>CM030369.1:23789804-24320386 GCA_003604175.2 Clonorchis sinensis
GTCATGTTTTCTTTTGTGGGGCAGTCTTCTCCGCGAAGTGCGATAAGGCATGTCGGTCACACCTTAGGGTTAGTCACGCACGGGAAGAAAACGGAGTATCAAGGGTACTTAAGTTTATCTAAGGGGATGGACGGCGAATAACCCTAACTGTGTCACAGTGAACGCCACATTCCCGGAGACAGTCACAGATGATTTTTGAACGGACAAACCTGTATTTCTTGGATCCCCAACTCGGCTGAGCTGCGGAACGTCGTCAAGCAAAAGCCAGCCCAATGAACATAAACTGATCCCGCTATGGGAGCTAAATCAGTCCCAAAGGCTATGATCAAACACAGCTAACTCTCCAGAACATGTTGAAGTCTCCAGCAACCGGTATACCTTTAAAGAACCTGCCACCTGGGAATTCATGTCAAACTGTCTCGGCTGTCGATTCATTCTTGTGTACCACAACGTCCTCTGAAGTCTCTTCAGCAACTCCTTTCTTCATTTGGGAAGTGCATCGAGAAAGTAGTGAGGGCAACGCATGAGGTACAGGCAGACGGTATTGTGAATAGGAGAAAATCTCGAATTCAGATGAGGGAAATGGAATGAAAGAAACGCGCTTGGGGTTTTGGGTAATCCTAGATAGTGACAGCCGTTTCAAAAATCGGATGACATTGAGCCTCTGGAGCATAAGGCCGGTCCATGATTAGCGATAGCATGACGCAAAAAATTGCCAGAGTATGAAATTGACCGTTTCTATCCATCAACTATGACATCCATCACGGGGCTGTCTGGAAACCAAATTATGTCAACGCAGTGATGGCGTGGCACCACCACGCCCAGTTTGGTGCCATATCCGCAACCACTTACTTGCTACTTTTTGACGGTGCCCCGTCGCCCACTCGTCGCCCTACCTACAACTGCGATCAACCGCTTCACCTGATATCAGCTGCCTCCTGAACGCCTTCATTATAATCCGCTGAACCTTTCTTTTGGATCTAAACATCTCGGTCCATTTCACTCTGTGCTCCTCACAGTCATTTTCTGAGCATTTTGCGTTCCGTATTGTGCGCTAGCACCAACTCCCTCCCTCAAGGAACTTTCACACCCGACTCCACTACAACAACGACACTAGCCAGTCTATACAGTTTCACTGAACACTGTGACTGTGAAATTCCTGCTATCCATCGAGACTATCTTTTACACCTGACTTCCCCACAACAGTGACACCAGTGAGTACAGTTAATCTAAATGCAAACCATATTTTTGAGATGAAACTTGCCGTTTGTCTTCACTTCGAATTCTTCCATCTCCATCTTCATCTTTTTTTATGACCCTGGCCATTAACTCAGCCACCCAAGGTCACTCATGGCCAGCAACGAGTTCCGCGCTTTGGTTGGACTTCATCGCCTGCATCATTGATATAGTCGTACCTCGGCCCCATTGTTCCAGTTTTCTAGTTTCCACAACTACGGTTACTTTTAACGTAGCAACGCCGATTGTCCCTCCCTCCTCGTTGTGTTGTTGCCCGCCGCGTTTATGTTGGAACGACCCGCTCATGCCTCAACTAGTATGTTCTTTACAAGTTGGGAAACGAACCTATTATTATTACCATTTATCCGTATTGGTGATTCCTCTACTTCGTCATCCCCAGTTACGCTGTTTTCGACCCTGGCCATAAGCTTAACAGTCATCGGTGGTTTTCGGCTTTGGTTCCAACTGACCGGCCAGATCGTGGTAACTCTGCTGCTTCACCAGATCCGTTGTTCTGAATCCACGTTTTTCGCGTGTGCCAGGCACGATGCCTCTTTTTCCCCATATACTTCAAATCTTTACGATCTGCTTTTGTCTCAGCTCGATATGTTCCCAAAAGAAAGACAAAGTCATACCCATGCGGGTTTAGGCATCACCGAGTCTTCGTCGGATAATGCCTAGTTTTTATAACACTGCCCCCTTCCGCGTACTCATCAGTACCCACAAATCCCGCCAATTGTGCTTTTATTCTGACTGTAAGTGTATAATCACGCCTGAGGTTATGCCTCACTAGTTGGGAATAAACATTATTATCATAAGGCTTGTAGACGGCAAATAAAGCTGTACGTTTGAAGGATGGCGGAGAGTTAGCATTCAGGAATCTGCAGATGTGTATGATATTAACAAGGCGCTACACAAGATGATCACCGCGCAGAGAGTAATTCCATCTGCGAACAAAACGAGCAGAGAGTGTATCATGCTGGCCAGAAACCTGGGAATTAGACATAAATTCTACAGATTAAGAATATGGTAGTTTGTCATGTGCGCGCTCATATACAGCGGTAAACTGATGGTCAGAGAAAATGCATCAGCTAGGATAAGACGAATTTAAACTACGGCGGAAAGCCCTTTGCAATGGATGCGGTACCATCATTGTGACTTCGCACTCTGCTCTGTGAGTGGTCTCGCAATCGGACGGCATTTATGTAATGCTGGACTTGGAAACCAGTCCTGAAGCTGTAGACGCTGTTCCATGGAGGAGGTAAATTTTTACATTAGCCCAAGTGGGCCAGTTTCGCGATTTGCAGACAGTAGCGGACACAAGATGTATGAAAGCATAGGTAGAAGAGCTTCATTTTCCAAAGCTAAAATTTAAACGAAGCGCCAAGGCGATGAGCAAAAGTAGGTGAAATAGGTGGCTAGCTTAACCACTGGAAAAGTAAAGGGGCGGCAAAGGATTGGCCGGGGTAGTTTGAGATTGTGTGAATGTTTTATGCCAGTAATGTGAAGCTAACGTTGATCAGATGTTGCGTTGCCAGTTTCGTCGTTGGTGGGGATGATATTTAGGGAGGATACTAGGAGTTGTGGAACCTTGGGGCGCAGCACCGCAAATCAAGAATGCGTGCGTTTATGCCTAGCTTAGGCGAACGGGTAACCGGCCGGAAGTTTTCTGAAGGAAAGCATGCTTTCGCGTAAATGGCACCGGAAAAACCGCCACAGGCAGCAGCGCAATCAGAGGGAGCTAAACATGAGTACGCGTCTCCATCCTGCTGTAAGTTAAACAGTATTAAATGGACGGGGAAACACAAGGTTAGCTGATAATGTGAGCTGAATATAATAATGGTTTTTGTTTAATCTGGGGGATAGGGAGGCGGCCTAGAATAGGACAAATTGTGCATGGTGCGGTAAGTGGAGTGCAAAGCGTGGTTAGGTTGTTGGCCGAGTTGTTAGGGCAGCTATGGCGACGGAAAGCCAAGGGATAAAGTGAGTTACGGGCTGGTGTGTGTTTTTTTCTTAGGACTGATTATTTCTTTGGATGCCCCCAATTCCAGCTACACAGAGGTCTTTATGTTAGTCTGTAGGCACTAGCGACATAAAGAGAAAAACCAAGGGTTTGGGGCTTTGAGGTAAGCCTTTATTCGCGTGCATGTGTGTTGTATGCAATGAATGGGAGATGTCTTGGATGCAGCGCACTTATAGCCCAGCGAATTGCGAGGTCGCTTCGTCGAACAAGGCACACCCAAACAGCAATGCAAATTACATTCAGTACATACGGCTACTTTGTAAGCAAGATGGTCTTTTTTGGTTAATGGCGTTTGAAACCACGGAATGTTCGGGAATGTTCTCTGGGTGTATGCTAGTCCAGGCTTAGACCAGAGACCTATCCTCAGTACCGCTTATATTTTTCTGTATTTCCATTTAAGGACCAGCCGCCAAACATGGAGTTCGAAAATTGGAAAAAGAAACGTCCGGATCTGGGCGCTGATAACCTTCATAGCGTGACATGCTCGACACTCATATGAACTTATCCCTGTATGTGATACGAGATTAAGGGGATGGTAAAACAGCAGGCAGCCTTAATCTAAGGCTATAAACGAGCAAATTTAACTGCCCAATTTACATCCGGCCGGAAGAAAAGCTGGGCAGGCGATACGGCCCTTTTCATAGGAAGTAGGTGTGCAGCCGTAGACCACCGTTGGAAGCAGGTGTGGAAAGTTGCAGTGAACAGCCTCGAAATCCGTGACAGTGGAACACACAGGTAAAAACGTGGTCGAGAGTTCCAGTAACACGGTCTGAATGTTGAAGAGGCCCACCAACTTGGCAAACCATATTTCAATGAGCCGCTGCGTGCTATTTCGGTTGTGGAGGCTGTCGTAGTGAGGATACTCTTTTCCATGACGTGACACTAATAATAACAATGATAATAATGTTTATTCCCGACTAGTGGGTGGCACACAGTTACAGTCAGAATAAGCACGAGTGAGAGGGATTGGCGAGGACCGATGAGTGCTCGAAAAAAGGGCAGCCATAAACACTGGGCAATAGACTTGTTCACGCCTAAACCGGCGTGGGAAAAGAAACACAATTACCGTGAGTAATAAGTTTATTTTCAAACCTGTAGGGAGCATGCCGATTGAGGCATGATGGAGTCGCTACAACCTGGACGCGGCAGGCAACAACACAACAGAGAGGAAGTTACAACCAAAGAGACATGCTTATTACGTGAAAAGTCACCGCATTTGTGGGAACCGAAAAAACGAGGACACTGGGGATGAGGTACGACTAGTTCAAAGGTGAAGCCGGCTGACATGAACTAAAACTGGAAACCGTTGCTGGTCATTACTGACCTTGAGCGGTCGAGTCAACGGCTAGGGTCACAAAAAGCGAAGATGGAGATGGAGATTAAAGAATTCGGTCTGGGGAGAAATGACAAGTTTTGCCTCAGAAGTATGGTTTAAATTTAAAATAAGTGGATTCACTGGTGTCACTGTTGTGAAGTCAGGTGTAAAAGATGGTTTTGGTGGGAATGCATAGGACCAAACGAACTCTGTAAATGAAATTGAACCTGTGGAAGACGCAACCCGAAATTATGACAGAAGATTAGGTTCATTAACTCTGGCGATATGTTTAGCGTTTTAGCACGAGGCGGTTGGAGCCAGGTGAAAATTTTTTGTAGTTGCGATTGCACTTTCAAGTGGGCGAAAGGTTGCGGTCCGTGTTCTGAAGAAACTAGTTGCGGGAATGCCATCAGACTGGGTATGGCAGTGCCATGCAATCGTTGCGCTGACATGCTTTGGTTTCTGGACACCCCCGTAACGGTCGTAATAGTTGCCGCAATCGGAGGGGATACGCATTTGCATAGCAGCTGGATCCGGGTTAGACGAGGAAATTGACACACTTAAAGTCAGGCCGATTCAGAAATCAACCGAAGTTTGAAGCTTGGGAATTGGGAGAATGAGGAAGGAATAAGATGAAATACGATGAAAGCAATAGCATCTAATGAGTGCCAGGAGGCATAAGATAAAACAGTACCCAATAGAAAAATCTAAAAGGAGATGACAGCAGGCTAAGTGAGCCCAGGAAGAGGTTGGTATTGTTGGCTGAACTAGAAACCGGGTACTAGCTGGGCGAGAGTAGGTACCCAGTTTTGGGGGGGGAAGGACTTAGCCGCCGAGGCGGGGAGGCTAGCCGTTGGACTAGTTGGAACGGGTGATTACATGCTGAGATGACGTGGCGGTAGATTTAGCTCAGCAAAAAATCCAATCGTGAGGTCGCCCTTACGCATAGGGACGTTAATGTAAGCAGGAACAGTGGACAAACAATATGCGATTGGGTAACAGCTTCAGAGATAATGGATAAGAACCGTAGTTTGTGTGGAGTCTACTACGTCAACTCAGCAGAAAGGTAAGAGTGTGGGTCGCCAATCACCGAGTCACTGCTGTCAGAACCACTGAACGAATGGAGCATGGTAAAACAACCATCAAGCGCTAGCTATGCCTGCTGGTAATCAGGAAATATATGAAGGCTTCAGAGAACACCAGGGAAGAGCGTGTTTTACGTCTGGATGATGAAGTGGACCTGGGGTAGTGCAACCCAACTAAGACGAAGGTGGCAACTACTAGCATGTCGGTGCTGGTTTTGAGCCTCACAGATTACATTCAGGCTACCCCATGCACATATGTTTTTTTAACGAACGAAAAGACTGCCGTCATTTGCTTTCATTCCTTGTTCCATTATACTGCTTCCTAGTGCCTGGTACCTGTATGGCTGAAAATGTAAGTTTTTGCAAAATTTGGCACATGTAGCCGCGCAAACTTGAACTGCCGTATTTTCACGCCTTAGCCTCAAAATTCAGCTGTCTAGCACGGAAAGCAATCAGTTTCTAACCCTTAAATGCACACCTAAAAGTTACGACAATCTCTGCCTGAGGCAAAGAAATACCTAAAATTGTAACCTTTGTTGGCATTTATTCGCCGGGCTAAAATCAACCTCAACAGGTACCTTGGACGCACAAGCTTTCTTCTGCAAAACCTTTGCGAGTGAAATAAAACTTTTTACGTCGAAATGTTGCATTATTTACGTGTGTGCTCAGACCAAAACCACCCTAATCTTCTGTCATTTTTTAGCGATTTGTTTTAACTAATCTCCTTTCTAAATTTTTGGCGCATATTCAACTTTGAACCCTTCACCATCCCTTTCATCCTTCACGGCATTTGAGAAGGTCCTAGATCAATACATTAGGGATAACTATGTGGCTTTTGTGCGTTTATGCATTAGTCAAAGCACCAGCCCCGTTTTGCGGACGATCTCCAAGACCAATGGAAAGTCGAGGAATCCAAAGAAGCTAGTAAGCTGAGCGTGTTCTCTAATAAAAACAGTATGCGAAGCACCGGCTGTTCAGTGCGTTTTTTACGGAGGCAAAGTAACCGCTCCGCAGTCACCCCTTATTTTCTTGAACACAACCTTAATTTGCCAAATGTTTTGTGCGATCGGCTTCCGGTTATTCGACTGCTGACTGAAGGCGAGTTGGGCACCTACAGGTCCATTCTGAAATATTGAACGCCGTTGTGTGAGGTGCGGCAGTTTGTGGCCGATGAATTCGACAAGATCCTCGCCATTCTGGATATATACAACTACCGCCGGAATTTTCGACCGGCTCTGTTGGGTAGGCGCCGCATAGTTAGGTTTTATTGTGGCGGATGATCTGCCTTCGGTCCTGGCAAAACTTCGAGAGCCCGGATGAGTGCTTGTGTGGTAGTCAGAGGAAGGTCACCGTGGGCACATGCTTCTCCTGATGGCAGCAGATAGCGCTGTTCCAATGCTTTCCAGATGTAGTGAATGTAGAAGGAACGCACACAACAAACCGTTCTGGGTGAGTTTATATGAGCACCTGATGTTCTGGCTGTAGATACAAAGTGTATACCATCCTGATAATGGACGGCGTGGATACCGGGCGTCCGGTTCTGTATGCTTCCGTGGAGAGAGAAAAGTTTGGTCCTATGCGCAAGTTGTTCGACTTATTCACGAACATGTTGGGGGAACAGTATCCAGTTAGGACTTTCGTTATGAACAAGTTGGCGGTGCAGGCAGAAGAGTCGTTTAGCTGCAAAGTAATGCTGTGCCAGACTCATATTAGAAAAGCTATCAGGAAGCACGTGTGTCATTTAACATCCATGTATTGTTGGTCATAGACATACTCTGTGAACAGCCGGCATATATTCCACAGCATAGCTCGCCTGCACAACCCCGTACAGTAGCTATTCCCTTTATCTTAATACAAGCACATGGATTCCGGCAAGGTCTGCAGCGTCTGCGCCGCACGGACCCACGATTTGTCTCTTATCGTAAGGCCCGCTGGTTAATAATAATAATAATAATAATGTCTGTTCCCAACTTGTGGGGGCATGCCGTCAGGCATGATAATAAGGTTACAGTCAGAATAAAGGCATGACTGGCGGGATTGTGAGTACAGGGGGTTTTGGGTGGGAAAAGAAGACAACGCCATAGGCGGTGAGCTGTATCCAAGGTTAACGTGGTTTCCACTAAACCGGCACGAGCAGGGAAGCTCTTTTTTCGAAGAGAACACTGAGCAAGATCAGATCGTTAGGATTTGAAGCTGGCGGGCAAAAACAAGACGAGGGAGGGCAAAAAAGGCGCTTCCTGCCTGACATATGACAAGATGAATGTAAGCTGTGGAAAACCAGAAACCAGAACATCAGATCTGGTAAAGCAGCATAGTTGGCGTCATCCAGCCGATCAAATTCAACTGAAGCCAAAAAACAACCGCTGAGGCCTCGCGGCCTTGGACTGTTGGGCTCGTGGCCAGGGTCACAAAAGCGTAAATGGGGATGATGAAATGGAGGGACTAGCAGAGCTGGTAAATGGTAACAGGGATCTCGAAAACATGGTATACAGCGAAACTGTGGTGACTCACTGGTGTCGCTGTTGTGGAGGCGGGCATAGTAGTTCCTTTGGAAGAGAGAGACGGTGGCAACACACGAGCCGGGACGCGAACTGTATAGGAAGTTATCGGATTTGGTGGGAAGCACAGTAACACAGAGATGGTTAAATTTCAACCAGCAGTTCAGCAGGTTGGAATGAATGTGTCATGGAGTCAGCTGGGGTCGATTGGGGAGTTCGTCGTATTTGCAGTTAATGGAACGAGTGGGCGAGGGCACGGTCGAGAGAAGGAATGGAATAGTTGCGGGAGTGCTATCGAACTGGGTATGGCAGTGCCGTGCCATCATTGGCCTGACATGCTTCAGTTTTTGGACAGCCCCGTAACGGACGTCACATTTTAAGGTGAGTGGGCTGGGGTGTGCAGTTCTTTGGGCAGCGGGATTCATTTCAGGCTGGCCGAGGAAACAAGGTGGAGCGAAGCCGATATGGAATCGCAGGGTTCTTTTGGGCTCCTGTGGTTGAACATCACCGGCCAGGTGGAGTGGGTAACAGCCAACCAGGTCCTCCAAACCAGGCATTGCCGAAGTTCGAAGCTTGGGAAGATGAGGGGGTGGGATGAAATTAGTAAAGCATGGTGAGTTTGAAAAGACAACAAATGGGGTAATGTGCATTAATATACATTGAAAGAAAAACTTGACGTCTGACGCGATTAGGGTGATGACAAGTGATTGTATGGAATAGGATATAGATTAGCGACCAAGGGGGTGGGTTTGCTAACAAACGATATTAAATTACAAGGGATCTAGTAAAGGCCGATATAAGCATGCAAAGTGGTGGTGTGGAAATCAGATGTATAAGGGCGGACGGGAGTGAACTTCCGAGATAACTGGTTAATCTGTTATTTATTACATGGGGTAGACAGTACCAGGAGATAAAGCATGTGCAAGAGAAATAGTCACCAGTCCCCGAAGCACTGCTATAAGCTTTAGTCTGTAAGTGGTGCATTGATGAAGACTTTCCTGTCTACCACTGGGAGCGGCAGGTAGATATGTTCTTTGTACATCACTAGAAAATGGTATCTAAACGCGCGGACCGGAATAGTCCTTTTTGTTAACGCGACCAACAACCTTCTGGAGAATGCAAAAGACCGTCTTAAAGACTGGGTACACCACTCCGACACACTGGAACACGCCAAGCAAAAGGTGTCCCAGCACGCCGAGTGACTCATGTGAGAATTTGATATGCATACGTCGTATCACTGCGACAGACAGCAAGTCCTGGAGGGTAAGGGCTACTTTCTGAACGTGGGCTTTCGAATGACTACGTGTGAATGTTCTCCCTTTTCGGGGCACTTGGGACCGCCAAGGTCGCGCTATGATAGTGTTGGAACGAACAAGGTGAGGTTAAACTTCATTAACTAACTTATGATTTGTGGTACAAACACCCAGATGCTTCCAGACGGTTGACACTTGTGCTGGAGAATGCACATGCCCTTTCTACCAAACCATGTGGCTCCATGTCTCTCTGCTTTTAAAGATCAGTTGGTTCCAAACGGTAGAAACTATTCTTCATAGATTTTCTCTCAGCCTGCTTTCAGTCCACCAACGGATTAAACCTACCCGAAAAATATATACCCCATACATCTGTTCCCAAACCACCGCCGACAGCTTCGGACGGCCTTCGTACACAACTGAACCGAGTGGTGGATAAGCTTCAGGAGCTGGAACCAAGGAGGGCCACAGCCATCTTTAAGCAGTTGATTGTTCAGAGGCAGGTTCTGCTGTTCCAAGGCTCAAAGTCTGCAACTGACGGCCTTCCGTTGGTGGTCGAGGATGCTGCACCTCAACCCAGATGGTGGTCTGGGGACACAGACTTGGGCTTTTTTATGCTCCCTGACCGGCCGACTACTACCAGTGACCGCTGGTGTGCAACGGATTGCGTATCATATCACGCCGACTGTTGTGATGGTGAACCTTGCCCGTTGTGCGGTGATGCTCGTCAGGCTTGTCCCAAAGTTGAGTCCGCAGAAGGATAATTTGATTCGTTTCTTAGACCCCGGCCCTTCCAGAAAACGCAAAGGTGCTCTTGATACCCGGTCTGCAAATTTGATGTTGACCTGGACCGAAGGACAGGATCCCAGCACTATGTGCCCCGGAAGTCTGTGTGTGTCCATGGTTCCGGGTCCAAGGACGAACTACTGGACAGCCGTGACTGAGCGCCTGACCACTACGACTAAAGCTGCAGAGCACCAGCTAGAGGAAAGCGACAAAGATGATTTCATCTGACCCATCAACTCCAGACAATTCGTCTGTTAATGAGACCTCACGCATTTTATATAAGTTTCGTATGTCTTAGGGATAAAGCAAGTAGGCGCGCGAAATAGCCGCTGAAGATGGCGTTGTGTAAATAAGCAGCTGTCGAAGTATTCCCATTTCAGTGTAAGTATTCCCCGCAGTTTGGCAGCCACCTGCCTGATGTTGATAACCTGACTTACATCTTCCTCTCAAAGGCCAACGGGACACTCCGCACGAAGAAGTTTATGCGCTCCTGGCAGAACATATGCACTTATCGAAACGATAAATGCAGTTCAAATATTTGTGTGGTCTATTTTGGGCCTTTCCCCCGGTAGAGATGGATGGGCACGCTCCGGCCAGCTGAGTAGGCATCACGGACTCCCAGCCGCATGCTTGTCGTGTGCGACTGCTGGGTTCGTTCAGCTGTCCGCCATGATTGACGTATATGCCCTGTGGGTAATTAACCAAGGCCATGGTCTTCCTAGCATAATTCGCAAACTATAGCGGAACACTCTGCCAAATAAACTCATTCGCAAACAAATTTAGTTTCGCGAAAGACTCACCTGAAACCCAGCCGAATATCTCGTTTGGGATGTTTCGGAGACTGAGCCTACCTGGCGAGCCCCAAGAAGGGCGGAACCGGTCATGGAGTGTCGAAGAGTTTCCAGCAACCTAATGAGTAGTGCATTACGAACACTGCTGTTTAACAACGAACTTGCACGATTTTTCACCGGTAATAAACACGGCCTACGCAACTTTAATTGGCAACGTGAATTATCGCGCAGCAGTTGTTTATTGGAATGACATCCCTGCATATTTCGCATCCACAAAGGCCGGGTAGATTCTAGAATGTTCAGCGAATTGTTTCAACTGTAGAACTATCTGAAAGTTCCGTTTATTGTGAGTCACCTTTTTCCGCTGGTCGCGGTTTCTTATTGCATTAGGAAACGTATTCACAGCCGGTGATGTTTATTGATCTTCAAGACTCGCTCACTTAAACAAATCGCCAACTTAGATAAATTGCACAATACATGTACATTTAGATTACACATAGACATTCCACACTATGAAGTGGCAACCCTGAAAATGTCGTTGCTTTCGAGAAATCAATTCAATTGTGCAAATGCTGAGCGGCAACAGGTGCCGATTCGCAGTAATGTTTTAGACGCGGTAAACCGTCCAATCCGGCCAAAAAATTCAATCTTTATGACGGCTGTCGTATCCGTGAGCCAGTCGCTCAAAGTAAGCGGAAAACCACTGGACCTTTAAGTGGAGGATGTTACATGGCTTTAGTCTAGTCCAACTGCAAGTTTCCGTGATATGATGCTCATGGATGTTTGCTTAATTGGGCTAAAATTTAGCGTCATCAGATACCGCCGATTAGCATGTAAACACCGGTTTGCCAATAAAAGAAACAGAAAAGGCTGCACGGTTGAACAGCTCATGGTGTTCCTAAAATTGATCATAACTTACACATAATTTCCTAATGCCGCTCACACCCGAGCGGATATTTAATAAAGTCTGGATCCGTTCTACTCGCTCGATGAATCAAGTTAGATGAATTGGTTCGCATATCGTCGCACCCACCAGATTCTGCACAGGCAAATCACCATCCTTTCTAGGTTCGATTCTCACCAACAGAAGGCAATTCGTTGTTCACCCCACATCTCGTTTACTGCCGGAGAGGTGCCCAAACTTATCAACGACAAGACAGTATTTTCCACGGTGGGCAGACAACCACAGACAGATGGTTTCAAATCTGTCTGGTTAAACGACCTGGTTCAATAACCATCTATTTCAATAGTATTCCAACTGTAACCGACGCTTTCCGGAAGCTTTTCAGCCAACTCAACTCAGTATCAATGAGCTGACTAGGTATTGCAACCGGTGGGTAGTATGGCTTCGGACCAACCGGCGTGTTTCAGAAGGAAGGCGATAACCTTCACACGCTTGAAGCTTGCCGGAATCAACTTACATACACAAAGAGCGGCATTTTTATATGGAACCCATCCATTACTGATTGATTATAGCTGAGTTGCACTATTACCTTTTATACCAATGGTACTGGAGCTGCCGCCGGATTTACGGAAAGTGCTTTCCGAAGATGTCAGCGCATTCCTGATCGATCATTTTAAATAACCCAGGTGATTCTGCTACACAGTTTGGCCTGTTTTTCGCACATCTGACGTGTAAAGTGTTGCTGCAAGTTTGGGCGGGACTGAAGCTAAATCCATATCTGTGGGTGAGACTATCGACGGGGAGGATACGTTCGTATATCTGAGAAGCTACTTAAGTTCTGGTGGACCGGTGAGGGACGATATCGCTTTCAGGCATTGGAAAGTAAGGAGAGGTAATATTCTGTGGTTTGTTCTCTGCTAGTTTACGGGTCCTGTGTGCGCAAAGGATCGTCGGGGGCTTTTGTGGTCTGGTAGTAACTCACTTACCCCCGCACTGGCGATTTCATGTTGATCGGTGAAGAAGCATTAGCAATCCAAATGCCAGGCTGGGCGAACAGACCAACAACGATATGTAATGCTAGCGTACTCGGGCCTATCCCGGATGCTTTGTCAACCAATCACTCAATAGGGACCTGACAGCCTCGATTCAAGGTCAATTATGCGCCCCAAGCAATACGACGCTTCCCCTGATTTTGCACTCGGTTGTTAGCAACCGATGTACGTAGTTATTTAAAGCTGCGAATATCAGTATCATCACAACATTCCGATTTTCGTGGCCTATGAGGACTTCGTTAATGGATCCATTTGAGTTTAATGAAATATATGACGTTATATTGGTTTTTGTGCACTGTAATTGCGTTTTTAAGTGTTTTTCCCAGTTTCTCCCTATTTGTCGAGGGTATAACTTCTTATTGTTATTACTAAGCCGCCGGAGCTCGGGCGGCTTACTCAGTTTCTACATGCACGCAATGTGAGTCTTGTTAACACAAATCAGTGATACCTAACGCCACACCCATGGGTCGCTGCGTCGATGGTGTACAACTATACAGTCGTAAATGAGGTACTTATCATGCGGGTATAGTTTGTATGAGAAGAAACTCTGTAATTTTGGGGTAATAGCATTAGCCGAAGCTTTCCAGGATAAAAACATACACTTGTATTAGGCAACAAATTTTGTCGTTTCGGGTTGTTGACGCGTGGAACAACCTTCCTTCAACCGTTGTCCATGCTGCATATAGGACCCAGCTCAAATCAATTTTATGTGAGTCTTCGCTAAACACTTGAAGAACGGTGCTCTGCCCTATTCGTCTGTGTCTTTCAAGTGGACGGAAGCGGTTAAACGAGAGTAAACCTGACCCGGTAAATTCGGGTCAGAGCCATGATTCTGCGAATCAATCCGTGATTCAGAGAGTCGAAGGTAAGGATGGGAAACAGGAGGAAAACTCCTGAACCGGCCCAGTATGCAAGGCCGAACATCACTAATACTTATGAATCTACCAAAATGGCAGGGGCTTTTCTACAATCAAGTCCCTCCGGAAACGACACCCCAGGGAAAAGAGGCCTAAGGTCTCCGGATATGCTTCCCACTCAACGGATTTGTGGCCAAGAGCCATATTCGTAGCAATTCGTTGGTTACGCTGAATGTAGGTTACGACCTTACGTCGTGAGCTGGCAACCTGGTTGATGTACTCAACAAACGGCTTGAAGTGGGCTGTATAAGGTTTCTGTAAGTCCGAGCGAATAATGCGGGGAAAATGCGCCGAATTTTCCGTATGACTTTCGGGCCGGTTTTTCGTGATGAAAAGACATCCTTAAAGACAGCCAAATATCCAACTATATAGCTTTGTGATATCTCACCATGCATGACAAAGACGTTTGTGGAGCTTCCTCCGAAAGGCACGAGTATACATTTTTGTCATTCAGAGGAAGGTGCCAGTCGATTGCTCACTGCTTTGCGCCGTCGATATTCATTTGAAGTGCTCTGGCTTTGTAACATCGGGAGTTCAGGTCGTCCGCAAAAATTAGACATGAATGGGAAGTTTGTTGACGTAGGTCGGAAAGAGGAGTGGTCCTAAGACGAAGCCTTGGGGAACTCCACTGTAGCCCGCTGCTGAAGAAGAGTAGGTTGTTCCTACTTTCACTAAAAACGACCCATGTGGAAAGCAAGCCTTGGTCCAGTATAGAGTTTTCCATCGAGTCCCATTATCTTCGGGTTTATGGAGCAGTGCGGCCTGTGGAACTGTATCGAATGCTCTCGAGCAGTCGAAGAATATAGTATCCGGTGAGGACTTCGTCTTTGGCTTGCACTAAGCTGTTTATGAACAAGAGCATGCTGGTGTTTGGTAGGAGTCCATGTCGCGTCGCATATATTAGGTTATCGTTAGTGAGGTGATTTAGAGTGGCCCACTTCAGAATACACTGTATGCTAGCGAGGCCGGCGGGTCTGTAACTGTTGCATTTGTAGATTGGCGTGAAGATCGCCTCCTTCCAAGCATAAGGAAGATCACTTTCGTCGAGTGACTGACGAAATATCAGGTAGAAGTGCTTAGCCAATGTGAGTGGTGTTTGCTTCAGGATCTGTAGGTGCATTTCATTTGGCCCCAAACCGCCGAAGTGGTTTTTCTTGTGCGAGAGTTCACGAACACCCTGTTCCGTAAAGAACTTGTTTGGAAGCTGTTCGTAGCTCCACTTCGCCAAGAATGGGTGTGATCACGTCGCTGGGTCAAGCCTGTGTAGTGTTTTCTATAGGTCTTGGCTATCACTTTTGGGTGCCTTGTGGGTCCTCCCTTTCTGCTTCTCAAGGAGATGGCCGTCAACTTGTTTCCTTAGCGTTGTCTCATATAGTTAACAAGTACATTTTTGTTTCTCCTTTCGTAAGCTCGGATGGCGGATCTCATCTTACAAAGTACCAGTTCGTCTTCCCATTCTCTAACAGTGATCTCTTTGAGGAATAGTTTGGACCTCATGCGCAAAAAATATCGAATCCTTCTGAGTGGCTTTTGGTTATTTTGACTGCGCGCCGGTTTATTTGGGACGAACACTGCATGGACATCTTGAATCTTCCGGACAAAGATTAACGCCGACCGAATATGACACTCCTGAGAAGTCTGCTCGACAGAAGTTTCGACTGCACATTTGGGGTTCAGGATTTCCGGCTTATTGGCAAACAAAGTCAAAATTTGGCATGTATGGGTTACTACGTCCGAGGGGAGCCTCATTCATCACTTGATCGTTCAGCTGTAACACCGTTTCGGTGCCTAACTGCCATGCCACCATAAGAAAGCGCGAGGGCTGGGATACTGCCTGGTTGCCCAAACCAAGACAGGGGAATTCAGGATTCAGAGGCTGGGTTTGAACCACTGACCTTCTGGCCAGTAAATTTGCGCTCCAACCACTGAGTTATCTCGCCACCATTTACTCGGTGGAGTTTCTTTCTTTGGTGATAACCTGTTCCAGTAAGGATGGTAGTTGGTCAGCGCCAAATCTGGTTGATGCGTTGACATGCTGAGTCGAAGCGCTCTGTTGCACGACTTGAGTCAGTGGCGATGCAGAATGTCCACTAGACACAACCTGCCGGGAATTCATCCAGGAAGCCCTGGGATCCTCAGTCAGCTACACACCAAAGGTGCCTGAAATGGTAGCCGTAGGTAGCTGCTCATGGGTTTGTTTGAGGAACAAGATGTACTCCGGCGGAATTTACTGCGGCCCAACGCAATGGCATTGGAATCCACAGTGCATGAATAGTTTCAGTTAGTACAAGTGGCGTGGACAGTTTGTGAACAGAGCGACGCCACTGTTCTCCTGCGTTTTGAGTCAGCCCGGGAAATACAGAAGCCGCCTGCCGAGCTCTCAGCGTCGGAGACGTCTATGTCTCTACGTATGATTGTGGACGGTCGTTCAATGCAAGACGAATGTTTAATATCAGAAAGTTTGCTGAAAAGACTGAGGCAGTTCGTGGACAAGCATTGCAACACAAGTTCCACTGCATCCGAAGGTGGGGAGCACAGATGTGTTGAACCATCGGACAGGTTGGCAGAATTAGAAATCCCACGCTGGCTTTGATCCCAGGGTTTTGAAGAGGTCCCTGTTGTGCATTGTCTCCTCCCTTCCCTGTCATCCCAAACCTCCTTGTTCCGCTGTGAGGTGTTTTTCGCTTCCTCGGAGTCCGGTTTGCGTCGACAATTTGTTCCTGGGTAAGGATGATGTTGGCCTCCCGCTGACTAAAATTCCGATGGTTGGTGCTTGTATCGTGTGGACTGTCATTTTTTTCCCGTTGTTTGCAGACTTGAGATGGAAACGCTTTCCTTTGTTCCTTTTGGCTTCCAGGCTCGATTCAACCATCAGGTTATCTCTGTGGGGCTCTGCCTATCGCTTTGTTTTTGCACCGAACCACTTTTCGCAGGGGAGCTCTCTAAAAGGTTCTTTACAAGAGTGGTATCCAACAAGAACGTCCACTCTTCCCATTCTCGTACAAACTCGTCATTGATCAAATAATGAGGTGTACGCTGGGAGGCGTTGGTGTTTGTTGCTGGTGTGAATCTTGTCGATCCGGAGTACGCAGACGACACCGCCCTCATCCTTAAAGGTTGAATAGACTGACCACCGTCATGCCGTCTTTCAGCATGAGTCTTGCACCTTCAAAGTGAAAAGGTATGCCTCAGAACGTGCGGTCTCCGAAAAAACCCGTAAAATTCGAGGAGAATCACTATTGTTGTATTACTACTGAAGTCGGTGTACGAATCCCAAAGCCCCGAATAACGTTTGCTACTCTGTGTCACTTGTGGCGTCAAAAAAGCATACCACTGAGCCTCAAGGTCGCGTGTACCAGACTAAAGGGCTATATTGTTGCGAGACATGGTCTCTGCTGACAGGTAGTGTGAGGCGCCTTCGGGGTTTGCTCTCCAATGTTTCAGGGGCGTTGCTGGTGTCAGATGGCGTCAACGAATTTGCAAAGGGGTAATTCAAAAACGCGTGCTTGGTTGTGCACCAGGTACTTCAAGCGCGGAAAAAATCCAGCATCATCAACTACGGCGACTCGGCCATGTCCTACGCATGCTGAAATACCGTCTACTCCGTGTGTTGTTCTCCGTAGTTTTTTCAGAATGGCGCAAATTGCGAGGTGGACCACGTATGACTCAGGCGTAGGGTGTGAAATGGATTACGAAAAGTTTCGGTGTTGGTGCGACATACCTTCCAGGATGGGTCCCCGTGCCACCCCTCCTGTGCTGGCTGGAGACATTGCAAGAAACGGCGGCAGATAGTTGTTAATAATGTTCATGTTGTCAGTCTCCTTTCATATTGTCTTACTGAACTCTTGGAGATGTATACACCTCAGAATGCTCGTGATAGGCCATCACCAGGCCTCATCCCTCACCCTCATCTCTTTTCTCTTTATTCTAAGGCTTGAAATATAACTAGGCAAACTTTGTGGTTGTACAGAAGTGAAACGTCAGTGTCAACACTGATGTTGCTGTCTCTGATGGTGTTGACGATGATGCACCGAATCACAAGGTGTTATTGCTGTTGGTAAGCCTCCCCCAAGAAACTCGTTTTCATAGACGAAACTGCTGAAAACTCTTCGAGAGTCCACCGCTGGTTTAGCCCTTCTTGGGGCTCATGAGGTAGACGTGTGTGGCTTATTCGACCGTGGTTGCTTCTGTCCGCGTGAACCAAGCTGTACCAGCTAACCACTGTACTTTGGTACACGGTTTTTAGCCGAAAAATACTCAGCTGACACGACTGAGTTAAAAAAGAGGAAGGAGTCGAATGGGACTACCCCGCACTTTTCAACAAAGTTGATGAAGTCCTGGTGAACATTTCCGTGACCATACTGTGGAACGTTTCGTACGAAAACAGAATACCGGCGGCATGGAGCGTCTCAGCGGTGATTCCAGTCTTCAAAAGAAGTGCCAGAACATCGGGCGGAAACCATATTTGCATCAGCCTGGTAGCCGTTGCACCTAAGGCGCTGTCTGGTACTACTTTACGCGGGGAAGATGAATTGCCGTGAGACAAACCCGTTAGAATTGGGCTGGGTTTTACCGTGACCGAGAATGCATTGATCATATCATCATCATCATCATCATCATCATCATCATCATCATCATCATCATCATCATCATCATCATCAGTGTTGAACTTTCAGTTAGCCGCTGCCGTACAACAGATTTATTAAAGCGATTGTGAAGAGAAAGATGGACGGGGGTGGACTTATTGCTGCCTTACTACAATCATTCTGAGGTGCCTACACCTCCAAACACTCATTCAGAATCTGGATAGAAACTGACAACAAGATCGCCATTGACATCGGTTGGCAGCCATATCTTGCAGCGTCTCAACCAGGCGCACTGGGGATCACGCGGTCCCCATCCTGGAAGGCGAGTAGCACCGACAGCACCCAAGCGTTTCGTAATTTCTTCCATACCCTTCTGCCAGGTCAAGTTGGCCACTCTCTGCTTACGCCACTCTGAATTGGGCACGGAAATAGCACTCTCTTCGGCAAACGATGATTAGGCATGCGCAACACATGTCCCAACCAACGCAGCTTCTGGTGCTGGACACATTCTTCAATGGAAGTACCGTTGCACAACCAAAACTCGCTTTCTAACTGCCCCGTTACGGATTCTCCGACACCATCCCACACGAGCTATGGTTCTGAGACAACGATTGTCGAACACCTGAAGACGTCTCAGTTCCTGCTCGAACAGGCCAAGTCTCACAGCCATACAACAAAACAGCCCACACTGTAGCTTGATACACGCGTCCCTTGATTCAGGGACACACCACTTTGACGCCATAGGTGTCTCAAATTAGCAAACGACCGAGCCTTAGAGATTCGTGCATTTACCTCATCTGTCACACTACAATCAGAACTAATACAACTTCCAAGATATGTAAAACGCTCCACAACTTCCACTGCCTCTCCCGGATTGTAAGTGGTTCAGTGACTGCATGTCCAGGAGCATGACCTTACACTTTTTGGGTGCAAAGTGCATACCAAAGGACGGGATGACTTTGGTCAGTTCATCCAAAAACACCTGCGCCTTCTCCTCCTCTTCAAAGATAAGAACGATGTCATCTGCATATTCCAGATCATAGCTTCATATTGAGCCAAGTTCTTGAAAAGCGCCACTCTTTCAGGCGTCCCGCGTTGGTCGTTTTTCTTAATCTAAAGGTTGCTTTTGACTCTGTCCATCGCCAGAGACTGGTGATGTCTGCTGACTAGAGATTTTTCCCTTATTAGGGCACTGTATGCCAACTTCTTTGGACGGATACGAGTATCCAGCAAGGTATCGTCTGAGTTCACCACTTCCAGTGGTGTAAGACAAAGCTGCCTCCCTACCAGCATTCTTCTTCAACTTCGTTAAAGACATGCTGCTCGAAATAACCCTACATGTCTCTGAAACCTCGGAGATCGAAATGTTCGATTGCTCACGGACATTGAGTATGCGGACGATATTGCTTTCAGTTCGCATCCACCAAACGTGCAGATCATTTGAAATTTCCGAAATAATTCTGCTGGTATGTGCTTGACACCTGCAAAGAGTAAAGTAGTGCTAAAAGACTGGGTGGACCAGACCCGAACTTCATGCTATCAGTCGAGCCAATCGGCATGGTAGATAAATTTATTTATCTGGGAAAATGCGTAAGTTCTGGTAGACTGGCTAGAGATGGGATCGCTTCTCGAATTAGGAAGGCCAGCGCAGCTTTTGCGAACCTTCAACACCACTGACGTCAGTTTGTCCGTCGGGTGCAGAGTATGCACTGTGACAGTTCGATCCGTATTGCTTCATGGATCGGAAACCTGTCCTGTAGGCACGGAAGATGTACGAAAGCTGTCGTTTGATCATCGATGTCTCCAAAGCGTTGATCAGGTTTTGTTGGAACATCGGATTAGCAACTCTGAGGTACGCCAGATGGTTTTTGGAAAAAGAACTTCCCCGCGATGGCTGAGTCACAGCTGAACAATTGTCGTTATTATTATTAATACCTTTTACACATAGCTTTTCCTCCTGATCTGTCATCATCATCGTCATCTTCAGCTCTATGAAACCGTGTACTTGTCGTAGTGGTTGTAGCTGCCACAGTTTCGTCCGCCGATGATTTGGGGAGGTGAGGTAGGTAGCTGCGCATTGGAGGCGCGAGCTGCGTAAATGCACCACTGTCAATGGGCTGTTACGTCGGGGAATTGGGAAGGGGGCTATGCATTGAAGGCAATAGCTTGGATGCATGAGCGCCATTGAGGGCGCGATTGGGCCATGTCTGACAATGTCTCTAACCATTGATGTGGCCCGTCTCGGGGTCCCCATCCAGGAAGACGGCAGTGACCAGCGCAGCTGAGTTTGCTGGTAATGGCTTTTATACTTCGCTGCCAAGTCATTGTTTGACCGCCTCTGGCTCGTTTCCACCCTTCACGTGGTTGTGCGAAAAGAACCCTTCGAGGAAGTCGGTCGACTGGCATGCGCAGCACGTGGCCAAGCCAGCGCAACCTATGCAGTGTGATCAGTTCATCTATCGAGGGTGAGTTATTCCTCCCGAATACCATTCGACGTACTTCAGCATTGCTGATCCGGTGTTCCCACCAGATTCGGGCAATGCTCCGGAGACATCGGTGGTCAAACACTGAAAGTCGTTTGACGTCCTCGGCGCGCAGCGGCCAGGTTTCTGATCCGTATAGTAATACGGAGCGCACAGCAGCATTATAAACTCGACCCTTGACGGATAAGCTGATGTCACGCCTACGCCACAGGTGACGCAGGTTCACAAAAGCTGCTCGGGCCTTCCCAATTCGGATGGAAATATCATCTTTCGCGAGACCACCGGGACTAATACAGCTGCCCAGGTAGACAAATTTGTCTACTACCTCAATCGGTTCACCCGCAAGCACTAGGCTAGGGTTCGGGCCCACCCAGTCTTGCACTAGCACTTTACACTTTGCAGGTGTGAAGCGCATGCCGAACCGTGAGGCGGAATTAGTTAGATTATTTAATATTCTTTGCATTACCACGGCGTCAGATCCAAGAAGAGCTATGTCGTCTGCATACTCGATATCTGTAAGCGGACGCCCCGGGAGCGCTTCGACCCCACAGGCAGTAGAGGCTGATAATGAGTCTTCCATGATCGTATCAATGACGAAATTGAAGAGGAAAGGTGAAAGAGGACAGCCCTGTCTGACACCACTTGATGTGGTGAACTCAGAAGAGAGCTTCCCGTAGACCTTCACACGGCCGCGGGAGTTGGCGTACAGCGCCTTAAGAAGGGTCAAGAATTTAAGGGGGACACCTTTGCTCCACAGACACTGCCATAGTGCCTGGCGGTCTACAGAGTCAAAGGCAGCCTTCAGATCGAGAAACACAACCATTGTTGGTTGCTGGAAGCAGTGTCGCTGTTCAAGAATCTGTCGGAGGGTGAAGATATGATCGATGCATCCTCTTGCAGGACGGAACCCAGCTTGGTTTTCACGGATTTGTCTCTCCCTGTGTTCAGTTAACCTTCGAAGGATAAGACCAGAGAGTACCTTCGATGCCACAGCTAACAGGCTGATGCCACGGTGGTTTTCGCACAGCGTCCGCGTACCCTTTTTGAAAATAGGGATAACTGTCGACATGCCCCATTCTGCAGGCACCTTCTCTTCGTTCCATATAGCACCAGCAAGCTTTGTCAGATGGGTCACCAGGGATTCTCCGCCTTCTTTGAAGAGGGCTGGATAGAGACCGTCCGGTCCTGGTGCCTTCTCACGTTTTAGTACGGATAGTTCGTACTTTATTTCTTCTTCCGAAGGACGATCAAGGTTTACATTCCACTGGCCCGTATGCATTATCTCCACAGGCTGTGTTGCAGGAGGCCAGCTGAACTGCTCTTCGAAGTGTTCGGCCCATCTTTCCAGTCGACGTTTTTGGGAGTGAATTAATGAGCCGTCTTTTTCACTTATCGTTTCGCTGACCGTTGTTTTCCTGGGACCAGTCGATCGTATCAGTTGATATAGGGCACGGCTGTTTCCCGTAGCAAAAGCCTTCTCCATCTCTCGAGCTTTCGATTTCCACCAGAGCTCTCGGTCTTTCCTTAGGCTCTTCACTATTTGGCGTTTAAGGGATTTGCGTGCGCCGTCGTACGCGTTGCCTGCTGGTATGGATTTCCGGGCATCAATCATGGATAGCGACCTCGCCGATATCCAGTGGTTTTGTGGTCGAATCGGGGAGGTTGGACAGACAGCACTGAACGCCGCTAACATGGCTTCTTTCACATTTTGCCATGCTTCATCTACATTCGCACTGCCAGTGCATGTAGAGAGTTGTTGGGCTAGCTCAGATCGGTACTGTTGAGCTATGGTCGATCTTCGAAGATACTGGATTGGCATGCTTCTTTCTAGTTTGCGAGGGCCTGAAGGGAAGCGAACTGTCAGGCGTGCACGCACCATGGCGTGATCGGAATCAAGTGGAGTGCCCCAAAAGGAACGGCAGTCTTGAATTGTGGCTCTCCACCGGTAGCTGATGGCCACGTGGTCCAACTGGGTCCACGGTTGATTTGCAGTTGGTGGCCGCCAGGTCACGCGATGCGAACGCTTATGTTGAAAGTTCGTACTTGCCAGAAACAGTTCATGGTCAGCACACAACTGAAGGAGTCGATCTCCGTTGTCTGTGCGGCGAGCATCGACTCCAAATCGACCGCCCAAATGTGATTCCAAGGAGCTCAGACGACCCACTTGAGCATTCAGATCGCCTGCAAGGATCACAATATCAGTGCTTTTTGCCTGCCGAATGAGCCCGGATAGTTCTCGATAAAAGGTATCCTTCTCAACATCAGAACTGCACTCCGTTGGGGCATAAGCCGACACTACAAACAGGCAGCGCTTTTTATGCCGAGAGGCATTGAGCTTGATTGAACTGGATAACCGGACGGCGCAAAGCCGACTGTTCACTGGGATCCAATCCAGCAAAGCGCGTTCAGCTCTGGGGCTGAGTGCAACTCCCACGCCATATAGTCCACGAGTCATCGCTTCTGGGTCACCGGACACACGGAGGGAGAAATGTGAAAGAGCTGAGTTCATCCTTGGCGTTCTGAGATGCATAACCACGCTTGGGTCTTGTATGCGTGTTTCGGAGACACAGCATACATCAATTTTAAGGGAGTATAAAGTTTCAGCAAGCTCTGCCTGTTTGCCAATTTGACATAGAGTACGGACGTTAAAAGCTCCTATATAGAAAGGATCTCGTGGATTTAGAAGGGTGTTATTTTGTTTACTGTTAATAGGCAGCAAGGGGCATAGGGCCTTTCGGTCAGATAACTGACAGTCAAGTGACCCAGTGACATTTGCTTGTGTGGTGGGAAGGGGTTGGGGAGGGACATCGGTGGACACAGAACTGCGCGGGCAAATGATACTTCCCGGTTGCCCAGGCCGAAGAAGGGGGTTTGGTTGAGGTACTCCACCTTGAGCCTTTGACTCAAAAGTCTGACCCACAAGGCAGTGGGGGGATCTAGGGTTTTGTTCAGGGACCCTGCCCCTAGCCTCTGACTTAAAAGTCTGACCCACGAGGCAGTGGACAGTAGGGTTTTCTTTGGGGACCCTGCCCGGAGCCGATGACTCAATAGTCTGACCTGCTCGGCTGCAGGGGGTTGGCCTAACCCGAGGGCGCAGGGAATAAGGCATTACTGTCTCATTCCTGATGCGGCTGCGCACAGCAGGTGCCTTTTGAGCAGCACCGGACTCTTTGGTTTTAGAAGTATTTCGACCGTAGTGGATAATGCGCCGGCGGTCACGGTCAACCGTTGGGCGATCGGAGTGTGCGGTTTTTAGGGCCGACCTTTTCTAACCCGTCCTTCCTCGGGGGAAGGCAGCATCGCTGCTTCCATAAATATGGACATGCTGGTCACCTGGGGGAAACACCTTTCTGCCTTCACACTCCTGTCGCAGAGGACAGTACGACTTTACCCCCAGACCGCCTCGTAGCACGATTACTCGTAGTACGGGGTCTCGCTGCTCTTGGTCTGACTGCTCCCCTTTGGCCTTCCTGGCATGGTTGCACCTTGTGGAACGACGTTCCAGCCAGTGTAACCCGCGGGATCATTGCAGCACTCAAGCCCGACCACCACGTCAAGGTAGCAGCTTTGGTCGGGCTCCTGATCTGTCCAATAAAACGTCCACTGACACCCCTGTATACAGGGATCAATTATGCGACCTACCCTCTCCAATATATAGCTATCCACCTCTGTCTTCCCAGACCAACAGTGGAAGAAGCTGTGTCAGCCATAAGCATGACACGTACGCAATTTTTACAGCTGAAGATGATGTTGACACTATCGCCATCTGTGGCTACTGATGCCCCGTTCAATCTAAATGTCTGGATTGTTTCGCTTGGGAGGTAACGTGATGCTCACGTTTGTCCCAGAAATTTGTATTTGCACAGTTGTATGATTTGGTCGCCTGAGTCCGAATGGCTTAATTTGCCGGTACAATCATTTTAGCGCCTTACCAAGTAACCACTTACGCACCACCTCGTTGCGTAATGCTGCAATCCACCACTTCCATCTGTGTTATGAAGGCATTGGTGCTCCATTGTTTGGTGATGTTTGGGGTCTTCAGGTCAGTACATTACATTGCAGTACAGTACAGTACAGTACAGTGCAGTACAGTACAGTACAATACAGCCTCCGTCAGTCTTATCTATGGGGTTTCAAACCTATTTCCTTCATGCAGAAGTTGGTTTATGGGTCACTAAGCTTCCCTTCACTTGTAATGACTTTGCCTTGATGTCATCTATATTCTTGCTGTGCAGAGGAACTGGAAACTTAATCTTTTAGCTCTGCTGTTCAACCTTGCCGGCTAGCCCGAGATAACTCAGTGGTTACGGCGCATACTTATTGACCGGAGGGTCCGTGATTTGAACCCAGTCTCGGCACCTGATTGCTCCTCTTTAGGCTTGGGCAACCTGGCAGTATCTCAGGCCTCGTGTTTCTTTTGGGTGGCATGGCTGCTAGGCACCGAAAGGGTGCTACGGTTCTATTTATTTTCTGTATCTATTAATAATCCTACTGTTGGTTTTGCCGTCTGGGTACTCTTTTCGGCATGCTTTTAGCGAAATTTCCAGGTTCTTTGTGTTGAAGTACACGTTTTGCTGTAGTGCAAAGGGAGAAGCGACACTCTGCAGTACGGAACAGAGACAGCAAGTAGAAAACTACCTGTATCATGTAGTTCGAAATAACGGGCATCCCATAAATTGCACCAGATACTTGAAGATTGTTATCGCATCCCACTACCCCCCTATACTAACAAAGAACGGACTGTCAAATTGATTGGACGGGTTGGAAGTGAGTAACGATAATTTTTTTGAATCTCCTCTAACGTGCTTTTGCTCGGAAAGTCCCAATGAAATAATCTGCTTTGTTCGTGGCCCTTGTTTTTGCAACTCGTTTGAACCCGGTGGTTTGCGGAGTGCGCACTGTTAAAAGCCTTACATTCATCGCTGCCGCCACTGCACAACATTTATTGTATTCTTGAGTAGGGCCACTCCACGTTGTTTCCATTTCAGCTCGTCTCGAATTTAATTACTGTAACTTCCAGTCCGTTCCGATTTTTTCATACTAATGTTCTAACTAACCATTTCAGCACATCGTGTCACACAATGGGCCTTACTGAAGTTGCTGACCGTATTTTCGGACGAAGGTTCGATACGTCCAAGTGGCCTTATTTGCGCATTATGATCGCAGTTGCTACTCATGAAGCTCTTGGACTCGGTATTTTGGTTGGTTTCTGGGTCGGATGTTATAAGTTTCAACCGTTGCGTCAAATCATATACCGCGCCCCCGACCCCATTCGGGCTAGTTACGATCGGTAAGCAGTCCCGGATTTACCATTATTGATTTGCCTGAAATGTGGGTTATTTGATGTATGGCAAGTACCATATTCGTTAATTATCCAGCCAGCCACATTTCAGTATGTTCTAATGAGTTTTTAAAATTGTGAAGCTTGTGCCTACTTGACATCGAAAAGCCTTACCACATGGAAGAGTCTAGATACCGCTATACCTCAGAAACTTCCCTATTCATCAAGAAAATTCGCAGTTGCGGAAAAGGTCCATTCGCCTTCCTTGGGGAGGGGTGTAGCGGAAGGCTGGTGAGCCAAGGGCGTCAGGTGAATCACTCACGATTCATAGGTTACGCGATTAAGATATGTAATCTGCATGCCAGAAGGCCGTCTGCCTCTCAGAGCTGTGTTGAGCGCTGTGTTGAGTGGAAAAAAACAATAGGTGGACAGTATACGACCTAGCAACGAAGTATGAAAACACTGACCAGTAAACTGAGTCGTGTCGACAACTGCAGCCTTTCTGGCTGTGGACCCCGGGACTCAACTCACCGATGGTTACTAACACTGGCAGAAATGGCCCAATCGTGCAGTCAGTAGCGCCCATGCATCACATCTGTCGCCTTTGATACGTAGCTGCCCAGTTCCCGAATTATACAAGCATGCCATCCCGGTGATTGAATCTGTAGCACCTGGAGCCAATATACCTATGGTATAAATTAAATTGGTCAATTGATTGGTTTGCCTTCCGTGCTTTAGCATTAATTGACCACCCACTTAAACTTGCTACGGATTCACTTTTGAATATGATCAGTCTGTGATCAGAAGAGAAGTTTCAGTTTGCGACTTTCGGTGGTCTCGCACTGTTCGTTAAAGAGCAACTAGACCGTTAATTTTTGTTATGCTTATGGAGGTGGACGGAACATTTACACCACCCAGCTGCGTACTTTGTGAGACCGTTTCACTTAGGTGCGGCTCTAAGTTGTCGCACCAGGCGACAAATACTTTTAAATTGGGCACTTGGTGCACCTCAGGGACGGCTCAACGCATGCTTTAAATGGTTACACAAATTGCACTTCGTCAGTTCACTTCACTTCATCAGCTATAAATAGTTTACCAAAGACACGTTGGTTCCACCTGCTACAGTTTCGATTTTCAGAAAGTGGGGAGCATGGAAGATATAGCCAAGTATTGGTGGCGATAGCATGACCAACTAGTTCGGGAAACTGGGCACTTGCGCATTGAAGTTTGATAGCTTGGATGCAGGAGTCCCATTGACTGCGCGCTTGAGCCATGTCTGCCAGCGTCATTATCTATTGGTGAGTTGAGTCTCGGAGTCCCCATCCAGGGTGGCAGCAGTTATCAACCAAGTTGAGGTCACTGACTAGTGTTTTCATACTCCTTTGCCAGGTTGTAGACTGTTCACCTCTCGGCCGCTTCCACTCAGCACGGGGATGGGCAAAAAGAGTTCCGCGTGGCAGACGGTTCTCTGGCATGTTGAGTACTTGTCTTAGCCAGCGTAGCCTACGAAGCGTAAACAACTCATCCATTTCGGGGGAGTTTTTTTCCAAAAACCATCTGGCGTACCTCAACATTGAAAATTCGATGTTTCCAGTCGATCCGACTATTGCTCCGGAGACGCTGATAATCACACATTAATCGCTTTCGTACGGCCATGTTCCTGATCTATGAAGCATTATGGGTCGCACTGTCGTGTGTATACTCTGCCCTTGACATACAAACTAACGTCGCGTCGGAACCACTGGTGTTGAAGGTTCGCAAAAGCTGCGCTGGCCTTCCCGATTCGAGAAGCGATCTCATCTCTAGCCAGTCTACCATAACTTGCACGTTTGCTCAGGTATCAAAGGACAAATCCGATGGGTTGTGATATAAATTTTAGCCGCCAGGCTTGTGGAATGCAGCAGTTGTGTTCAGTCATCCTTCATACAAAATTACGAGCTGAGGTGTCATGCATGTGTTCTCTTTCTAGCTGTTTGTTGTTGGGCAGAATTCCACACGGATCCCGCTTTATGGTTCGCAGTTAGGCGCTTGATGAGCGTTGGACACTTGTTGAATGTTTCCTCTCCAAGATGTACAACTCGCGGTCGTTGATTGATGCGTGTGTAAACCTTTCCTCCCTGTCCTCCTCAATATAGAATGTCTCAGCATCGAGTGCTCATGTATCAGTATACTTGAGCCACGAATGTGAGCTGCAGTGTCGATGGTTGGCAAAAGCGACCTTCCCTGTAAGAATGTCAAGCACAAAAATCAAGGTCGTTCTTACCACGATACCTCGTACGACTCATGGAAGGTTGGGAGTTAAGGAACAGGAAATCTTACAATAAAGCTGTCAGTGTCATCCATATGATCTCATCGCTTCAGGAGTATACTGGGTCTACCTTACTGAGTGACTACACTAGTTTGTTGAGTTTTGGGTTGTTGACGGTGGTTGTTAATCGTCAAGTATAACGTCCAATTGGTGAAACACACTCATTAGCAAATTAGCTGGATTTTAAAGAGAGACTCGGTTGGACATCTCGCCTACGGTATTTTTAACTGGCTGTGCTACACAGTTACGGAATTTGTGGAGTCTCTTTGTAGCATTTGCTTGCAGTTGAGTAGCAGTCAATGAATATCCAGAAAAAGTTCAGGAAGACGCGTTCAAGGAGAAGGTGGATATTCAGTTTTGTAAACGAGATGCATATGAGAGTTTTGCTCCCCTGTTCAATAGTGTGTAACTGTTCAGTTGGCGTTCTCAAATAGACAACTGCGCAGCGAAGGCCTTCTTCCTTTCACTGGGTCCACCTTACTGAGTGACTACATTAGTTTGTTGTGAGTTTTGGGTTGTTGACGGTGGTTGTTAATTGTCAAGTATAACGTCCAATTGGTGAAACACACTCATTAGCAAATTAGCTGGATTTTAAAGAGAGACTCGGTTGGACATCTCGCCTACGGTATTTTTAACTGGCTGTGCTACACAGACGGCCTCATGTTTCATCTAGTACGGAATTCGAGCCATCGAAGTCACATTTCCTTGACCGAACGCACTACTCATGGAGTTGCTGAAAGCGATGTTCAGTTCTTCCTCTGGTGAAGTCAAAAATCATTTCAAAAAGACAACCACAGCTGACTTCTGGGGATCCTCCGGTCAATCAAGAAAACAAACTATTCCAAATGTTATTCGCAGTTTGCATCTGACACCACACTGTGGACGATACTATGAATGTTAGTTAACCCTTCCCGTAACAAGCGCAAAATAAACCAGTTTCAAGTCGGACTAGAAAAAAAATCGTCTCACGAATTTCGTTTTGGAAGTGAGGCATGCAGAAAACAGTTCGTGAAATAAAACATCGGTCATTTTATGTTTTTTAAACAGTTTTGTTCGCAAAACAACACTACTTGCACCATTTGTTACATTTTATAGCTTTGATGCAATGGCTCTATTGTTAGCATATTATATTCTATTTCTTTTGAGTTGGTTTATCGATACGCTTTTTCTTTTTACATGTTCCGCCTGACGTCGGTTGCTCTGCAACTTCCTCCCTCAAACGGCTCTCAGCGCACCTTTGTCATCTAAACATCCACCATGTTCACACAGGGAACAATAAAATCCACAAACTCATCCAGTCTTGCTGTGTTTTAACTTGGAATATGTCGCCAAGCGGCTGTTTCAGTATTCGTAACTAAATCATAGCGACAATCTAATACGAACCTGGGATGTCATTTAGCTGTCAGTTCTGCGCACCAGACTGAAACGGTTGTTTCTCTCCTCTTCACAGTGGTTTGGCTTGGTCTTCTCACAAACTGCAACGGGTCCCAGTGTACATCAAACGCCGAACAGATCCACAACGTCTTCTCATCAGCGGGGCCGAGAGCTTTGTGCTCCGTAAGGTGCTCACTCCAATCACCGTTCCAGGGAAAATCTACCTGGCTGTTCTATTTTCCGCTTTCTTCCAATGATCCGACGCATTCGTGAGTTGCTCTGTTTCCGTGTTTCATTTCAACATTGGGGCGATGTGGCTCAGTGGTTAGAGCGCGAATTTACTGACTAGAAAGTCCGTGGTTCGAACCCGGCCTCTGCCTCTCAATTTCCCCTGCCTAACCTTGGGCAACCTGGCAGTATCCCAGCCCTCGTGCTTCCTTCAGGTGGCATGGCAGTTAGGCACCGAAAGGGTGCTACAGCTGAATGACTTTTTTCAACATTGTGAGCTCCTTCATAATTCTGTGCCATTCTTAGGTCTGATGTATGCAAAGTGGTTGCTCAATTAACCGTGTTCGCTTGTTTTTCATGTGAATGATTATGCTGGTTCAGGCCAACAACTGACAAAGAAGGACGAGACTTGGAAGAATTGTGTCCGGGAGAGCGAATTGAGGGAATGGAGATGATTTAGTGGATACGATAACACAGCTTGTTTCGTGATTTAATTATATCAGCAAGGGTTCGCAACTAACAGTTGGGTGCCCCAACCGCCGAAAATCTGTCAACTTGGGGTGGTCCTCAAGCTTGAGTGCCGCAATAATTCCGTGAGCTAAACCTTCTGGAACTCCAGTCCACAGGGTTTAACCGTGCCAGGAAGGTCAAAACGGAGCAGCAAGACGAAGGGCCGTTCCCATAATACAATTAACTTTCATTCGAGGCGGTATGGAGGGAGTGTGAAGGCACTAATGTATTTCTTTCAGGCGGATTATCCTATACGGTCGAAATACAGTTGAAACCTACCACGAGCCTGATACGGCTCCAGGTGCATCTATGCGCAGTAGCATCGGGATTCAGGCAACTAGGTCTTACTCTTTGCGTCTTCAGGCCGGGTAGGGCTGTGGCTTAGTGAGCCAAATCATTGGGTTGCTGGTTCCTGAGAGGTTTCCTCAAGGAAGCCTCCCTAAGTGGAGTTTTGGGTCGGCCGCTAATAAAGGGGTCTCAGAACAAAGCCTTTTTTGTCAAGGGCTTAGTGTGGGGTACGTCAGCCAAAAACCCTTTTTGACATGGGGAACTGGGAATTATCATTCGTAGCCACGGCTGAACGTTCATTTCACGAGCAGAAACTGTGAAATCCTTGCTTTTCAGTGTCGCAGTGTCGAAAGTTTGCGATAGAATTTGTCTTGTTCGGTATATCTACTGCTGTTCGTTGGAACGTACGCAACACTCATCGATATGCTCGCTGTCAACTGAATTTCTTGTTCCAAACCACTCCCGTAACTCACAGCGCGCTGTTCACAGTAATCCGACTCGGCAGGACATCTGCCGTCTCCAGGCGAATTTCCACATCAAGGACGCCAAATGAGACAGCCTTAGGATCACTTATCCTAGGTGTCACTAATGAGGCGAGTTCTACTAATGAATAAATTGTAAGCCTAAAATCTGTTCCGATGTTTCGTAGGATATCAGTTTCCAAAAAATTTAGCCGCATAGGGCAGTTCGTCCTTGTTCGGCGTAGAGCCATCTGTTATCTGTTTCTCTTTTGCCCTTAGGTACACCGGTGATCTAAGAACCACGCTTCCTTGAGGAACAGTAAACCGTCTCCTCACTCTACAAATCTACTGGTTTGTTGTTTTTTATCACACAGTTGGATATCTTAACTGGTTTAATGAGTGAGTTACGCAGTTAGAATCCTTAGGCGGCATTGTAGCCAAGTTGTCACATAATCCAACCCACTGCGACCAGATGATAAATCATCCGGACAAGCATCCCGAGAACTCGGTCCAATCCGTAATCTCCTTTACATTTAAATTAACATGTAGACCGGTATTGTGCGAGAAACACAGGAGTCTTCATTAACATATGAATCTTTGTTACCCAATGCTGCTGATGACACTGATCCCCTGGGTCGACCCCACAGATTGGCTTCATGCCTAGAGCTTCTTTCTTCAGTCTCGATTTCCACGCTCCCGGTTGCAACGTCTTGATGGGGCATACGCTTCTGTACTCCAGCGCAGTATGTTGAGACTCTTGTGTTTTACTGATGGGATCCAACCTAGGCTTGACTGACGTCTATATTCAGTATAATTAGTTTATTGAGTGTGGTTTTCGTTATTCACTCGGCGTACCGACTCCCTTGTGTCCAATCAACTCAGCCCAATCTCTGCGGTCTAGTTCAGTAACCGATGGCCAACGCCTTGACCTGTATCACTGTTTCTGTAGCCTTGCTTAGACAACTTTCATGTCTCGAAGCCCTTTTATCATGTGATTGTTGATTCTTTCATTTCACAGATGACCCACATGAAAATCATTTTTAAACAACGCCATGAATTATGAGCTTCGTGGATCGAAAGCCACTGGATGCCACCGAGCCTGACAAACCGCTTACCATTTCTTTGATACACACCCCGTTCCATGTACCCATGGACTAATTTTGAAACGATGCACAATATTCTTTGTTCCCCGTTCTTGCCAAACACCGGCGCAACACTCAAAGGAATTTTTTAATCAAATAGCTCAAAAACACCTTCCAGCGGAACACTGTTGGGCTCTTCACCTAAAAGTTTTCGAAGGCGCTTGATTAAATTGTGATTTCATTGATAAACATCCACCCATTTGGGTGAACAAAGCCTTCTGTGATTCCACTGTATGACTGTGAGGTGATTCTGCCCAGCGATCTTTGAAGAAATATAGCAGTTTGCAGATTACATGGGTGTTAAACTGAAATTCAAATGAATTCCTCGTTTATGACATTATTCGACTGAATGTAACACCAAAACGTCGCCCCGTGATTCGTCTGGGCAGGATATTCAAGATATCTCAGTATGTTTTCTTCACACAGCTCACTACGCATAAGGTTACACTGAAAACCCTTCCGGTTTCGCGCTTGTTTAATTGCATGTTGGCGGTATTCCTTAATTGAAGAATCCAAGAAGTCGTGCTGGGGTTGTCTTTTCAGAGTGATTTTTCCATGACCCTACGAACAGCTGATTGTTATTGGTTCAGCAACCTACGGATTAGTCTGCTCTGTCTAGATGAACGAATAAATGTTTTTTTGCGTTTTCAACGTTTTCGTTAGCATATGCAATAATTGGCTGTTTGGTAGGCCTTTGTAGCGTAATTCAGGACAACGCACATCGACCGAAAAGTACCTTTTCGAAGGAGTGCCGTAAAGGTACCCTTCACTTAATATGTAGTGTTCAAAATCCGCATTCTTTTGATGGGTTGAATCGTCCATTGCCAATTCTTGACAGTTTGCATTCACATGATGTGCACATTGCTCCGATCTCTATTTTTAGTCTGGCACTTCTTGTGGTGCTTCCTAATAAGAGGTTTGGCACTGATTACAATTTTCATTCAAACATGGGAGGAGTGGACACAAATTTCAATGGTCAGATTTGTGCGACCCGGCTGATTTTGTTCACACTGCAGATTGTATGCATTTAGCCTCAATTTATCTGTAATGTTACTACAGTATCCGTCCCGATCTTACTTATAAATGATGGATTTGTGGTGCTTTTCCCGCGCAGAACTTGACTGGCCACTTATCCAGAAGTCGCTCCAAGGAAGTCGGTCGTTGTGTTTACGGTGTCCTACACTCGGACTTCACCGGAAGAGTTTCCTATAAAGCACGATTCCCTAATAGAGCTGTCAAGATCGTTGGATATATTCTTTCAGGGATTGATGTCACATGCCACCAAAGAGGATCAACTCTCACGGGAAGAATGAAACAGTACTTCCCGTCCCAAAATCACCGCTATTTGAATGGAGAGAACCCCTCATTTAGCCGTCATCATATTCAGTTAGTTTAACCTATAGTCTCCCGGAAAGACGCCTCCCCCAAGATGGACTTGTTTCCGTTTGTTCCTCGGGCTGCATCTCAAGATATGTCGCTTTCTTAGGTCTGTTCGAATGGTTCCTCCCAAGGGGAGTAATTGAACTTATTCGTATAGATAAGGTAACTTTCATCCTAATGTTTTTGAGGTTGTGTGACCTCCCACTCCAGGTCGAGGGCACAACACAGTTGGGTGCAATTGACTGTTTAGGACTGGGATTCATTCACTTTGCACCATTTAAACCGAAAGAGTTCAAATTTGCCACAAACTTACTGATAACCAACGGTCAATACGGAAGACCGTCCCTACTTCCTGCGATTGTCTGCTCACCATATGTTTCCTACAGTGTCGCTGGGTAAGCGACTGGACTTCGAAATTAAACCGTCGTAGAGGACATTGCTAATCAAAAGCTACACTCAGCGATGCAACCTGAACCCCGAGCGTTCGTTGTCATGTTTCAGTCCGAATCTTTTGGTGATCCAAATGCCTTAATCGGAACGAATCCCTGCTCTGTCTTGTTCCACCTCTTTTTCAGAATGCACTTGAATGAGCACATGTTTTGATTGTCGTGTTTTTTGGATGGAGCCATATGACCCGATTAGCTCTACCTAGAAGTAGCATTCCGTATATTGTGCACACTTCCGGACATGACTTGCTTTCCTAGGTCCACCCTTATTTTTGTCAGTATGTGGCTGTAGGTCTCTTGTCTCTGTAATTCAAATTCCGGACTTTAGAAGCCGTCCCAACTTGTTTGTTTGGGTTGTCACGAGCAAACAAGGAGACTCGAACATTGGTCACATTTAGAAACCTAAGCAGACCTCCGTCCAGTTCTTCCTTCCTTCACAAAATCACCTGTCCTATAAGTTAACAGTATTTTCACTTCCCAGTTCGACTTTCTTTCAATGTTAGCTATGCTAATGTTTCTCCTTGCTTGAAGGGTAACAGATAATGATAAGGCGACTCCACTAGTCATGACGAGATTGATTGCTTTCTGATGCCTAGTATTTGGGGTTTTGTGGCAAATTTTCACTGCGAATGCGCGCATCAGAAACGGTCGGAAGATAACCACAAGTGTGTTAGTTGATGCAGAAGTGCTGTGGTGCAGCGCTTTTAGGATCTAGAGTCTTCGGAGGGTTATTCAGAAGCAAGAAAGATTCCGCATGTGAGGTCTGGGCAGACTTTCGTAGTTGATCGTTCCCACTACCTTTTCGGAGTGCCCCTCTTGCAAACCTATCATGCAGCAGCACCTAACGAGGTGTCTCGGGAGCTATTAACTTCCTATAGAAAACTCATGCAAATGCGATGTTAATCGGACCTGAATTCACAAACTACTGTCGGTGCTATTATCTCTAAGGTGTGTTCATATCTGAGTTTCGACTGGGAACAGACCGCCGCTAAAGCGGTACAACATGGGAAGGAAGCCAACTTTCATGATCAAGTGGAATTCGTCAAGGGCAGAGCATAGGTTTGTAGCACCGATTGAGACCAGTTGGCCTTAGCGTGGTTAGTGGATGAAAGTCAACCGAACCGACCTTCAAGCAATTGAGCGTCCGCTTTGCAGTTACATGGTTCATTGTGTGCAATGAACACATCAACCTAACCCAGTCCATCTATGTGCAGTGCCTTACCTGAAAGGAACTGCACTTCCTTGACCAATACCCGGGTTTTACTCAACGTCCTGAGTTTGTAAGAGAATACAGGTTGTATTCATTTTGTTTGTCAACAATGGCGAGATGGCTCAAGTGGTTAGAGCGCGAATCTACTGACCGGAAGGTCCGTGGTTCGAACCCGACCTCTGCCTCTCGACTTCCCCTGTCTAGACTTGGGTAACCTGGCAGTATCCCAGCCCTCGTGCAACCTTCGGGTGGCATGGCAGCTAGGCACCGAAAGGGTGTTACAGCTGAACAGTTTTTTTGTCAACAATAACAGCGTATAGTCCCAACTGGCGAAGGGCATACATCCAGGCATGGTCTTAATGGAGCAGTGGAAATAAAGGCGAAACAGACACCATTTGCAGGCACCCACAGATGCGTGGAAGTGGGGCAATTATCTAGAAAGAGGCGTGATCCAAATTAAATAGGGTTTAGTCAAAATTGGTACGATATAAACACGACAGATGTCAGAGATATGAAACACAGGTAGCATAGAAATAGAATGGCGGAAGCTGTGACAAGGAAAACTGGGCCTTGTTATGACGGAAATGGCATCGTTAAGGCGTGTTAAAGATAAAGCATGACTGTTTTGAATCAAAAGTGATAACCGTTGCAAAGGCGGAATGACCTTGGGCTTCTGATGTACAAGCTTAAGCCACGGGAGTTCGAGATAGCTCAATGGTTAAGGCTCCAAATTATGGTCCGTGGTTCGAACCTAACCTCAACATCCCGATGGATCCTGTCTAGGCTTGGGTAGCCTTATGGTATCTTACCCTTCGTACCTCCTTCAGATGGTATGGTAGCTACGCACTGGAGGGTTATTACGGCTGAACGACTGTTACCATCTTGTTCAAGCCACAGGTAGTAAAATTAGGGTTGCGAAGTAATGGGTGGGGAACAAAAGGGTGTTTTAGCACCGTTAAGTTCTAGACGGGCAAACTCCCTGTCTATGAGGAGCGTAAACAGCCTGTCGTCATACTTATTGGGGCAGGCGGTGTTTGTAATGCAAAGAACCAGGTGGTCTTCGTGGGAAGAATAAGCGTATTTATGAGTAGGACGAGCCAACGGTGCACCAGGATAAGCAGTGAGCTGGAGATTTTGCATAAAATCAGCCGGTCAAGACGGTCTTGTGTGCGCCCGTAACACACTTGTTCGGAAAGTAGAAGAGATACAGCGAACTATGGGCAGGCCATCAGACTATGTATGATTGTTGCCATGCCACCATCGTAACATCGTAATTTGGTTCATGGATGGCAGCGTTAGTGGACTTTTTGGGTGGATCAGTTGCAGTTAACAGTGTAAGGAGAATGGCCATGGAATTGTGATGGAACGAGACCAACATAGAGGATATTCTTGATTTCATCGAGGGCTCAGCGTGGGTCGTAAGAAGTGCTATTGTCATTCAGACGAGGCGATGGGGCAGCCACAGCGGGGCTGGGGACTCAAAACAGGGAAAGTTAAATCGAATGACGGAGATTTGTTAGCTTCATTACCTTTGCACCAGAGAAGGCGTTGATGATTATTGATATTCCCCGCTCCTTAGATAAACATCTACGAGGTCCGTCATATCCTACATCCTTGATGTTAATAGGAATGTCGCGAGGTTAGCTGCATTGGGCTGTTTCATTAATACGTACGCATTCGTTGAACTTCTGTTTCTGATTCTCCTATAAAACAGTTGAATGTGTAGTGTACACCGGGCTACGTATCCATAACTACGGTCACACAAAGTGAGTAAGCCTTGAAGTGCCTGTTAGAGGTGAGGAGCCTGAAGTCCACCGGGTAATCAGGCCGCGTCTTGGTGGGCCAGTCGGGTCATATACCGCAACCGACCATAATTTGACTTCGAACGCTGATCTAGGGCGAGATGGCTCAGTGGTTATAGCGCGAATTTACTGACCTGAAGGTCGTTGATTCGAACTCGACCTCTGTACCCCAACTTCCCCTGTCTAGGCTTGGGCGGCCTGGCAGTATCCCAGCCCTCGTGCTTCATTCGGGTGGTATGGAAGCTAGTCACCGAAAGCTGAACGTTTCTTCTGAGGAATATTCTACGAGCTGTCTGTGGGCGATCGCAAGGTTTGTTCAGCTTCTTTAGGAGTCTGTTATGTCATTTTAAACAGTCTTCGGCCAAAGTCCGTCTTTGTCGTATCTGGTTTTGAGACAGTATTCTACCGGGTGCGTGCCAAGCGCGATATTACGCTATCATTTAATCATTGTTGTGTGGCGTGATTCACTTCAGGAGTTTTTCTCCTCATATATACATATGTTATGGGCCGTCATATTTCATAGTTCGCCCGATTAGCGCTTCGTGAGCAAATAACCTTTCCTGCACGGAGAGGAGCCCATTGCGCCTACCAAACCTGACTCCCTCCTACGTTTGGAGATTGTTACTACAACTTTGGCTGTAAAATGGTGCCATTAGTTCGAGTCAATTGAAATTGGCTGCTTTGTTGCATTTTCGGCAGATCGGTCCTGCCCAGCACCAAAAATGACTGAAAGCTTTTTCTTACTTCAGTTCTACCGCTACTGGCAATCTGTCCCAGCCTTGACGATACGCTGCTATACAACACAAACCTTCGGCCCTACCCTCTGCTGGAGTGCCTTTACCGAGAAGAATAACGAGGAAAACCGCATTTCATCATTCACTAAGTATCCCAGTAGCCAGTGGACGGTGAGCGATTTATAGATAAGACCGGTTGGATTCTTGTGGAAAGTTTTACCTTTGCCACCAGTGCCAGCAATGCAAATTCTTTTCAACCTTAGTTTGTAAGCTGTAAGTCAATGACGGAAGGTCGCATGGCTAAGTTGGTAGGCCGTTTATCCTCAGCTATCACGGCTGATACTGATCCTATTATCTGAGTGGTATTCCAAGGTGCAGGTTGTGCATGCTATCACCGACCCAAAGGAACCACTGCTGACTTTGGATCCATAATTGCAGCGTTTAATAATTTTGTGCAACAAAGGCATCTAAGTCACGGGTATAATTCACTTTAGAAGCTGGAGCGGACTATTAGTGGCATCTAGCACATTGGCGGGCATCTTCAAAACGTGCAGCTTTTCCTGCCAAGTCATTTTGTTACAAGCCCGACAGTCGGGCCTCACGACAAGCGGAGCGGTCAGTCGTGTTTGAATTGAGTGGTATTTCCGATCAGAAGACGTCTGTGGATAGTTCCCTCCCTGGCATCCACAGAGAATACCATAAACACTCCGTTAAATAACATTTATTTCTCGCAACTTTGTCGGAAAGTGACGGTCTCTGATGGCACAGCTGTCTCCGAAATCGGTTTTGACACTTTGCGTCAGGTTTATCCATGCAATGAAGAAACGTGATTTTTTGTTTACCTGCCTGAAGTTTCGGGCAGTTTATATAGTAGTTGCGCATCTCTGAATGCCAGTTCGTCTATGCGCACTCTGTGGCTATCCTCGTCAAGTCTACGTCGACTGGTTTGACTCCCATGGCACGAAGAAGATCTTGATGCAGACCTGGAACTGGGATTAGGGTGCTGCGCGAATTCTGGAACGCGGATATGACAGTCCATTCAGATTGCCTAGCGCAGGCTACTGCAGTCGTTTGACCTCATCCGTTAAAAGACTCATGCTGCAATGACGGGGGAGGCCTCTGAAACTTCTTTCATCGAAATCAAAGCATGTTGAATAAGAGATATCTAGCCAACCGGACTGGCTATTCAAATGACGATTTTTAGGACGCAAAACCGATTATTTTTATTTCGTGTAAAGTCGTTAAGCTCGTGCGGGAAAGTCAATTTAACCGATAACCAAACCAAAGCAAATTATTTTTGCAAAAATTATCATATGAGAACCGCGTGACCACCAGTAACCCAACTTCATGAAGTTCAGTCACCCTACTAAAGTATTAACAAATCGCTCGCCGTGGCTTGTTTATCCATGGAATTAGTTTATGGCCCGGGACGGATACATGCACAAGGCGCACTTCTGACCCAGATTCGCTTCCCCACTTTCCTGTGTCAGTGGATAAGTGGCCATGCTTGAGCTTGGTATTTTGCCTTTTCAGCTTTGTAACGCTTTCGTCTGTTACACGGATGGCAATTATGAAACACGGATCTAACAGTTGACAGCATTAGAAACAGTATAACATTTAGGAATGTTTCACTGCAAGATACTCTACTGTGCTGACAGCCACTCAGGAAAAGACGATTGCTCAGCTTGAAGATAGTCAAAATCCCTGATTTTTAACCGGATTGCTGAGCGTACACTATTTTGGCGTGTGGCCGAATACATGTTTAGACACCCGAAGCCAAAATGTTCGAAGTCTTGATGTCCTGTTGAAAGAAGTGACATAAATAGGCCGACTAAGGTCAACTTAAGTGTGAGAGCTTAGTGTAAGGCATCCTAGTATACGTAGATACATTCTGCAGTGTTAGTTAATTTTCGTCACATGACACACGCACGAACTGCTAATATGCACACAGAAAGATTTCCCGAGGTACCTCCCGCAAGTTATGGTACGTAATTTCTCCATATACTGACTGTCCATGCTTCATTTTATGTGCAATTTTTGTCTGAATCGCGGGTCGTTTGTAAAATTGATTTGAATACACGGTTTCTGGCTTGCAGTGAATTAGTCTATCAGAGGGACGGCTAGGGTGCCAATCGGTCGATCCGTAGACGTGCACCTGGAATTTATCAAAAACCATAGTTTGGAAGACGAAAAGTTCTACATAACTATTTAGCATTTCACGGTATTTTTTCGAAACCATAAAGTCTACCCAAATAATAGCAGTTTTGCCAAATTTTGTTTAGGCGTCCTCACTGTCTACCTTGGGCGCGGAATCTGTAATTTTACTGGCTGCCATGACTCGGTTTCTGCACGCGTCTTTTCCTGGATTGGATTTGGGAATATTTTGAAGGAGTACATGAACAAAGTTATGTTTTATTTGTCCGCGCAGATTCACAGTTGAGCAACTGTTCACGATTTACTCAGAAAAAGTTTCCCGCCAGACAAAGTCAAGAAGTTTTTCACAGGTGGTGAATTTTTCTATGATAGTTGGCGTACGCTGAATTGGGTGCGCGGCAAGGTCTAATCTTCACCGGTACACTGAATCCTTGATAGTGCTACCAGAATAATTAATAGGTTTGTGGGCAGCTCAAGCAAACAGTACAAGAGGGTGGCCAGGATTTCGAAGTTCTGGCATAAAATCAGTGGATTGAGACAGTCTTGTAGGCGCATGTGACACACGCTTGCTCAGAAAATAGTAGAGACCAAACGAAGTACGGGCAAGCTGTCATACTGGGTATGGTAGTTGTGGTAATGCTATCACGACATCCTACTCGACTCCATGGACAGCCCCGTACATGAACATTTTGATTGAGTCAAATGGAGTTGTCAGGGTAGTTAAAATTGACATGGGAGTCTTGAGAAATTGAGTCCAGTTTGGACCAATGATACCCTTGGATTCATCGAGGGCGAAAGGTGGTTTACTCTTGCCGTTCAACCGAGGCAATAAAACAGCCATATCTAGATCGAGGACTCAAAATTGGGAAGTAACAAAAAGGTCTACTAGAGTTCGCTAAGTTAGACCGCGGCCCGAAATAGCAGGCAGCTAAAATAGCTACAATTCCTTACTACTGCAGTGAGGCGACACTACCCAATTTTAAAAGCGACAAACAACAATTAGGTAGAGGCAGTGGGGAATGGTGGTATGCGTTCGATGCCAGTGGCTATGGTCGTGTGTGGGTGTCAGGAATATGCATTAGCTAAGTGGTGCGCAACTAATGTCATGGCCAGTTTTGCAGTCGACCGTCAAATTGTGTAGGAAGAGCAGAGGTGTGAGTGGATGGTTTCTAAAATCGTGAATAAAGCGTACGTGTCTTCGTAGATAGCTCATGTAACCGGGGGGTTAGGTGGCAGACATTCAGGGATGTAGCATCATCATGTGTTGTAGTCTGATATGGCGAAGAAAGGGGTTTGAAAGCCATCATATACAGTTTTTGGTACGGTCCAGTAACGCCCATTCAGAAAGTAGATGGGGGAACTGCAGAAGAAGACAAGTTTCTATTTAGGGGCTACGATGGAAATTAGTATGCCGACTGAGGATATGGATGGCTTTCTGATATTAGATGCTGCGCGGAAAGAGTTGATAACTAATCCTCGAAGTTGGCTCAGCCTAGAGGAATTATTATTTCGAAGCGTGCAGGGATAAGAGATCGGATCAAAGCGTGAGGTGCATGGTGGTTTTGCATGTTTGGTTGTATTGATTGTTTAAGATGGCTCAAGGGAGAAACGCGAATTCACTGGACGGAAGGTTCGTGGTTCAAACCCGACCTCTGCATCTCAAATTTTGGCAGCACCTCGGGCCTCGTCCTTCTTTTGGGTAGCATGGCAACTAGGTACCGGAAAGATACAACAAGTGAATATTTTTTATGGTTTTACCAGTCCATTCAATAAATAAAAACATTTCTTTAATGAGAATTTTATAATGTTCTAGCGCGGGCATGGCGGAGCGACAGGGTGCGAGGTTATGATGAGGAATGGCAGTCGTTGGCCGCTGAATTAGGTTATGGAGCACAGGTGGGGCCTGGTAGTCAGCTTCACACAGACACTGGCCAAGGAGATAGGATACGTGGCCGATTTTCATTTACGTTTATAATGACAAAGCGTCGCTGTTGGCCATCACATCAGGCTCTTTTGTGGGGACAACATCTACTTCCAATCAACGTCAGTGACCTTCCAGACGTTCTTTCAAGTCCACGTCTATTGTTGTGCGGACGACCTTAAATCCCGGAGTTCCAATGCCAGTGCTCTCCAAATGGATGCAGACACTGCAGAGCAATGGTCGTTGGACTGGCACCTGCATCTGAGTGACAAAAAGTGCGTCCACATGTCATTCGGAGGGGACGCAGCGAACGCCTTTGTCATGCATGGTGAGAATGAACCAGAAGACACCACGAGGATAGATGCCACAAAGGATTTGTGGATCTGGCTTCCCTCAAACCTGTCCTTCTCAGTGCACCATGAAAAATCGGCCCAAAAGACATTCGCCATTCTACGGATGATTCGGCGCACCTTCTCCCGTATTACTCGCATTGACTTCCAAACAATCTATGGGGCCTACGTCAGACCGCTTCTCGAATATGCCAACCAAGTTGTCTACTCAGGACACACGAAAGACATAACCCTCATTGAGCGTGTCTAGCAAGCTGCTAAGAAGCTGGTTGCCGGCCTTAAATCCGTGGACTATGAAACGCGTCTCGTGGTGCTTGACCTCTTCCCCTGAAGTATCGGCGTCTCCGAGTGACGCATCCGTATACTTTGCATCTGCAAGAGTCATGTACTTTCTAGAAAGTTCAGTGGATTACTTCAACTGCGGAACTATTGGCAAATTCCGTCTATTGTAAGCGATCTCTTCTTATATTAGGCAAAGTACTCATTCGGTAGTGATCGAAGTTCCGCTCACTCAAACAAATCATCCATGTAAATAATTGGCGGAATAATTCAATACACATATTTATCTCACGATATGAAATAAAGACCATGAAAACGTCGTAGCCTTCGAGAAATGAATTCCATCGCGCGAATACTGAGCGGCACTTTTTCGAGTGGAACAACCCAACGGCATTGATCGTGAAATTTGCGTGAAGGCATGCGAATGAAAGCCGAACTACAGGGTTTGTAAAGTTGGAAATTTTACGAGCAGGTAGTCTAATCCGGTTGCACGACGAAACCACATTTTGCTCGTTGCCCTCTTTTAGGCGAGTGATGTTTCAAGGTCAAGGACCACCGGCGATTCGCATGCGATTACCAGTTCGCGATATAAAGTGCGATACCAAATCCTAGCACATTTTTAAGTGCCCCGGTGTTCTTCAGATGAGATATAATATCGGCAGGTTATACTATGTGAATTTCATCCAGAAGGATTGTTGAATGACGTTTGTGTGCGTTATACTCTTCAGGTGTAACAAAAGGGCTGAGTTCGTTCATTCATGAAAGTTATCCGGAAGCTCACCTTTGGTTCATTAAAATAATTGAAGACAGCTTGGTGTATCGTGCACTGCCGAGACCAGCGTGCACCTCTTTGGATAATCCTAATTCTCAGATATACACATCTATTCAGGGGATAACGCAACGTTTCTGATATCTGCATGAGAATTACCACCATCCCGATGAAGTATCTTTCCCAATGGAAAGCATGACGTCACTTAACTAAACTATGCCATAAAGTGCAACAACAGAGCCGGAAAATAAGGCCGAGTATTGTCACTAGTCATAATGACCGTACGAATTATCTTTTACCTTGGCTACTTGTCGTAACTGCAAGGCTCATGTCTGTGCGCGCCGCTGATTGTGAGCCCACAACTATGCTATACGTGATGGCCTAATCCAACTTCTAATGACGGTCTTTCATACTCATAGCTGTCCGTATTATCGCTTACCCTGGCTACTTATTGTAACTGCTAGGCCCATACGTATTTGCGACGCTGGTGGTGAGACCTTATTTATGCATGATATACACATTCACACAGATTGCTACACAGGAGCGAGGCTCTCGTCTAAGTCCCCCGGGTCGGTTTTGTTCTTTTCATCGAGCGGCTGCCGTTCACCTGAAAGGCACAAGCAAAAGAAGGTGTAGCGATGTTCTGTAAGCTCTCAGCACGGGGCAGTAAGCTAGCCAGCGCGGGGACTCGCATAAAGTGTCTAATAGTGCTTTGAATTGGGTTCTAGATGGAGCGTGGGCGACCGTCGGAGGAAGGTCATTCCCCGCAGCAACTACCCGAAATGAGAAAAATGTAACCTGATAAAAGTGTGCACTCTGAGCTTAAAAATCTTACCATGCCCCCGCCGTGTGTTCGATGGATCAACGGTGAAAAACCTGTTGGCCAAGCCTTGTTCAAACAGAGCATAAGTAATAAGTTGGTCTCCTCGGAGGCGACGATACTTCAGGGGAAGAGGTCAAGCACCACGAGACGCGTTTCATAGTCCACGGATTTAAGGCCGGCAACCAGCTTCTTAGCAGCTTGCTAGACACGCTCAATGAGGGTTATGTCTTTCGTGTGTCCTGAGTAGACAACTTGGTTGGCATATTCGAGAAGCGGTCTGACGTAGGCCCCATAGATTGTTTGGAAGTCAATGCGAGTAATACGGGAGAAGGTGCGCCGAATCATCCGTAGAATGGCGAATGTCTTTTGGGCCGATTTTTCATGGTGCACTGAGAAGGACAGGTTTGAGGGAAGCCAGATCCACAAATCCTTTGTGGCATCTATCCTCGTGGTGTCTTCTGGTTCATTCTCACCATGCATGACAAAGGCATTCGCTGCGTCCCCTCCGAATGACATGTGGACGCACTTTTTGTCACTCAGATGCAGGTGCCAGTCCAACGACCATTGCTCTGCAGTGTCTGCATCCATTTGGAGAGCACTGGCATTGGAACTCCAGGATTTAAGGTCGTCCGCACAACAATAGACATGGACTTGAAAGAACGTCTGGAAGGTCACTGACGTTGATTGGAAATAGATTTGTTCTCAAACCGGAGCCTCTAAAAAACTCCAATGAAGGCTGGCGCGGAGGATTACTACGTTAGACCTACTCTCCCTCGGAATGTTCTGTCTGATGGGAATGCCTTAGTCCTCTGTGAAATGTTTCCTCTAATGCTTTAAGTCTCTAGTTTTTGATGCAGCGGTAAGTGTAGCACGTGGTCGAGTGCCTCTGAGAAGTCGAAACTTTTGGCCTCCGATATGAGTTACTCGTCCTTAGCGTGGGTTAAGCTGTCCATTGTTGGTGCTCTAGTTGTATCGTAATGAGGGTGATTATCAAAAGGGAACGAGAACTAACAACTGTCCGTTTCATGAGAATGTTGATGCATAAAAAAGTTCGGTGCACTCGATAATTATTTGTACACTGCAAAAAGTATTACAACCCAGAAGGTGACTTATCGTTTGAGGACAACAGTTGAGAGTTCCTGAGTGAAAATTCCGGACGCGGGACGTTTCTTCTCAGCAATATAGCTGCCAGCGTGTTTCGTATTTGTCGGTGGAGACTTGAGAGCTCGAGTGACTTCCTGTGCTGGGCGGGCACTTGTGTTTTGAGCCGAGTTGTATGATACTTGAATGAACATTAATACAACCTGACCTGATGTGTTGAAGTTCGTAAGCTTGGCGCGTGACGCAGGTAGCAGCCGCGTAAACAAAAATGGACGGGAATTTGTAGTGTACAGGTTGCAAGTAGGGCAGGAATGGTCACGTGGTTTTGAGTGTTTGTGGCGCGTGATCTAGTGAATGACTGGTGTACCATTATTACGAGCATGTTCCTCACGCAAGAACGGTTTGAGAGAAACCCGTGTTGAACTCTAGATGTCAAGTTGTTGGTCGTAAGCGATCTGGGATTGCTTGCTGCAGAATGCGTTCCATCAATTTGCACGGCGCTAGCAAGGCTAATAGGCCTGTAGCTGTCGAGCGATAGTCGGTCACCAGTTTTGTAGATTGACGTAACAATCGCTTCCTACCAAGCAGAAGGAAATCTGCCTTGGTCGAGCGACTGACGAAACCCCATGCAGAAACGATTTGCCAGTTCGAACGACGTTTTCTTCAGGAACCTCGTCAGGTCCCAACGTGCAGAAAGGGTTGATTTTTTGCATCAGTTGACGAATGTCCTCCGTGAAGACCATGGCAGTTAGGGGCCGTTCGTAATTACGCCTTGGCAAGATTTGACGAGGACGCTGTTACTGAATATAGACTTGCAAAGGGCTCTCGTGGTCCCCTGTTCCTGTCCCTCAAGTAGAACGCGTTCGGCTTATTTCTGCGGCGACATCTTATGTATTTAAACTGCACATTTGTGTTTTTCCGGGCGATATCCAGAATGGTGACATGCTTTCTTTTTTCCATCTGCCGATGTCTGACTTGGAGTGGTTCCGCATTTTACAAAGGGTCAGGCCATCTTCTGTGTTTCCTGTAGTCAACTTTTGGATAAATATTTAGGTCCTACTTTCCAGAAGACGCCGAATGCTTTTAAATGGCTTGCGGCGCATTTCGTCACGTGCTGGCTTTTTGCATAACGAGCTGAATTCTACTGGAGACCCCACTGACTCTCCCCTTTATGATGTTCTTCAACTTGAAGTACTTCACTAAGTTGTCCCCCTTTTCAGTCGGTGCAGTGCGTCACCATCGCGCTAAATTTCACGTACTTAAATCTGGTTACGTTTACACAGGTTCTAGGCCTTGCATTGCAATTAGGAGATGACACTCAGTTCGTTTGCTGCTTTGATATGATAATCCGGCTTGCGTGGCACAATGGCACTGCAGCCCGTACGGTATGGAAGCACATGCCGCAAGGTTCAATCTTCCCAGGAGAATTAACGGTTAGCAAGCAGACCGTTCGGCAAACAGTAAACGTTTCGTAACCAATTGGTGTGTGTTTAATTGCTGGAAGTTAGTAAGGGAACCTAACACAGATGTCGGATGAAGTGCCAGATACGTCAGTGCAAAATACTGAGGTGAAGTGAACTTCTATTCAGACAAGTTTTCAAGCATCCCCTAGATGAACCTGCGGCTCTAACGGAGTAAATCGAAAAACAAGTACTTTCTTAATCTTGGAATATTTGCTACGCAACACAAATGGGCACACTTTTGAAGACCTCTGAGCACTTGAAACCTAAGCTTCAAGTCCCGTGAAGCAAGACCGCTCTGAAGACTGTCGTGTTTGCAACTCTCTTTGTTTTTCACTTCAGTTGCGTCCGAAATCGCGTATGGTCACTTCGTTTGTACATCAATGTAGACATCGACATTTCATTGCCGTTGATGAGGCTACTTGAGCAGGTGGCATATCTGCTTTTATAACGTTCAGATCTTTCAATGCCCTTGCGGAAATAGCAGACCAAGTTAAATTGGTTATGCATTTTTTCCTTCAGAATCATCGTCGAAGGAAGGGAGTCTGTGGAAAACATGTAATGGTGTGACCATCCACTGCGTTTGCATCGGTGCGGCAAAAAAAACAAAAATACTTCGTCACCGTCGATTATATATTTTTCAGTCGGAGCACGGCACGCCGTGACGATGATACAGGGTCGCTGTTGGTCAGTTAAGCAGACTATCAGGCATGGTTAAGCTGTCGTAGTCAGCGGTGCGCAGTGGTACGGGCTCGGAGACTGCGACGAAAAGTCCGGATATGCAACGACGCATATTAATATAATGATGGAGGACAATTTTGTTTCCTTCCGGAAGAAATCGGTCCTACTGAGGTCACGTTTTTTTTACCGGGAATGATCCTTCACCGGAATTGCAGCAACTTACGTGCAAAATGTCCAAGAACGCTGCATTATCTCTTTTCGAGCTGTGCATACCCGAGAGTAGAGCCCATTGCCAGGCACGCGCAGTGAAGTCGATGTTCGGCAATGCAAAGAAACCATTCAGTCCTGACTTCCGCGAACTAACTCATTCAGTTTGTAGCACTGATCGATAATAGCGAATCCAGATGTTATTTAATGATCAGCGTTGTTGGAACTTGCGTTGAAAATTGTAAGCGTCATCTCCAGCTTTAAGAACACCTTGAAATGCAAATGCATTTGGGATTTGTGCTCTGTTGGTAGACCAGCAGCTACGTGGAATCGTCGGTGTTTGTTGATCTTGAATATTCGTTCAGCTAAATAAAGAGCTTAGCGCAATATGTCGCTGTAATATGCAGACGAACCGAATGCGCTGCCAGTAAACTCTCCCAAAGTGAGTACTTTGTAGTTTCAGGGATTTCAATTTAGGTGTGCCTCCAGTGCTCGGCGGGATTTTGCTATATACCTTTTTGAGACCATTGGATGTGCGTGTTTTTGGCAACTTTTTTGCTTGTTAGTTAGTCTATCCCCAATCGTTCTTTCGCAGAGAACACTGGTCTTGACACCAGAGCAGGAGCAGAGCTGAGACTTGGGCATCATCACACCTAATAAAACAAATACGTGGTTTATGACCAACGTGTCTGAGAGTTTTGTCAAATTTAGGTGCGATCAACGAGGTGAGCAAGCACCCTTAGAGAAATTCACCTGACAAGCGGCGAGCGCACAAACATAAGAGAAATTAGACTAAAGGGTTTGATTGTTAAATAAAGAAGTGCGTGCGAATAAGATCTTGCGAGGTTTTCAAACGCATGAATCCAGGATCACATGGAGTGGATCGAGAGGGGCTCGAGAGTCCGTTGGTATCAAGCTCAACCGTTAATTAATGTTTCAAGTCATTGTAGCGTGCCCTTTCATCGCATACCTTTCGTCGGCAATCACCTACAACGAGGAACATCGCTTCTTTGAGCAGAGGTTGGTTAAGTACATTTAATCAGTGCCTTGGCTGGCTGCGCCTTTCATGACTAATATGCAACTTCAAACATTAAGTTCGTCAAGAGGTGCCCATGAAGTACCACATCGGAGCTTACACGTTGTAGCCGACCAACAAGCAATATGTCAGCAAGATGCCTAATATGGTTCGGATACTCCTGAGATCATGGGGTTGGGCGTGATTAAGACCCATTCACCCGTTCAATTCATTGTGAGGTTCAGAAATCGAGAAAAGCATTGAGAAGCCTATTTCACCGTGAAATGTTCCACTGTCTTCACAGACCTGTTGCACTGACCCACAGAAGCCGCTAAAAATACGAATTCAGCGCCACAAATAGACCCTGAGTACGTCTAAACGACCTGAATTTTAGAAAAACGGTCACGGTCTAAGAAGTTTTCAGGATCTTGAATAAATACCGCCAAATACTACACGTCTTGTTAGTTCCCTGTGTTCAGACTAGAGCTTCAGAGGAACTTTGGGTGTGTGTCTCAGGATCGACCGACCTCCCTATGGAGATTTGAGCGCATTCTGGTCATGCTATTAGCAACTTGCATTCAGTGGATGATGCAACGTATTGTGCTGCGGATTCCATATTTTCGACCAATCGGAGGCCGCCTCAATTGTAGACCGACAAGCGCCTCGTCATTTGACCAATAGCGCGAGGGCTTGGCTCATTGACCATTGCACCGCCTAGTTGCGATCCGTAGGAGGGACCAGGGCTCCGCTTGACACTACAGACATAGGACCTCATCGCATCAAGCTTCTATGCTTCCTTTCGCTATCCATTATTCACTAAGGCTGTATTTTTTGATGTTCGCTATGTGCCAGTATCTGTTGCTCGTGTGTCGCTGTCAGTGATGAGGACGTTGAGCGAATCTGTAATTATAGTGTGCACGCTATGGAAGCACCAGGGGGCAGTGATTCTCCGGAGGCAGGTGTTCACGGCAATTTCTGTGGATGGGAAACAAATAAAGTTCATGAGCCGAAGCCCAGTAAACAAGGTTGTACATCACCAATAAGTACATATGAAGCAATCAAACAAGCAGACTCCATATACTACATTAATCGTACTATGAGTAGTCGTGCTGCGGGGCTATCTGTGGGTGAAGTCGTCCCGTCCTTTGTGATAGGAGTGTGAAGTCAGTAAGGTGTTACCCCCAAGTTACCAGCATGCCCATGTTCATGAAAGCAGCGATGCTGCATTTCCCTGAGGAATGACGGGTTAGAAAAGGTCTGCTGTACAACCTGCACATTCCCGTCGCCCAATGGTTCACCGTGACCACCGGAGAACTATTCAATACAGTCGAAATACTTTTAAAACTAAATAGTCTTGCGCTGCCCGAAAGGCACCTGCTGTGCGCAGCCGCATCGGGAGTTGGACAGTAATACCGTACTCCCTGCATCCTCGGGTTAGGCCAACCCCCTGCAGCCGAGTAGGTCATACTGTAGAGTAATCGGCCCCGAGCAAGGTCCCCAAAGAAAACCCTACTGTCCGCCGCCTCGTGGGTCAGACGTTTGAGCCAGAGGCTAGGCGAAGGGTCCTCGAACAAAGCCCCACGTCCTCCCACTACCTTTTGGGTCAAGGGCTCAAGGTGGCGTAACTCAACTAAACCTCCTTTCTCAGCCCGGGCAACCGGGAAATATCATTTGTCCGCACAATTCTATGTCCACCGATGTTCCTCCCCACTACACAAGCAGACGTTGTTGAGTTATTTGACTGTCAGGTATCTGACCGATGGGCCTTATGCTCCCTGCTGCCCACTAACAATAAACGAAATATCAGCTTGCTTAATCTACCGGATCGTTTCTACGTAAGAGCTTCTAACGTCCGCAGTGTATGTCAAATTGGCCAACAGGCAATGTTCTCTGAAGCCCTATACTCCCTATACTCCCTCTACCCTGTATCTCCGAAACACGCATCATCATCATCATCATCTCAGAACGCCAGCGACGGACTCAGCTCTTCCACATTTCTCCCTCCGTGTTTCTGGTGATCCAGAAGCGACGACTTGCGGAATATATGGCGTGGGAGTTGCACTCAGCCCCAGAGCTGAACGCGTTTTGCTGAATTGGATCCCAGCGAACAGTCGTCTTTGCGCCGTCCGGTTATCCAGCTCAATCAAGCTCAGTGCTTATCGACATGGAAACGGTGCCTGTTTGTGCTGTAGGCCTATGCCCCAACGGACTGCGGTTCTGACGCTGGGAAGGAAACTTTCCCTTGAGAGCTATCCGGACCCATATATCGTGCAAGAAGCATCGGTTTTGTGATCCTTGCGGGCGATGTGAATACCTAAGTCGGTCGTCTGAGCGAATTGGAATCACATTTGGTTGGTCAGTTTGGAGTCGAAGCTCGTCGCACAGACAATGGAGAGTGACTCCCAGTCGTGTGCTGAGAACCAACTGTTTGTTGCCAGTACGGACTTTCAACACAAACGTTCGCATCGCGTAACCCGGCGACTACCAACTGCAAATTAACCATGGACCTAGTTGAATCACGTGGCTACCGACCATCGGTGAAGAGCAACAATTCAAAATTGCCGTTCCTTCTGATTCCGATCACGCCATGGTGCGTGCACGCCTGACAGTTAGTTTCCCTTCAGGCCCTCGCAAGTCAGCAAGAAGCATGCTCAACAGTATCGCTCTGAGCTGGCTCAACAACTCTGCGGTAAACGAATACTGTGCTGGTAGCGAGCACGTGGATGAAGCGTGGCAAAATTCGCAAGGAGCTGTGCTAGCGGCGTTCAGTGCCGTCTGTCTGACTTCGATTTGACCACATGACCAGTGGATATCTTCGAGATCGCTAGTCCTGATTGATACCAGGAGATCCATGTCAGAAGGCAACGAGTACGACAGCGCACGCAGATCTCTCAAACGCCGAATAGTGAGGAACCTAAAGAAAGACGGAGAGCTCTGGTAGACATCGAAAGCTCGAGAGATAGAGAAGGCTTTTGTCACTAGAAACAGTTATGCCCTATGTCGACTGATGCGATCGACTGGCCCTAGGAACCAACGGTCAGTGAAACGATAAGTGAAAAAGGCGGCTCATTAGTTCGCTCGCAAAAACATCGACTGGGAAGGTGAGTTGCACTTAGCTGGCCTACTGCAACATGGCCTCTGGAGATAGTGCATACGGCCGAATGATATGTAAACCTTAATCGCCCGTCGGAAGAAGAAATAAAGTACGAATTGTCCGTACTAAAACGTAAGAAGGCACCAGGACCGGACGGTCTGTATTCAGTACTCTTCAAAGAAGTTGGAGAATCCCTGGTGGCCCATTTAACAAAGCTCATTGGTGCTATATAAAAATCGTTCAGTTGTAACACCCTTTCGGTGCCTAGCTGTCATGCCACTCGAAGGAAGCACGAGGGCTGGGATATTGCTAGGTTGCCCAGGCATAAACAGGAGAAGTAGGGAGGCAGAGGTCGGGTTGGAACCACTTACTTTCCGGTCAGTAACTTCGCGCTCTAACCACTGAGCCATCTCGCCCCCGGTGCTATATGGAGCGAAGAGTAAGTGCATGCAGAATGAGGCATGTTGACCGTTATTCCTATCTTTAGAAAGAATGGTTGGACGCTATGTGAAAACCGCTGTGGCATCAACCTGATAGGTTTGGCGTTGAAGGTGCTGTCTGGTTTTATCCTTAGAAGGTCGACTGAACTCGGAGAGGCATACCCTTGAAAACCAAACCGGGTTCCGTCCTGCGAGAGGATGCATTGCTCTCATCCTCACCCTCCGACAGATTCTGAAGCTATGACGCTGCTCTTAGCGACCAACTGTGGTGGTCTTCCGTGACCTGAAGCCTACCAATGATTCTGTGGATCTTCTGGCATAATGGCGGTAGCTGTGGTGCACTGATGTCCCCCGTAAACTCTTGCTCCTCTGTAACGCGCTGTAAGGCAACTTCCATGGAACCTCCAAGCGGTCCACCACATCAACTGGTGTCAGACATGACTGTCATGTTTCACCTTTCTTCTTCAACTTCGTCATTGATACGATTATGGAAAATTTACTACTAGATCCCAATGCCTGTGAGAGGCATTCGCTCAGGTATCGAGTACGCAGACAATTAGCTCTTATTATAGCTCAGACATTATTGTGGTTGCTTGTGACAAACGCTCAGATAGGTGGACTAAGCGCTGCTGAGGCCCGATTGGGTGGTCGTCTTGGGTTGGAGACGAGATGCGCGGGCGACAGAGAGTGCCTGCTTCGGATGTGTGTCGATCACATACTGCCCCTTTACAGAGCAGCGAAAGTCGCTTGACAGCGTGGTGCTCACCAAAGAACCAACCCCGAATCCAACTTGACCGCATAGCACTTACCGGTGATGAGGGTCGATCACTGCCTACCACTCCTTTTGGACTAACTGCGTGGGCTGTGACCGTGCACTTGTCCGCTGCTGTTTTTCTTTGCGTTTTCTAAGTCAATGTAAGACGCGAATATCTCATATAGCCATTGGGAAAGTCATGGACCTAGGATTCAGCCAAACCTATCAGAGCGGGGTACTTAAATGCCTGCCGGCTGGTTCGATATTGGATGTTAACGGCCACTGGAGGCAGACGTCCAAAGCGTTACTCAATGCCGGAACTTCTATCTGCAGTGCAACCCAACCGACCTCATCCAAACGTTGAATCCCTGATGTAACCGTGGATTTGGCTGAGTCCCTGGGGCAGATTCCTTCCGGTCGCAACCACAACTCAACTCGATCCGCCGTCCCACACCAAGTACAACTGAGTGCATGCGCAGGCTGGAAGCTTGGTGGATCCGAAAACAGAAGAAATGTAAGATGCAAAAATGCTGGAAACTGTTGTATAGTTGCTCTGTTTTTCAAACGTTTCATCGTTTATTGCCAAATCACCTTTTTCCGTTTCAGCTCTCAGTGTCAAAGTTTTGGATGAATAAAGCCTAGCTTCTGGGCCTTCAGTCTTTTCCATTCTCATTCTGATTGTCTCTGCACTCCATCTCTCGTCGAACACAACAACAGGAAAGCCAATATGAACATTGTATAGGTCTCGCATCTACAGATCACATTGAGTAAGCGCCAATGGACGAACCGAACTGTGTTAACTTGACAACTAGGAACATCTCATCCCAGCCATCGGGGACAAGATTGCCCACATTTAACAATGCCTGCAACCCCACAACACAACACACACACACACGGAGAGAACAAATTCTATTGCAAACTATCAAAGCCTGTCAAATCTTCACCTTCAGGCGATTCTTTCCGCTGGGCGACTTCAGTGCTTGGGTTTGTACAAGCTCAGAAATCTGGAAAACACTTAGTTCAATTGAAATCCGGTTCATGAACGACTACGGAAGAAGACTACTGATGATGTAAGGAGCATTGGAACCTTTAATAACAAACATTTGGCACAGTGTGAGGCAGACGTCGCTAGCCATATGGAGTTCTCCGAGGGGTGGACACGTAGTCGACACCATCTTGCGGCGATGTGCTGAGCACACAAGTGATTCACCGAACTACATGTGAACATGGGTCACTTTCTGGTGCACACATAGTAAGCAGCGTCGACAGCATAGCATCATTGTTTAACACCGATATTTGCCGCCGTTCTGAAAGCCTTACTGTGAGGAAAAGAACAAAGGTGGATGGGGAATGGACTTAGTTCTAGCCAACCACAATCAGAGGTGCCCACATCTGCAGGCACTCATTCAGACAAAGTGGATAGAAACTGACAACAAGAACGCCAAAACTGTGGAAAGAAAGGGCATTTTCAAAAGGTATGCAGATCTTCTACTGGTTCGAGGAACACCTCATCTGTTTCAAGTGCACTATCTTGCGTTACTGCTGCGGCTCCCGAGTGTCTCAAAGAAGCAGTCACCGATGTGAAAGCCAATGGCGTCCCTTTGCGCTCTTGTTGATACTGGTAGCTCAGAAAGTTTCATTTCCGAAAATGTAGTCCGTCGTAACAAGTGGTCTGTACTACCATCGTCATCTGAAATCACTTTGGCATCCACCCAGCACAAAAGCTTTACTCTTGGACATTGTTTTTTAACGTTGCAACACAAACAATACAAATACCCTCTTTCAAGTTTTCAGTATTACGTGACCTCTGTGCGGATATTCTGCTAGGACATGATTTTCTTAAACTTCACAAATCCCTAGAAATCTCATTCAACGGTGATAAACCTTCTTTCTCGCTCTGTGGTCTAATTGCTGCCAAAATCGAACCTCTCACTTTGTTTGAGCATATCGATCCAAGGTGTAAGCCCATCGCCATAAAGTCCAGACGACATTCTGCAGACGACCAGGCCTTCATTGCCTCTGAAGTAAAGCGTTTACTTGACCAAAAAATCATTGAACCCTCGAAGTCCCCATGGAGAGCGCAAGTGCTCGTCACGACGAATGAACGACAGAAGAAGCGAATGGTGGTTGACTATAGTCAAACCATAAACCGATTTACGCAACTCGACGCTTATCCGCTCCCAGACTTGAAGATATGAGTAGTAAAATAGCCCAATATCGTATTTTCAGCACGCTTGATCTTGAAAGTGCTTATTATCAAATACCCATTAAGGAAAGTGACAGAATCTATACAGCTTTTGAGGCCTGCAACAATCTTTATCAGTTCCGTCGAATACCCTTCGGGGTAACGAATGGAGTAGCATGTTTTCAGAGGGTAATGGATGACATAGTACGCGCCGAAAAACTTACCGGGACATATGCGTATGTGGATAATGTCACCATTTGTGGGAAGGACCAAGCAGAACACGACCGAAACCTCCAGTGTTTTCTCACCGTAGCACAAAAGTACGGCCTTCAGTTAAATCATGATAAAAGCACAATTTCCACCACTAAACTCAGACTCCTTGGTTATGAAATTTCTGAAGGCATCATCAAACCGGACCCTGAACGCTTCAGGGTCTTGCAAGAATTGCCCGTTCCGAAGGACATGAAGTCTCAGCAACGAGTGGTTGGCTTGTTCGCTTACTATTCTCGTTGGATAAGCCGTTTCTCTGATAAAATCTACCCAATCACTCACAATACAACCTTTCCTGTCCCTGAATCTGTTATGAAAGCATTCGAAGGTCTCAAAAAGAGTTAGTGGATGCAGCCGTGGTCACTATTGATCCGAGAATACCTTTGGTACTCGAAACGGATGCATCTGATGTTGCGATTTCCGCTACACTCAATCAAGATGGCAGACCAGTCGCATTCTTCTCACGTACATTGTCGGTCAGCGAAAAACATCATTCTGCTATTGAGAAAGAAGCGTGCGCAAATGGAGGCATTACCTACTCGGAACCCATTTCAAGATTGTAACGGATCAGCGGTCCGTTGCGTTCATGTATTCAACACAACAAAAAGGAAAAATAAAAATGACAAAATCCAACGATGGCGGATGGAGTTATCGCCTTTTCTTTTGATGTAACCTACAGACCAGGCACAGAAAACAAAGCTGCTGACACGCTCTCTCGGGCGTCTGTGCAAACACTTCATCTCAGCTAGATCTAAAACGCTTACACGAAACTCTGTGTCATCCTGGAGCAACACGCATGATGCATTTCGTTCGTGCCAAGAACCTCCCATTCTCTCTAGAGGACATCCGACTCGTCATTAAGCAGTGTCGTGTGTGTGCGGAATTAAAACCACGTTTCTTCAAGCCATCTGGTGGTACACTCATTAAAGCCACACAAACCTTCGAACGTTTAAGCATTGACTTCAAGGGACCACTGCCTTCGTCGACTCGAAACAAATATCTACTGACGATCGTAGACGAATATTCCCGTTTTCCGTTCGCTTATGCTTGTCCAGATATAAGTTCGTCTACGGTGATATCATGCCTTGTGCAGCTCTTCGCTACATTTGGTCTGCCCAGTTTCGTGCATTCGGATCGCGGTTCATCATTCATTTCGGATGAGATCAAGCGATTTCTTCATGAAAAAGGCGTTGCCACTAGTCGGACCACCCCATATAACCCAAGGGGGAACGGTCAGGTAGAACGATTAAATGGAACTTTGTGGAAAGCTGTTATGCTTTCATTACGATCAAAAGGCCTTCAAATCAGTCATTGGGAAGCAGTTTTACAAGACGCCCTCCATTCGATTCGCTCTTTGTTGTGCACCGCTACCAATGCCACTCCACACGAGCGAATGTTTCATCACAATCGAAAATCCGCAGTCGGTACATCGTTGCCGCAGTGGTTGCTTTCCCCAGGACCAGTTCTGATGCGACGAAATACACGATCTTCGAAGTATGAACCCGTAGTCGAAGAAGTTGAGCTCCTGGAGTGTAACCCTGAGTACGCATACGTCAGACACTCTAACGGCACGGAAGAAACAGTCTCCCTACGTCACTTGGCACCTTCCGCAGATTTCGGATGTGCTCCAGCATCCGAACAGCAGCAATTGCAGCCCAATACTGATTCATTTATTAAGCCTGAACCATCGGACTCTGCTTCGGAAACTGAAATGTCGAATCCTTCTGAACACCCGTTGGTTGTACAACAACAGCGGACACGACCGTATGTCTTGCGCAACAGAGAGGCCTGACATTATTCAATAGAAAGTGAATTCCTGCGAACTTCCATCTCTGCGGGGGTGAATGTTGTATAGTTGCTCTGTTTTTCAAACGTTTCATCGTTTATTGCCAAATCACCTTTTTCCGTTTCAGCTCTCAGTGTCAAAGTTCTGGATGAATAAAGCCTAGCTTCTGGGCCTTCAGTCTTTTCCATTCTCATTCTGATTGTCTCTGCACTCCATCTCTCGTCGAACACAACAGAAACGTCCTCAGGCTGTCTCCAACTAGATGGGCTGAGTGCCCATTTTCAAAAGGCTTCTCGCATACATACAGACGCCCCATAATCTTCGCATTCCTAGACCTCAAGAGTTCGTTCAACACGCACCTGGGTATGCACCAGGATATCATGTGCTGTTTGTATTCACATATTTGTAGACGCGTGTTAGTTCATGGGAACTCTCCAAAAGCTTTCCCACATGCAATGGTGCCCGATAAGGATTCCCACTCCGTTTTCGTTTAATTTCATCACCAAAAATGTGGTGAGGCAAATACTAGAGGGTCTCCAAGTCCCTGGTGTTCTGATCTCTCCGAGCGAGGGCCTTATCTACCGGGAGTATGCAGACACCGTTCTGATTTTTGGAAACGGCGGGAAGCGTAAGTATTACTTAAGACCTGGCGGAGGTCATCCGGCACCTGCTTCGCGCTCACAGAGTGCAAAATCATGCTACGAGACGTGCAATCTCTGAATATGCATCTGAGAATTCAGAGTGACACTGGAGATTGTGGAACACTGAGCATCTTGAAATTCGTATTGGTAGTGTGGCAGACGAAGCGAACAGACGAATCTCGAAGAACAGAATTGCGCAGCCTATTTACACCACTTATGGCACCAAAAAGGGCATCTCACGGAATTTCACAGGACGCTTGTATCAGACTACAGTGTTAGCCGTATTGCTCACTGCATAGAGGCTTGGCCAATTCAGGCGGGGAATCCGAGACATCTTTAGGTCTTGGACCACTTATGTCTCAGAACTTTGGTTGGACCCGGCTGGAATCGGCGAATTCACAATGGGGTGATCAGGAGTCCAGGTTTTGGTGAACCAGAGGGTACTTCTCATAAAGAATACGTCAAATACTGCAAGCTAAGGTGACTGTGCCATGTCTTACACATGCCGAGTTACCGCCTACCGGGAAGAGCGCTGTTTTGTGTGTCTAATTTGGAGTGGCGCAAACCTGGGGGTGGATAGAATTTGACATGACAGAACGGAATCAATGATGTTGCGAAAATTTTGTGTGCTGTTGGGCTACACCTGACCCTTGTGTTTGGCTGGGGACAGTGAACCATATGGGGGCTAACCGAATTTAGGTATGTTAATGTTAGTTTCTATTAAGTTTGTCTGACTGAGTGTTGGAGGTGTACGCACCTCGGATGTTTGTTGTAGGTTAGCCATAGGGGGCGAGATGGTTCAACGGTTAGAGCGTGAATTTACTGACAGGAAGGTCCGCGGTTCGAACCCGACCTCTGCATCTCGACTTCTCCTGTCTAGGCTCGGGCAACCTGGCAGTATTTCAGCCCTCATACTTCTTTCATGGGGCATGGAAGCTATGCACCGAAGAGTGTTACAGCTGAACGAACTGATGATGATGTGAATCGAATGTATTGCATAGCAGGGCTCTGGTTTAGCAGTTTTCGATGTCATTGTCCACATTCCAATTTTATGTTTTAAACTGTCCTTATTGACGTTTCCGTCAGCAACGCTATATGAGGCTCTCTTTTTGTGAACAACTATACGTCTCATCCGCGGTTTTTCTAACGGGATTTGATAAGTCTGATGCATGAAGTAGTGGCACTGAAGTCTCCAGTTCCTGTCATCATTCATAACGTACTTTCTATGATAACTGTTACGCATGCATACTTGCTTGGGGGCGAGATGACCCAAGTGGTTAGAGCGCGAATTTACTGACCGGAAGGTCCGTGGTTCGAACCCGACCTCTGCCTCTCGACTTCCCCTGTCTAGGCTTGGGCAAACTGGCAGTATCCCAGCCCTCGTGCTTCCCTCGGGTGGCGTGGCAGCTATCCACCGAAAGGGTGCTGCAGCTGAACGATTATTATTATTATGCATACTTGCGCAATTCATTCAATTTATCTCTCATTAAGGCAGTACATGCACCCAAGTACCATCACCCTCGGTCGCCTCTGGTTTTCGGTTGATGGATGACACCGGAAAATTCTTTTGAGGACTTCCATGTGAAGCTAGACCAAAGGCATTTTCCGGGATTACAATAGGCTAAATGACAACCAAGTCAGGTGGCTGAAGTGACTGTCCTTGATAGATCGATTATGGGCCGTTTTGGGTTGTGTTAACCGGCCTTATCGCTCCTGGGCGCTGACGGGCGGTTTTACTAGCTTTATCGGGGGCGAGATGACTCGGTGGTCACAGTGCGATTTTACTGACTAAAGGGTCTGTGGTTCGGACCCGACCTCTGCATCTCGATTTCTGTTTAGGCTTGGGCAACCTGGCAGTATCCCAGCTCTCGTGCTTTCTCCGGGTAGCATGACAGCTAGGCACCGAAAGGGTGTTACAACTGAGCGATTATCTTTTTTCACTATTTACTAGCCTTATTGTGATCGGTTTAGTAGCATTGAGTATCAACTGTCCGGTCACTTTTGACGACCTATTAGGGATCTGGTGGATAATGCTGAGTGAGTTTACCAGATTGGTTCAATAACCTGTTTCCGCGAAACCGTTGGGCTCTGCGCTGTTCCTTTACCTTACCACTCTAACTTTTGGTTTCTCAGATTAATATTCTTTAACACCGCAACAGATGGCCAACGTGGTTTACCGAATGCTATCAAACAAGTGAAGTATAGTCAGTGATGATACTGGACCGACAACTTGTCTTTTAAGTAAGTACTAAATAGTGAAACGGAGCTTGCCTTATATATTTTCATTGGAGACAGGATATCAACTTTCTTTCAGGACCCACGGTATTTGTTTGAGTTCCTTTTCAAGTATGTCAGGTGGATGGATTTTTCTAGCTGTGTTTTCCAGACGTTGCACAAAGTTTTGTTAAACTTGATCCCGACAAGACTAATAAAGTTAGCTTGTCTTCAAGATCATTTAGTTTCCTCAGAGGTAACTTTGCTTAACTTGGGATCAGGGTTTTGTCGAAGGGTATCATAGGGCAAATGAAGCAGTTGTTCATTTGTACTTGGGATGTAAATTCCACAAATGGATACCTACTGTTAAGTTACGCTGGATAGTTCCCAATGGGTGATTGGGAGTCTGTGAAGTTAAAAACATCTACACAACGAAGGTTATCGTCCATACGTTTATACGCTTTAGTTCACTTTTCGATCGGTCAGTTGAGTCGTTTTCCATTTCTTTTACGTATGTTTTTAGTAAACTATCAATGATCTGCATTAAAAAGTAACCACCAACTCGCTTTGGTCTTCTGGGAAGTCGTCATTCGAGGCGTCAGTCATCATCATCATCATCGTCAGCTGTAAGAATCGTGCACCTGTCGTACAATGGTTGTAGCTGCCACAGTTGCGTTCACCGATGATTTGGGGAGGTGAGGTAGGTAGCTGCGCATTTGAGGCGGGAGGTGATATAAGGGAGACGGCAAGGGCCAGCTCGAGAGAGCTGTGGTTAACGCGCCAGCTTACGAACTGGAAGGCCCGTGGTTCGAACCAAACCTCAGCACCTCGACTGCTCCCCTCTGGGCTTGGGTGACCTGGCAGTATCCCACCCCTTGTTCGTCCTTTCGTTTGCATGGCAGCAAGGTACCGAGGGAATGCTAGAGATGGACGACTGGTAATGGCTTTTATACTTCGCTGCCAAGTCATTGTTTGACCGCCTCTGGCTCGTTTCCACCCTTCACCTGGTTGTGCGAAGAGCGCCGTTCGAGGAAGTCGGTCGACTGGCATACGCAGCACGTAGCCAAGCTAGCGCAACCTATGCAGTGTGATCAGTTAATCTATCAAGGGTGAGTTATTTCTCCCGTATACCATTCTACGTACTTCAGCATTCCCACCAGATTCGGGTAATGCTCTGAAAACATCGATGGTCAAACACTGAAAGTCTTGAGGCATCAGTCAATACGGCATCACATTTGATTGTGGCAAAATGTGAGTTAGTCACATTTTTTATCAGCCACTACTTACCAGTACTCGAATCCCGAAGAGATCTATTCAGTACACACCACTTGTGATTCCATAAGTGAACAAAATGACTGTTCAGTGCACCTCGGGTTTTGAGCATGGGTAGACTTTATTTGCGTGATGAAATTTCGGTTGGAAGTTTCAATTCTCTGCTGTATACAAAATGTATACAACACAATCAAGAAGTGAGGTAAGCATACTTGTGTTGCATACAGGTCACTCATAATGTTGGTCGAAGTTCATTGCTTCATATAGACCAATATAAGTGATTGCGAAACACGACTGAGTCCAATCCACTGGTCTGTTTTGAGCAATCATTAATGCCGCAGTAAACCTCCATAATAAAGACACTTTTTTCCGCAGGAAACGGAAATTGAGGTGATAACCGAGGAGATGGTTTCAGAGTTATGGTTAATAGTCGTATCTCATTACTTGTCCGTGCGGCCGCTTTGTTTATCAGCGTACTCACGAGCCACGGCTCCTGAGGTTCGTTGAACTTATATTAGGAAAGGAACTTGTGTGCAATAGGTTGAATAATTTTACTTCTCCCCTGATAAAAGCATTAGAGTGGTTGCTCGGACGATGGGGCCATTAGCATCACCAGTAGCCGTACTGCGTACACCAACGCTTGTGCTACGTAACTTCATGTGAATTCCAAATCTGAATCATGTTGGCTGATCGGAACCTCATCAGCAGCCCACGGGTACGAAAATACACAATCACTACGTAACTTCACGTGAATTCCAAACCTCTCTTCTGTAACGCTCTTTCGGGGCCTAGCTGCCGTGCCACCTGAAGGAAACACGAGGGCTGGGATGCTACCAGGTTGTCCAAGCCTAGAGGGGGAAGACGAGATGCGGAGGGTTTACAGTGAACATTTAATTTTCGATTCGGTGTTGCGTGGTTGCATACTTGCTAATTTATTAGGTCTAACGCATATTTACTGCGAAGCATAGGATCCGGAATGTACGTAAGGTACACACACATACAGTCAAGTTTCGAGTGTTTGCTTGAAGCAGATAAATACCTATGTGTGTGATCTGCTTCCGGGCAAAGTCTACGAAAATCTCCCCCACCTTACGTTCCTTCCGAACTAGTACTTCTTTACATTTTCTTCTCTGACTCAGCCAGGAAGAAAAGTTTTCCGACAGACAGACTCCACACTCCATTTTGTGGTGTGGTTAGACGAACATTGCAGTGACACCTTGGAAGCACGTTTTGTATCCACCCTGTCACCTAGTTTCCAATGGTTTCACCCCTTATATGCTTTCTGTTATACCGGAGCTGGGTTCGATTGTTTCGCGACCTTGTCATTTTACAACAATCCTATCTTCTTCGTTGCAGCTTTCAAACCTCTCCTGATGTAAAACGTTGTGGAGCGTCATTGTGTTTCACGTTTCAGTGCCATAACAGCGCCCTTAATTTTATTTCGTCTTTGGGGGTATAATGTCCAAGAAATTCACACTGTTCAGCTGTTTTTCTGGTTGGAGCAAGCCCCTTGAATCAAAGAAGGTCACTAAATTTCACACCCGCGATCGTAGTGAAAGTTTAGCCGATTTACCGTCGATAACCGAACTTTCACGTGTGAATGCTGCAGTCACCAAATCTCATTGCGAGCGCGATGGGAGTGCCCGTGAAACGGTTTCACTCTCCACAGCAAGTCAAATACCCGTTTTGGGCGACACTACCTCGGCCAGCCTTGGCGGTTGGTCTTCGGTACATCATCCCGAGGGATCAGCTGACCTGTCGAAAATCAACTTACTGGCCAGTGAAGATTCGTGCAGTCTCATTCGACCGATTTTGGGTGCTCTGTCACGTTCGAATGAGCTTAGCGAAGAATGCTACGAACGTCTCGAATTGCTGGTTCAACGTCTAGAACATTTGGCTGGAATTCGTTCGACCGGTAGGTGTCCCTTGTTTGTGTACGTTTGTTCATATGTAGGCTGGTATGCACGTGTGTGTTTGTCTGAGTTATCAGTTTCTGACACAAGTTCCGATTATGCTTTCATTCCCAGTTGTCGACAGTCGCGGTCTCTTGGCATTCCAAGCATTGATCGATAAAGTACTACCGCACTACCTTGTGCTGAGCACTGGCCTTGGACCGGAAGTCAAACAGCAGTCGCTGCGGGTTCGTGAGGCATTTGAACTGGTGCGCAATCTTGTCAAACTTTCAATCACATACGTGAAACCAACCCCTACTGTCTGGGAAGAATATTACAAACCGGTGTCTTATAAATTGTTGGAAATAGCCGTAAGTTTGGCGTCTCATTTTGTTCTATTTTTCCTCAGGATTTCGACCCTAACATGCCAGATCCACTTTGCCGTCACCAGCTGACCATGGTTGCAGATTCGGCCATTGTACTGGCTTGGTGTGCTGTGGTACGTCGCTCTTGTTTGTCTACTCTTATCCCGTATTTCCCTCCAGCCAACGTCGTCCATTCTGGTCAAGGAAATTCGTGAGGCAACAAATGCGTTTGCCAATAAAGCTTTCCAGTATTGCTATTCCAGGTGGGCTTTTCTGGCATTCAAATCCTTCTATTATTTTGGTTTCGATGAGCAACTGATAGATCTTTTCAAATATTGACAATTTCAATCTCATTGTAAGTTCGCCTTGATAACTCGCCTTTTCGGCTCACTGAGGTCACATTCGACGGGCTCGCATTTGCCCATTCCTCAGGAATGCGTGGTCTCTGGAAATCAGCATTGGTAATCTCTGTGATCGATTGTTTATGTTTAGCTGGATTTTCTAGGTTTAACTGATAATGTTGACTGACCACACCAATGACGAATTCGTTAACTGGTACATTAATACTACATGTTTATTTGAATTTCGCGTGACTCTGTAGCGTTGTACTGGAGCAACTCAGTTTGTTGTGATATATGTACTTGTTTTCTAGTTTCTGATTGACGAGTTGATTCTGCTGTAACAACCGTGCTGGGCCAGCTGTGCGTTCCGTAAGACAGCTGATGGATTTTCTCGCCGTACCCTGTTTAGTGAATCAGGTTCCGATCGAATGATATCACAAGGTGGACAGCGCATAACGTGCAGACGGATCATAAAAAACAACAATAAATCTTGTTTGTACTGCTGTTGTTTGCAACTTTGGGCTATCAAAGTCCCACCACATCACTGGTCTTACGTCAGCTCCAGTATACTCGAGTGGATCTTATTGGAGACATCTTAGTACCGATCGATGGCTTTTGACAAGTTGTCGTTGGATTGATGTTTCTGATGCACTGGGCAGCCATTTAAAGTTGGGCATTAGTGAGCATTAGTTGCTTCCTAGCTGTTTCTTATCCGAATGTAACTTTGAGTTTGAACAACCACTCTTTATTGTATCAGCTGCTTGAGAAGCTCACGCAAAACAAAAACCCACTCCTATTCTTTTGTGCAGTCCAACCGTCAGTAGTTACAGAGTGTTAGTCGATGTTATTTCACGTGGCTCACTTTTGCCCTGTTGCTCGCACGGTTTGTACCTGACCGGAGTACTCCATGCGTTGCGTGTATTCACGCGCTTCAGTTTTTCACTACCGAACCGTTCCACTTTCAGTCATGCAACGCACACAGAATGGATACGTGCCTGGATGGCTTGCATCAAGGGAGTGCAGGATGTAGTGGACACTCATTTCCGATACGGCCTTACGTGGCTTCCTGAAGGTCCTAAGGTGCCACCACCCCCGAAGGCGATACGTCCCATGTTGATGTATGCTAATGGGAGAGTTGCGTCAAACAGAACAACCACCAAGGTATGTGACTCCATCAGTTGTCTTCCTACTGATATCTATCTTATAGCGAACGTCCCTTCCGTGGGCCTCTACAAAGCCTCCAGCCCAGTGTGAGACAAATGGAGGCATAGATCCACACGCGAAGTTACTGTCTGAAATTTCCAGGACACGTATGTCTTTGCGCCATGTCCCTTCTCCTGATATACTTTTGTGAAAAAACCGGGATCATCAGCTTTCTGAGCTTTCAACCCTGGGTAAGTGTTTACCGCCTTCGTGTAGGTTGATTCAAGTTTGTTGGCACCGAAGAATGTTATTTTCATTGTAAGTATACAGACTTCATAGTGGTTTGGCGACGCAGTACGCCCCCTCATTTTACGTTTTCAGGGTCATCTACGCTCTGAACTGCAATATCCCAACTGTGTTGGGTGAGTAATGGTGTCGAAATTCACAACCTGACATGGAATAATCTTCGGAAAGTAACTTATGAAATTATCAAATACGGCGGAATCATTTGTGCCAAATGCGACGATCTCGTCCATGGTACAAACCTAAACATTTCTGTCATGCAGGCGCTTCTTTCTTAAGCGATTCTGTTGCCTTGACCATGAATAAGTATAAAGCAATCACCAAGATATCGAGAGTTCTTTGTTCATTTGCTCGGTCATATGCAAAAAACAGCCCTTATTCGCCAAAAATTAGATGCTAACTTTCCCGTATGAAAGGTGTTGATTCCTGTCGCAATTGCTGGACCTCTTCTTTCGGTGTAGTCCATGGCATTTTCCTGCTGATTTTCAGACCCATAATGCGTGCATACCAGCCAAAATAAGTGAAACGATCGACCCACTGGAGCTTTCCTCGTCACATTGCGCGCATACCATTGGAATCATACCTTTGTATGATGTTTCAGTTTTTGTCCCATGATACGTGATCAGTTGTCCGGCTAATGCCCTTCTGAATCAAATACACCGAAGCATCGGAATAGGTCTGAGTTTCAGGTGTTTGGTCGAAAAACACGCCACAGTTATTTGAAGTAGATTTATCAGGTTCTTCTAGGGGTGCCCGTGTGTTATCAACAACACACTTTGGTTCGGGATGGGACTCACAATCGATCAGTACTGGATTGGTTCGCCATGATAAAACTAGGGAAGATGTTGACAACATCTCCAGTGTTTGTTGACTCCAGAGCTATCACGCCAATCATCTCTTCCAAATGCTGTTTGTTTTGGTCTTTCTGAATTATATTTCTCTTTGTTGTATCCTGGGTAATTGTCTATTGGTAACACCTGCATTGAGCCTGCCAGACTACGCGATAAACAGAAGACAGAGAATCCGGGACACGGCTATATTGTCAGGACAAACATACAGAGCTTCTACGTAAACATATAGCGTGGCCGAATACGGTCGGTCACTTGTTCGTTCTGTCTAGCCAATGATGACGTTCTGGTCGTGAACAATTTCACTCCCACTCCGCTGGTTGTATGCTGCTAAGCCATGTTTGGTACGCTCTGCCAATGCACCTGCTATCCGAGACGTGTGGTACCGATGGTGACATTGGGAATGCGTCATTCTCTGCACATGCGCTTTTTTTATGTCTGGGCGCGTCCTGACACTTCCCCCTTTTGGAGATATATCGTATGTTCTTAACCTGGGATTTATCTGCAACCGTTTTACTGGAATTCTACGTCGTCCAGTTCTTCTTTGCAACGGAGAAGGGTTGACGCTAATCTTTGGTTCTGTTGACTCATTTTCCGGTTGCATCTCTAACGTTTAAAGGAGAATATCTAACGGTAGATTTGTTTCTCTTTCTTGGATTATATTGGGTCGCACACAATGCCGAATTCGATTGGCATACCGAATCCACACCGTACCGCCAACATCTACTTCATAGACGACGTTTCCTCTTCGTCACACTATCAATCCCGAACTCCAACGATTCGCTGAGTAGTCTCTGATAAGAACAGAGTCTCCACGACTAGAAATACGTCCAGCGCGACATTGGCTGTTGAATTTTTCTGGTTTGATCGGTTTTCATCGCTGGTCTCTGTGGTTTTTCCGGGCCGCAGTGCATCAAACAATGTTTTCACCTTCCTCCCAAACATAACCTCGACTGGAGACTTCCAATTTGGCGTATGTGGGTTTGGTGTCGTCCGGCAGTTGATTAGGAAAGCATCAATGACATCGTCCGTTGGTCCCTTCCCTCGAGATTTCAACAGAGCTCGTTTAAAGGTATCCACAAATCTCTCGACTTGTCCATTTGATTGAGGGTGGTACGGCAGTGACCGCATATGTGACAGCGTGTTCCGGACACAGAAGTCATTAAAAAGAGCTGAGGTGAACTGCGTACCATTGTCCGACACTACTGTATCAGGTACCCCGAAACAGCTGAATAGCTTCTACAGTCTAGCAATCGTAGCTTCGGTAGATGTCGTACGCATGCAAAAGACTTCTGGCCACTTCGTGGAAGCGTCCACAATTATTAGGCCATACAGACCATCGACTGGATCCGCAAAGTTCATATGTAGCCGTTGTGATGGCGCCTCAGGCATAGACCGATCGTATGATTCACATTGTGGCAGATTCTTGGCTCCTTGAATACACTGAGGACAAATTCGGCAATACTCCTCCAAATTATTGTCCATACTGGGCCAATAAACGTAGCTTCTGGCCACTGACTTCATTCGGCTAATTCCTGGGTGGCCATTGTGGAACTGTTTGATTACTCTTTGTCGGAGTATCTCTGGTGCAATCGCCCTCTCAGCAAACATCAAGCAACCATCGACTATTGATGGTGCTTCCTGACGGTCAGCGTGCTGACAAACCTTTGGGTTGAGGTTCTTTCTGGGCTAGCCAAGTCGAATGAATGTTATGACTTGTTGCTGCACATAGTCTCGTTTAGTGGCCTTTTGAACTGCAGCCATGGTTAGTGGGAGGGGTAGAACAGCGTCGATGATGACGCGCTGTACGTCCGACTCAACATTGACGGTTGCAACCACTGTGTCTTCAACAACAGCACAATGCGATCCAATGAGTCACGATAGAGCGTCTGCCTGTTCGAAAGAGGTGGTTGTTTGATATCTAATCAAAAAGAGTAATGGTCCACCGCCGCAACCGGTTAGCGGTGTATGCAGGTATGCCATTCTTAAATCCAAATATACTCAGAAGGGGCTTATGATTAGTCAGTGGAGTGAAACGTCGACCGTAGACAAATTTGTGAAACTTATGCACTGCAAAGATAAGTACCAAGGCTTCCTTTTCAATCCCGATTGTCGTCGTCCGAAAAGTCGTGTGCTGATTTTCCAACAGGGTTAACTGACACACTAGAGGCACATCAGTACCTGTAAACCTCAACCCAAAGGTTTGTCAGCACGCTGACCGTCAGGAAGCACCATCAATAGTCGATGGTTGCTTGATGTTTGCTGAGAGGGCGATTGCACCAGAGATACTCCGACAAAGAGTAATCAAACAGTTCCACAATGGCCACCCAGGAATTAGCCGAATGAAGTCAGTGGCCAGAAGCTACGTTTATTGGCCCAGTATGGACAATAATTTGGAGGAGTATTGCCGAATTTGTCCTCAGTGTATTCAAGGAGCCAAGAATCTGCCACAATGTGAATCATACGATCGGTCTATGACTGAGGCGCCATCGCAACGGCTACACATGGATTGTGGGTCTAATCGATGGTCTGTATTACCTGATAATTGTAGACGCTTTCACGAAGTGGCCAGAAGTCTTTTCCATGCGCAAGGCATCTACCAAAGCTACCATTACTAGACTGCAGAAGCTGTTCAGTTGTTTCGGGTTACCTGATACACTAGTAGCGGACAATGGTACGCAGTTCACCTCAGCTCTTTTTAATGACTTCTGTGTCCGGAACACGCTGTCACATATGCGGTCACTGCCGTACCACCCTCAATCAAATGGACAAGTCGAGAGATTTGTGGATACCTTTAAACGAGCTCTGTTGAAATCTCGAGGGAAGGGACCAACGGACGATGTCATTGATGCTTTCCTAATCAACTGCCGGACGACACCAAACCCACATACGCCAAATTGGAAGTCTCCAGTCGAGGTTATGTTTGGGAGGAAGGTGAAAACATTGTTTGATGCACTGCGGCCCGGAAAAACCACAGAGACCAGCGATGAAAACCGATCAAACCAGAAAAATTCAACAGCCAATGTCGCGCTGGACGTATTTCTAGTCGTGGAGACTCTGTTCTTATCAGAGACTACTCAGCGAATCGTTGGAGTTCGGGATTGATAGTGTGACGAAGAGGAAACGTCGTCTATGAAGTAGATGTTGGCGGTACGGTGTGGATTCGGTATGCCAATCGAATTCGGCATTGTGTGCGACCCAATATAATCCAAGAAAGAGAAACAAATCTACCGTTAGATATTCTCCTTTAAACGTTAGAGATGCAACCGGAAAATGAGTCAACAGAACCAAAGATTAGCGTCAACCCTTCTCCGTTGCAAAGAAGAACTGGACGACGTAGAATTGCAGTAAAACGGTTGGAGATAAATCCCAGGTTAAGAACATACGATATATCTCCAAAAGGGGGAAGTGTCAGGACGCGCCCAGACATAAAAAAAGCGCATGTGCAGAGAATGACGCATTCCCAATGTCACCATCGGTACCACACGTCTCGGATAGCAGGTGCATTGGCAGAGCGTACCAAACATGGCTTAGCAGCATACAACCAGCGGAGTGGGAGTGAAATTGTTCACGACCAGAACGTCATCATTGGCTAGACAGAACGAACAAGCGACTGACCATATTTGGCCACGCTATATGTTTACGTAGAAGCTCTGTATGTTTGTCCTGACAATATAGCCGTGTCCCGGATTCTCTGTCTTCTGTTTATCGCGTAGTCTGGCAGGCTCATTTAGGCGTTACTAATGGATGGCAATCCGCGATACAACACTTACGTGGATAAGTTAACTGACCAAAACAACTCATGTTATGCACAAGTGGATTTGTAGCCGAAAGATTTCTCATAAGGAAACGCTGTGACGAGTAACTTGTTCCAGGTGAATTTAATTTTCTTCTGCGAGGATCCTCCCCAAGATGTGATTCACTCTTAAGGCGTTTTCATGCCGAATGCAAATAGTGGAGAAGTGTTATTCCCACCCGTACTTTATTCGCGGCTCCTGATGATCTAGTTCTGCTGCCTTCATAGCAGTTGGCCATTAGACGAAGTCCCTTCACATTTTAAGGAGGAATACATAGTCTGCAGCTCTGATTGCATGAATATGCCGCGTTGGCATGGTCGAAGTATGGCACAGGTTACGGATGAACAGAACTCCCGAAAACCGGGAGATTTCAACCTTAAGGTCTTTCAAAAATTTCAATCGAGATTTCGTCCTGCAATTGCAGTCAGTCAATGCTGACAGCTTACAATCTATGCTACAGCCGAAGAGCACTGTACACCTCTGTCATCCTTATTGGAAACCTTTATCAGTGCATATCTCACGCTTCTCTAGGGCGATTCGAAACCCACAACCCTTTGGCTAGTAGTCCGGTCATTAACGGCTGGTCAAGTATGATTAACTCGTACACATCCTTCATTCATGGAATACACATCGCTCGGTCACTTGTTGACGAGCTCCATGTAGAATTGTCTCTTTCACAGAGAAACTACACAACGCAACACCCTTTCTCCAAGTACCATATATTATTGATTAAAGAAACCCTAACACGGACATTGTCAGTTCAAAATACTTGGCTAACCACTTTGCTTTGTGGCCGTTCATTTCTGCAGCATGCCAACTGCTGCAGCCGTGAAGGCCATGTTTTTTTGAGATTCACATTCTAAGTGAGCATTGTTTATGTTCTACGGACCAGACCGGAGAAATACCAAGAAGCAGACCAATTAATGGCAGCGTAACAGACTGGGAAGACAGTGACACCGCGCTTTACCTTCATTCACGTGTGTCGCGTGGGGTATAGGGGTTATATGAAGACCATCCATTTATGGATGGCGAGTTTGTCCCGGAAATCTGTTCAGCCTATCCCATGTGGTAATGCCTTATATAACCACTCACATCGGTTACTTTCCCAATCCCCATTTGCCCAATCGCGCAACGAGCCGCTATGTTTACACACTTGTCTCCATGCTGTAAAACCCCAACGATGAGGTAAGCTACGGACGCGTTCTTATATCGACAAATATTCCGCTGTCGGGCAAGCATTGTGGCCTGTCCCTCTGTGACCGGTTTCATTCGTTTTGGATTACAGATAGAATCGTGTTTGTCGACCGCTGTTCTCGCTTTAGTTCGTCTTGCTGGTATCGTTAGTCTCAATTTTTCAATTGTATCGACAGATTCTGATCTGTCACTGAACAGACTACCGCCATTTGCCTTTTCAGTGTGACTGTGATGCTCTCGTCTATTTATGCTTGTCTGGATCCTCAGAATGCTTATTTTTCTGCTGCATCATTATGGTATACGGACTAGGAATATCTTCAGTTTTACCGTATCACTTTGTAGGAAGCGTTTTGACAAGATTTCCATTTCTCTTCTCTCTACCCTTCAGGTACTGCATACCGTCCTTTCGAACCGTATGGTGGCGGTTCCTCTTCTTTCCCCAATCAATACCGAATCGACCTTGTTGCAGCCCACGTGCTCTTGCATTTATATCGCGCAATTTTTTCTCTGGCTTGGATGGTGACCTATTCAGTAACTTCAGAGTAATTTTCGATCAAAACTTGCGAACGAAATTGCTTTCTGCTTTTACGGCCGCTCATCACCCCCCCCCAACCGTTTGAAAAAAAAACAGCCCCTTATCAGCCTGATTTTCGACCAGTGTTTTACTACTATTCTTATCTTAGTATGAATCGAATCAGTTGTTATACATTGAACTATATTTTAAGTAGTTTTAACTCCTGTGTTCTTTCGAACTTGCTCGACATGCCGATCACAATCAGTTTGGATTTTTCCTCTTTTGTTGGTTGAATCTACACAGCACGTCCGGTCGGAACGGCTACTTGTTTAATGAGTGCAGATAGGTTGGAAACATTTTCCAATCAGAATTAGCTTTCGGTACAAGTTGCAACTCTGAGTTCCTGCCCCCGGTCCGTGAATCTTTTTTACCTAGGAGGCTTTACCAAAGCAAGGTCTCAGCGCGCGTCGCCGGTACTTTATCGTTTGTAGCAAATCTATTGTTTTGGTCTTTTCTGTCTACTCAATGAAATCAACGATAAATGAGCAGATCTGTTCTCCACTGTCTAGCGCTAATGCTCTTAACTTCGTGTGACATCGGCTGCTGTTAATCAATTTGGGATTAAAAGTCTTCGCACTTTGGAGATTTTTGTTCGTCTTTGCAGTAGGCTTTGACTACTTTGTGAGTAGTTTGTGAATGCAATACGTTGTCCCTACATCACTAGCCCCGCACAGGGGAAATCAGTTACTGGAAAGTAGGCGCAGTTTTGGAATCTGTTAGCTTTTGTGTTCTTGGACGTTTCATTACGGTTTTTTTTAGTTCAGACCGGAAATAGTGTTGTGGGCTCCCGGCGATTAATCTGTGTTGATATGTATTAGTATATTATCAGACGCTATTTGGGCTATGTAAATGGATCTTCTGTTGAATCTCATTCACACATTCTCCTCTATGCGGCGCTGCTCCTGTCCTGGTGCACTTATTCTGGTCATGCATCACCATCTACGACTGATGTCTGCGGCTTTTTTTGGATGCCTTGCTACTATTGATGATAGTATGGATAGAAAACAGGTGGGTGGGTTATTGCGTCGTAGCATATTGCAGAACATGGGAGAAACATTGGTCTGCTAAACCCCGCACCTAGTATGCTTTTTATTCAGGGCACTACTGTCACTCCACTTACTAGTTTCCATATTCGGTGGTTTTTCTTCCTATCCTTGCAAAAAACACTATAACGTTCCTCAGTATTTGTCGCCGATCAGCTGATCATGCGTCATTTTTTTTTATGATTAGCCTTAACAAAGCTTATAGTTGGGTGTCAAAATGTGACATGTATAGAGTTAGTACACTACTCTTAAGGTTGCTGAAAATTCTTCGACAATCCACGACCGGTTTCGCCTTTCTTGGGCTCATCAGGTAGGTGTAGTCCCCGAGTTTCCGTCAACCTTATGATCTACTTGAACCCAGATTGCAAACAAGTTTGGTTTTGCGACTCACCTGGGATCCAGCTGAAACTCTCGTTTATGATGTTTCTAAGCAACTGAATGTGCTGCACCAAGCCGTCTCATGTTTCAGTTGGTGCGATATTCAGAATATCGCCATACATGTATGGACGTAATACACTACTCATAAACGAGAGATTCAGCTGGGTTCCAGTTAAGTCTCTCGCAAAACCAAATTTGTTTGCAAATGAGTGTATTCCGCTATAACACGTATAGCTCATTTTTCCATATACTGTTAGCACTGGACTACGGCAGCCTCAGCAGGTGCTGACGTGAAAGGCTATCAACGAAGTTTCCAGTAGCAAATTTAATCCATCTTTTGCATTTGGCATGGGAGGGTGTTATGATTGTGTGGATGCATAAACAACAAGGTGTTTCACCCGTTGGAGGTTTTGTTTAACTAGTTTGGTGTTGCATGTGATCACATCCCAAGCCAGTCCTCACGGGATGTCGCTAAAGTAGCCAGTAGTGGGGTTCTGGTGATTGTGGCCGCACAATTGATAGTAATCAAGTCCCGGACCTGGTTTATTCGAATCACGAGCTTATTTTGCGATAGGGCCGCCAGGGATTGACCCAGTGTTTCTTATGGTGGGAAAGGAAGTGTACACAAAGAGTGGATGAGCAATGTGGTGCCTAGGCTCTGCAGAATACAGGAAGACTTGGTGACCATAAGGTGCGGCTTGTGCCACAGAGGGGCTAACAATTGCAATCCAACTGCCAAGCTCGGCGAACAGATCAACAATCAAGGAGCTAACAAATTTGGCTTGAATTCTTGTGTCGGTGTAGTCCACGACAATCGTACTCACAAAAGAGCTGACGAATGCTGTCTGTGGGCTTTGAAGTAGCCGAACGTTAACTGTGAGGGCAATGAACCCTGCTCCTCCAGAAAGAACATTTTTGGAACCAGTCCCAGTCCGTAATCGAATATTCAGCCCAGGCTACTTTAGTGACCAACTTTACGGCGTGCACCAGTGAAGCAGTTGACAGCTTGGTAACTTGGCCGAGGAGTCGCATGACGGATTCTTGAATGCTCAGCTGAAGGCGGAGCCCGTTTTCCCAAATCGGGGAAGCAATTATGCCCCAAATATTGTAAATATGTACAGGCCTTGGCTGGTGCATTCCTGCCCTTCGACTTGTGCTGACTACGTTGTTGCACGCAATATTTGCTCATATATTACTCAGAGTTAAATGGAAATTAACTGCTTCTTCGACTCACGTTGGCCGATTACCACTACGAAATAATTGCTGTGTCCTGTCAGGACTCGATTCCGACGGTATCTCTCAATTTGTTTCGTAACGGTTTTCCTGATATTGCCCCGGACATTTCGAAGCCCCTTCTTCCACCCTTATCCATCGGTATTTTTCCTTCAGAGTGAAAAATTTATTTGTCCCCCCCAATATGAAACATGGCCCCGCGCTATCCCCAACAACTACTGACCCATCTCCATCATCCTCTTTTTGTCCAAAGTTCTCGAAGCGTTTCCGGCCAAACAACTCTTAGGTGACCTTCAATAAAACACCCCTCTGGGCGACTACCAAGGTACGTTCAGGTAACACCACTCCATGGGTGGCATGTTAGTCTACGCATCAAGCGTAAGCTGCACTGGACTGAAATAAATGTGGTTGTTCTCGATATATCAAAGGCATTCTATCGGATTCTGCATGTGGACCTCGTTGCTAAACTTCTCATATTCGGACTGCATCCAGATTTGATCAACGGGGTGGCTTGCCCGTTACCTCTTCTATCTTCTGTCTATACCCTTGTAGATAACGGCACTTTGCATTTTTGTCCTACTCCTTTCCATTCCATTCTGACTGCAGGACAACCGAGCACAAAAGCACGAGGAGTCAAAGATGGAAGTCTAACCGTGATCTAATCGATTAAAGACAGAATCGCCAGTAAATGAAACCGCTGAAGGTCATCATGAAAGGATGAAGTCAGCTCAGTCAGAGTAGATGTTAGTTTGTTCGCTGAGCTGGGCAGTTTGATCGGAGAGATCTCATCACTAATCGAGGTGAAATCATCGGCGCGCTGTTAGGGGCGTGGCGATCAGTTGGTGATCACGTGTTGAGTAGTATTGCGCGTTAATATACGTTGCTAGCCGGGGCTGAAATTCGATAACGATTCGTTGCTCGGTAGGACGGTTCCATTGGTTGATCTCTTTTGCTGCGTCCTAATTGGTGCGTGATCACGTGACCTTCTGGCTTGGCCTCCACCGCTCTTTTGCTCTGGTCGGTGCTGGAATGACCTCTATCATTGATCTTTCTGGGTTCCGGTATGTGACCCTTGTTGATCTGACTCCAAGGGGTTTCTGAGTTTGTAATCTGATATGCGGCACCCTCGGAGTATTCCGGTTAAGGTATTGGTTCCTTGCACGTAGCGGTGCGTAAGTCGGATCTAGTTCAATACGTCGGTTAATAGAATACGCCATGCTTTTAGAAATTCCACTCCATGTCTCGTGTCTCCGTATGCCAAGATTTCCGTTTTTCCCAGACTGAATTTGTAACCCTCTTGGTTTTCATCTATGAAATGAAGGATAGAGGGTCATGTTTCCTGAAGGCCGCGTTGTGTTCTTTTATTCGTGTGCATAATTTCCTCCCGGCTTGTCCAACGTAGAAGTTGTTGCAATTGTTCCTCTTGTTTTTGTCTTGGTTGTCTTCCGGTTCTGAGATCAGTTTTCATAAAGTGGTACTCGGTTTGTGGACTGTGAGGATTCGTTTTTAAGCTAATAATCTGGCTGTAAGTCCAGATGTATTCTTCATGTAAGAGCTACCTGTCTGGTCGCTTGTTCTTTATGTTGTTAAGATGCCTTCTTCTTCAAGCTTTTCTTGATGAAATTCCATTGTTCTAGAATACGCCGAATAGATGGTTTTCTTCCTTCTTTCTTGGTACGGCAATGTGTCCGCTCTCTTGAACAGAGTTTGGACGCATGTCTTCTTGTGGTTCAGTGGATGGTTGATGTTCAGCATTTGGTTCGTATGTGTCTCCCTCCGGTATACGCAGGTTTTCAGAGTCCCAATGATCTTTTTGTTTACCAGAAGGTCTAAGAACGGTAGTAGGTTGTCCGTTTCCAGTTCGATTGCAAACTTAAATGTGGTGATCTTAAAATGTGGTGATGAAGTCCATGCGCATTGTGTACTGAACATCATTTTAGGATGAAAAGATTGTCGTCTAAATAGCGGATCCGTAGCCTTGGACTGATTGGTTGTACCGCGTGCTCTAATCTCTGCATTACCGCTTCAGTGGTAATCCCAATTTTTCTTCCCTCTCTGAAGTAGAATCCATTAAAACCACTTCTTCAGAGATTAAACGGAAGTTTTATTACCGATCAAAGGATGGGAATACTTTTCTACATGGAGTTTTACAATCTCAGCTGTATCTGCGGCGTTCATCTACCGAAAGCAAATTGTACCTCGGATCCGCTCGTCTTCAAACAATATTACGGCGTTGGCAATCGCAGCCGTAATCCTGGGATAAATAAGCCAAAGCTTAAACCTGACCAAATTTATTGGTGAGAAATCCAGAACTGGGTGTGCACCTGGCCTAGACTATTCGCTTCGATGGTCTTTCTTAAAGGGGAGAAGGAACACCGTTGTCGGTAGATTCTGAGCCAAGCAGCATGCGTTTCTTGGCTACGGGAGCGAGACTATCAAACGTTGCTTTAAGAGTACATGAACTGCTTTCTGTAGACGTGGTGTATCAAGATTCCTGGTGAATCTTACCAGGGAAGCAGTGAATTTTTTCGGTAATCAGCACATCCCGCACCCACACGTCTCGATTCAGACCTGGGAACTAAGGGTGAAAGTTGTTGAATTCGGGAAAGTGAGTGAAGCACTATGAACTACACAAACACTAGAACAGGACTCTTCAAGAGGGCTGAGAACAAGAAACTTGAAAAGACTTCTAAAACTCTTGTAAGGCATACCTGTCAAAACGATAGTCACAGATCTACGTTAACAAAAGTCTAACACTGGATGAAAGCGGATTATTTCGGGGATTCTTTAGTCCAGGAAACTATGTTTCCTAGCACACTCCCTTATGAAAGATCATTAAAAGTCAATAAGACTGAGGTAGCCGGTTGTATCGTTTAGTGATACAGTTGTAAGAAAGACCGTAGAGGAAATGACAATATTAGCAAACGAGGATCAAAGGCAGCGGAATAAACCAAAATCACAGCGATGTGGTAGGAAAAATAGAGCGAAAATAGTTACTTCAGCAAATCCCCATTCTGATCACTGCTATTCAGAGGATCCAACATCCTTATGAAATCGGGCAGATCATCATTTACCGGTTGGGGTTGGAGGGCCTGTGAAAACAGTAGGCAAGCACGAAACGGCAAATGGCATCACAGCGTATGAAACTACAAAGGTCAGATGAAAAAGGTGGTAGATCTCCACGGACATGTGCCCTCATCCAGTCAGACTTCTGGTATGATCAGGTACCGTAAATCTTCGAAATTTCCAGGGGAAATTTATCCCCACCTTACAGGGATCCTACATTATAACTAAAACACTAAATGAAGCAAACTGGATAGTGGAAAATATTTTTTGCTCACAGACAAACACCACTCTCTACAACTCCTAACCCTTGGGTGCGAGAAGCAGATGATAGCTGGAATAAATGGATGTAATTTGCCGAATCTGTACGACTACGAAGTGTCAGTCTTTGGTGACGAAAACTACCCCCACACCATAGCTTGATGGCGCAAAATTTGCTCACTCCTTTGTTCTCTTACAAAACATGAGTATTCTCGAATATCAATAGAAAAATCTTAATGTATAATAACTCAACTCGTATTTAAACAGTAGCATTTATGGGTTTCCTGAGATTTCCCTTTTCTAAGCTTTCTTGATCTACGGGGTTTTGCGACAGCACTCGGTTTCAACTACAGCCCGAAGGTCTACTGAGTTGAATAGCGCTTGCTTTCCACATTTAAGTAAGGTTAACTTCGTCAAATGTTGAGAAAGACTTCTCGGACTTTATGGTATACACAGAATATCAAATAGGGTTGTGTAGATTACGGTACGATAGGTAGGTGACGTCACACCTACAAAAACCTGTTGTCGTCTGAACGTACAGACGAGTCAGCCCGATATGGGTTGACACGCTGCCTGGTGTCAGCACATGGTACAATACCCTGGGGTTACAAGGTATGTACACTTTCAAGCGCTATGTTTTAGAGGTCCACTGAATAAAGGTAGGGCGACCAACCCGACTCGGCTGTGGTAGAAGGCGCAGTTGTTGTTGTAATGGATTACGTGCATAGAATGCACAAACTAGGGACACTTGCCAGTGAACTCCCGAAGTGTCATGCGTTGCCCAGTTTATAGCAAACTCATTGTTTCGAGTACGATGGTCTTCCTATCTGCCCGTACACACATAAGACATTCTAATAAACAAAATATCCAACCAGCCAGTTTTTCGACAACTGCCTGAATTCTTGCGCTGTAGCGATAAGCATCTACTACCAGGTGGATAATTGTGACACGAGCCATCAGTAGGAAATTCAGTAGCATGGGAAGACAGTAGAAAATGAGATGTTTGTGAGGAAAATTCTTCGACTGTATGTAACTTGGCAAGCAACTAAAGTGGCATTATAGCCAGACAAGTATTGAGGTCGCCTACCGGGGTTGGTAGGAAATACATCGATATGAACTTATCTTTGCACCGAATTAATGGTCTGGTTCATGAAGTGTACCACCGGACGGCGAGTTTACCAAATAAGTATGCACTCTCTCTGGGTTCCTATAACACTGGCTCAAAAGAGGCCAAACTAAATTTAAACATCCAAGACAAGGCACGCGCATGATATGCAGCGGATTTTAACTGCCTTGAACGAAAAAAGATTTCACCATACAGCCGAAAGTAGTAAGACAGGTCGCATCAGATCGCGTTCGCTGAAAATATTCGATTTTATCAACATGGTGCGTTTAACAAGCTCAGGAATCTGACCTGGCTGTAGCTCGATGGACAAGGAAACCTTTGACCCTCAATCAAATCTAGATTAAGAGCTAGGTTGAAATAAAACCCAGACTTAACTAACACACCTTGTCTACAGCAGAACGAAAGTCCGACGGGAACACTTTAGAGTCCGGCGAACGTCGGATGGAGAGATTATCGAGATAACGCGGTTCCTAGTCACCCCAACATAACGCAGTTCCAGGAGGAAGAGTTTGAGCATGAGTGGCTCATAGGACTGGATTGGACCCCGAGTAAGGTAATGGTTAGGCTGCGCATTTTCAGTGAACCAACCTAACACCTCCAAGATCTTTGGTTCAAACAGCCGAGCAAGTGATGAATGTTGCTAGGAGGTATTTAGAACTATCCCTTTCAAGAGCAAACAGTAATGCACAAGAGGAAGAAAATGGAAAACCGGTAGGTTGAAAAATCGCCTAAGTTCAACCAGAAATAACGTATTTCTTGAGTCCCACAAAAAACTACAGTGAATTAGGGGGCCAAAGAATTGCATCCATCGATGATATCTCTTATTTGGATATTCAGTTGCATTAGGGTCTTTCGGTTCGGAATCAGCAGATCAGACCACCGTTGTTCATTCTGTGGTGAATGGCACCCACAGAAGATGTGGGACAGAGTAAACGCGATGGGTGGAGTAGAAAATGGTCACAGTCCTGAAAAAGACATCATCTAGGTCCACTGAAGATGTTGACTACCGTGCACGAGTATCGCACAAACAAACACTGGTGTTTGGAAAGCAAAGACGCCTGAAAGAAAAGGTGCAAATGCTCAGGACTAGGGGTTCAACATTAGAGGAGTAACGCGTTTCTGGATTGAAGACGATAAAAAATCAACGTACGGGGAAAACACCACTACACCTGCGACAATTTCCCCCCTAATACAGGGATATGACAGCATGACATTCACTGTTATTCCGCTTTCTACCCTCTGAATCAGGGCCAAATTAACCTATTTGAGTTCTGGACCGTTACGATGAGCGAGTTTTGTACAGGGGATCACTAGGAAAATGGGACTCTGGTCATAACGGGAAACAAAGACTAGGAATAAGTCCTGTAGTGTTTCTCGGCAAATCCCTTCTACCCGGTGCTTTTATATATAAGCAGTCCAATTAGTTCATAGCTACTTTCGAGATTAGGCTAACGAGCCTCAGTTGAGAAAAGATCCACAAAAAATGGGGACACACGACATCTGGACACCTGGTATTCTTCCTACTTCTGAAATCTAAAACAGTTTACGGCTGTCTGATGGGAAGCAGTAGTTATGCACCCCAACTGAGACATGGGGCGTGTCTACGGTGAGAGGTTCATAGCTTAAAACCGGAAAAGAGGGGAACAGTCACACAGTAGTTATACAGTATGAACACTACACCGGAGTTTACAGGTTTTAACAATGAAAACTGAGCGGCCAAATGTCGCGTTGTTCATCCAACCTATACCGGAATATGTCGATCCCGCTGTATACATGTACTACTGGGGAGTAAGTGTAGAGAACGATGACTTGCGATGCATATTGGTCTGACAAACCATGAGCCTCTTCATAATGCAATAAGCGGAGGTCATGGGATACGAATTACACACTTTGAAACGAATTGCGAAGCGAGCTGAACTATCAGCTTTGCACGTTTATTCTATGACAATTGGAGTTCCCTGATCAACACATACTACTTTCATGCAGATTGGTGCACAGTACCGGCACAAGCGACCATAGCCGATCTGATCACATCGCGCTAGGATCGCTTCCACTGAGGCGAAAGCGCAGACCAACTATGACGACGGACTGATTTCCAGGGCTATCATAGAGAACTGAGTAGGAGTAAGATATTTCTGAAGCTTACGATGACGGAAATATCGTCTATCGGTTTTCTTGCAATCTGTTTGTGTATGTATGCACGGTCATGCATACTACTACTCCACGCAAACTGTTTGCAGCCTTGGAACCTTCAACTATTCGCAATCGATCATGTGTACAAAAACGATGTGTAGATGGCTTACTTGGCGCTCCGGACGATACGGGTCAAACGCGTCCAGCAGATTCATTACATGATTCCGACTGTGGTGATGCAGAGGGGGAGAAAGAGGTAACTCAGTAAGAGGATATAGACAGCTGAACTACACAAACCAGAGTACACCCAGGAAACCACACGGAATCAAGGATATAAGGGTTGGACGTGTGAGCAGCCTTATTGAACCACACCAATAAAAATCAATGGAAAACTCTGAAGTGCGTGTGGCAAACCAGAGTGCTGTAATACATGCCGGGTGAGTAATTAAAGCTGCAACTAAGTAACAAACTGGGTTCCAATCGTTACTTAAGCGTTGCATGCGTCAAATTTAGTGGTTTAATTGGAGAGCGGCTGTCTTTACCGGTTTTTGCACAATCTATCGATCAACCCAACTGTTAGTTGAAACCGGTCTGTGACGATATGCTTCCTAAAAAAGGAAGCTTACCTAAACTAGCATCCACAGGACGGCAAACTATGGTGGGTTGTCAATACGAAACCGGCATGATGACGATAACGCAACCTGCTTTGCATTGGTAATTTAAACAGGATTAACGCAGTAATTGTTCGCTAGATGAGGAAAAACTTGTCCGCTAGGCAGTCAGACGGCACGCTGGTTCCCAATCAGCTGTAGGAGGAGACTGATTTGACAGCGGAAACCATTGACAAGTTGGAGTTACCATAGTGATCCGACAAAGGAGTCCAAGCGACCGATCATGAGATTGCAACAACCAGTCAGCTTGAGTAGTGAACGTAAAATCTCCAATTTTCAACAATGAACGCGATTATGACTAGGTCACATAATGATACTGCTTCAAGGCATTGGGACGTAAATAAAACGATATTCACTAACAGAAATGCAAATGACGCGAATCTGACCTAACAAGAGCACAGGCGCATTATTCCAACACTATGGTGATTCGAAGACTGTAACGTAACAACCGCACAGGAGTACTGACAACAGTAAACGGAAATTCGAGTTTTACCGACAGACCGACTGTCCCAAACAGACCAACTATGGTGGAAATCACGCGTTTACTTCTGACACCGAGGTACACAACCACACTCCTAATTCAAGGAGTTTGCGCAGGAATCAACTACCAATAAACGCGTCCGAGCTGACAATATTTCGGCGCATTGCCAACTACAATTATCTACTACGGATAGCGCAATGATGGTTGTGCAAATCACCAGGGTCAACGCTAACGTGCTGCATTTGACCCATAATCATCTGCTTAATCTGTAACGTTCATAAACAACTGGTGAAATACCCCTGGTGTACAAGGTAGTGAAGAAGAAAATTTCCCGCGTTAAGAAAGAAATCGGAAGAAATTGCCGCTGATAGCGAAATATCACGTAATTTAACTGCAGACTGCTTACAATACATAAGTAGCTAAACGAAGGAATCAAATGAATTCAACGCGCACTTATGGGGACGATTTTCGTTACTCCAGACTTTTTCATAATTCAAGGGTCATGCCAGCAACGTTAGTTATCTTAGTGACACGGTGAGACGGTACTTGTACCTCATTAGAAATTTCTGAACAACGCTGACTAAATGTCGCAGAGCTGCGAACATTTGTCGCTTTCCATCGTGGGATATCCACGTTCGAATTTCGTTGGCCTGTCGATTACGCGAAGCGTAAGGGCAGCTAGACAGAAGTGTAAAAGTATCTTTTTCATATGCACCAAAATCTGTGTTGCTGATATTTGCTGATGATGGACGTATGTTAGTACGGCGTCCCGGTATATAAGAACGCTGAGTCGAATCATTTGGTACCAGAAAGTGCAGATTCCTGAAAGAAAACCGGAATGCCCGAAACCTACTGAAACCCTCAAATTTCACAAAACTTGCAGTATGGAAGCCGTCAAGCATTTGGTCCAGAAAAACCAGCTTCCGATTGAACGCTCAAGTTATCAATCAATTCAGCAACGGCCGACAACGACGAGTGTGAAGACGTACCACAGAAGTACGGCTGACGATGATGAGTGCTAACCCAACGCCGATCGGACAGCCTGGATGAAGGTCGAAAGTTCGCTTTAAATACCGTGAGGCCTCTTGTAATTTGTGCAATCGCTTGTTCGCACTAAAGCTGTTGTCTTCCTTATTAGCGGGTGTTTTTCTGACACTAAGGCATTGGAGCGGGAACAGCAATTAGTTAAAACATTTGCTCACACCCCCTGTTGACGACCCGATCGCGTTAACAGTGAATTCCATCCATCTTGTCGCTAAGTAGAAACACAAACAAACACGTGCGCTTATATGATTGTACAAAGAAATGAAATATCGGGTAATGGAGAAAACAGCTATGCACCACTCCCGAGCTTTGTGCCTCATATCTGAGAAGCACCGCCTTGTAAACTGTAACCAGTTTCGGAAAAAAAATATTTTGGGTTTTCCCTTAGATAATCGGTCAGTCATGTTTAGGCTTACATTCATGTGCAGTGATATTGCACCGAAATTCGAACACTTCCGAGAGGAAGTTGACAACCCATATTAGATGTCGGCATATTTTATGCGTTTTTCGAATGGTTAAAGACTGACTACCGCCTCGAAGAAAGAGACCGTCCGTTTTCCGATGGTCTTGGCTGTTGGTGTAAAACTGTGTCACGATTTCGACTGAACAACTGCGAGCCAGACACAAGATGAGACGAGAACCGTGCGACAGACCGAAAACTGGAGAGATAAAGGGCTGCATAGAAGTGTAGAGTCAGCGTTAAGCATACCTGACTTAACGTTTAGGTAATCCCATTATTTACACGGAATTAAAGAATGTTACCATTTCCAACGTGAAATGCCTTTGCAGCATCATCCATGACAGTTAAATGGGTTGGGTACCACCTAGTGACAGGTGACTACGCCTCGGTTAGCACCAAATTTACTACATCCCACTCACAATGGCTTGAATAAATTCACGGAACCAGTTTAGCACAGTAAGAAAACATTGTCAGTGACAGGTGGACAACTGATCTTTGCATACTGACCTTAGAAAGTGAAATAACTACAAAAGCTGGCAAGGACCGCATCGGATCCGGCCGAAATCGTATGGATGATAGAAAGAATAAGAGGAGGTTCATTTAGAATTCAGGATGGCAGGCGAATAGATGGATGGATGAAGTGTGGTCAATGCCTTTTCATTAAAGAGATGAATAGTGATTTCAACGCCTGGCTTTAGTGGGATCCGCAGTAAGTGCCCAGATGTCAAGACGAGACAAGCGTGAGCCGGGTAGTGCATTCCTCATCCGGTGCCTGTAATGCGTGCGTACAAACGGGGGATGTTTAGCGCTCACAATCCCCATTGGCTGTGAGTATAAACTGGAAAGGGCATTGTCACCCAAGTTCATTTGAAGAAAAGTGCGTTCTTTGTTCACTGCCTGTAACGATCGTGCTCGAAGAGAAAACGAACAGGTTTCATAGCAGCGGTTAGTTGGATGTATGAGCTGTGTACGGAGATGGTAGACGGATTCACTTGGTGAAGTGTGCATTCATTGCGCAGCTCTAGTAACACCATCGTGGGTTATTCATTGGTTTGCGAACGAAATACGCGGTCGAGATTCGAAAAGACCCCCGTTTCCAATGTTCTTCAGCGAGTGTGTAACTGAATGCGGCGAAGAATCCTACACAGGCTCAAATACTTGTCGGTCTACCCGCGCAAGTGTTTTCCGCACAGTAGACCGTTGTTCCGAAGGAATACAATGCACACAGGTGCAAAGGGCGCTCGCGTGCTTAGCTGAGCGGAAGTATTTTTGGGTCATAAGTAGTACTGTGCAGTGACTGATGAGAACATACACTGTGGGTGTGCAGAACCAAATTTTCTGAAACAAACTGGCTGGCACATTCAATGTAAAATAATGAACAACTACCGTGTAGTGTTCAATAAAACATTCAATTGTTTGGTTGACTTGAAGAATAACCTGAGCGAAATTCCTTGAAGTCAGCCCAATATGCGATGCCTTTTGTAAACATGGAACAAGTGATCCCCGGGGCAGTCGCTTTTTGGGGATAGCTACTGCACTTGGAAATAACGGGGCATTCCGTTGATCGGTTAGCATAGAGGTATTACTGAGGCACTGAGGTAGTACTAAGTCATCGCACTTAAGACATACTGAGTCGAGATGTCGAAAGAATGTCCAAGATTCGACAGGATCTAACATGGATGCAGGTCAATTCCCGTTATAAGAATGCCAAGTGTCGGTAATTACAGTAGAGGACGAATAGCTCCAATTCATGTCCACCTGACAATTTCCTGTGAGGACGAAGGAAGGGTACGATCAACTGAAAACTTTTCGCGCCGGAGCGAGCTAGTTGTTGACACAATGAGTTATGCAATGATTGACAGAAATTTATCCACCATGTGGCGGTGAAACTGGAGGATCCGAACTACACTGCTTACACTACACTACGTCTTGGAAGTCTACTATGGTACGCTAAAAATTATATCCTGAACCTCAATATTCCCACTTTTAGGGTAAGGTAGACCAGGCTGTTATACACGCGAAAGCCTGTTCACTGAAAGAGGAAGCCATAAAAAGGTAGGATATTACCAGGGTTAGACGGCAAGCGCACGAAAAACTGCCTCACGACTACCGGTATCAGGAGTCGTAACAGAACACTTGTGTAAAATCCGTGCGTCCGTATGTAAAAAAAAACACAACGGATTGGTAAGGAGTAAAAACAAAAACGGAGCCGAGAAAGCAGAAGACACGGAGAATGTGCAAGTGAACCTGATATTTTACCCAAACGATCCAGAGGTGAGTGCGTTAAGTCAAACGGACAAATGTGTGGAAGAAAGTCCACACTACGAACTAATGAGAGGCGAAAAATGAACTTACTGAATATTCTCTGAACCCAAGGAGCATAAAGGATTTGAACGAAATCCTTGTGTATGACGACGACTGGTTAAGGTTAAAACAAACTTCGATAACTTTCACTTCGCTATTGAAATCGCTGAGAAGCGGTATATGGACAGAACCATGTGGACAAGCGATTTGTTCAAGCGTAGCTATCACGTCTGAAAACATTTCCCGCATGCTTAGATGCCGGAACAGGTTAAACACGAAAAGTACCTTAAAATACATACAGGCCGTTCATTTCACAGTCCCAGTGTTGTGCTGTGCGATCAGAAACATACATTCAAGAGCCAGTTGGGTAGCTCTAAAAAAATTAAGTAACCACTCCGGTTGTGTATCCAGCCCCTGTTTGATTTGATCCAAATGGGTTAAGTCGCCAGTCGAGGTTTTTGCATTCAAGCAGCCCAAATGTTAAGCAGCCATCCTGATTTGAGTCCTTTATTTTGTCAAACTACTTCCATACTATCTAGGCCCGAGCGGCTCAAGCAGTTAAACTTCGATTACGTTAGAAAACACCGCCAGGAAATCAGATTGTCTTTATTTATTTAGTTCTCTCCACCTGGGCGTTAGTAATCACCATAAAACCGAACAGGAAGGAGGTATACATTCACCATAGCTTCAAACAGTCCAGTGTTTTCACACACTTTCGGCCATTTCGAGAAAATTGTATTTTATTTTTGTAACCCGACAAAGTTGGCAATCAAACTCTGTCCAGTCTGCACCGAATGAACTAACCGGTAAAAGCTTGTACTACCACGAAACCGGACCGCTTCAGAGACGACGACGAGACAATAGACCGGAAAAATCTGCAGTTCAGACGTTTCCAATTTACCTCGACAACATAACGGAAAAGGTTTTCAACCAGAGGGGACTCAAGTCGTTGGGTAAGAATGCCCAAAACTACCATGAAATAAAACAGGCAATCAGTTGATGAGCAATCCACGGTTTGGGTCGGGAAAAGTGTTGGTTGGTTTGTACTGTTCGTCCTACCTTCCTTTGCGTTTGTTAACCCAAATCAACGGCAGAAGGGAGGTCAAAGTACGGTCGTTCAACTACTCGTCGGCTACCAAACGAGAGTAGACGTTTTACACATGTTGGCCAGCAGTCTGTGCCTACCAAAGTAACAAAATGTTTTTACAGTTTGAGTTAGTTGGTACAAAGGAAACAAATGTGAAACCTAGTATTTCGAAAGCCACATGTCACACCACGTACGCAGGTGTCCGTTCCGAACAAAATGTCACACCATACAGTCAGTGCTGAGCTTCACATGGGTTGAACGAACAAGCTAATGCCCCGTGTAAATCAGCGCATCTGAGACTGGAAAGGAAAAAAAGCCTTCCTCTGACACACTAGGGTTTCGAAAAATAGGTGAACTGGAACTGTAGAGCGCAGCAGCAACTCCATTCGGTAACAAGAGGTGAAGATACTGGACGATAATTGACCACATATGCGCGTCCTGTGTACTGTTTTTTTAAGTAAGCATTTGCTAACATCTCAGCAGTTGAGATAAAAAAGATGCTGAATCAGATATCCACGGTTGGGATTCTTACAGATAGATGACATTTAGAGTGAAAAAGTCTGGGTTTAGACATCCGGAAAGTTGTCCACATCTCGTGGCTTCTTCGGGCTGCCTGGCAGCTGTACACCGGATAGAGGCTAGAACCCAAAGATTTAATCCGGTGACTGGTTCTATTTCTCGCTTCACCGCGGACCGCTTGGAATAAGTGTGGGAGGACTCACGCTTAGCTTGACACAAAACGTGAACCAAGCCGCTCGTGTCCTGAGTGGCAGACAAAAGTGATCGTAAGAACTCATCGAATGAAATAAAACGGGATATGAAGGTGGAAACACACCCAGTGTCCGGAAAAATGTCAATCTTGACATGTGACACAGGTGTCGTAGGTTCTACTACCGCCACTGGTTTTGAAGCAGACTTCACCGGTTGTGATTCCGGTCCCAGCTTTGGTCGATGTGGTGCTCCAGTTGTGGTGGGGGTGGAATCTGAGCGCAGCCAGTCTGCAGAAACATCCGAGACACTATCCAGGATGGATGACAGGAGGCTTCGCTGCGCTCGTGGGATATTCAGTTGAGCATCGGAAACTGCTGGAGAACAAGTTTTCTGACTGACGCTTCGAGTTGGTGACGAAGCAGGCCGAAATGTAGGAGGAACCTTGAGAAGTGCAACTGGCTCAGGTGTTTTTGGGAAGTCGGATTCAGATGATGAGCTCTCAGAAGATAGCTTGTTCTTGATGAATGGAGGAAAAAATAGAGGAAAATTTTGCACTACATAGCTAGAAACCGTACAAATATACCAATGTACAAATAGAGTTACTAAAAACGCAGTCAGAAGTAAATTTAAAGCGCGAGGATTTGGTCGAAAATTGGACAAATGTTGAGTGCTAGGAAATCGTAATACCACATGCATACAGGTATGCAACGGTAGCAGATTTAGGCCCAAGAACGAACGCAAATACACAAAGAGTACAGTGCACTCACCAAACAGCCCTCCCTAGCACATGTGTTTTTCTTCAAACCGTGTGTAATGGAAACTGAGATGATTACTTTCGAATTTGCATTAGAGCATCTTAGGGGGGAGCTCATTTTGATGTGGACAAAGCATAATCGTGAAAGAACAGAGTCAGAACAAATGACGTGGCATATTTTGATGAACCAGACTTCTTGCACTCTTATCAAAGGGGGCGAGATGGCTCAGGTGGTTAGAGCGCGAGCATACTGACCGGAAGGTCCGTGGTTCGAACCCCACCTCTGCCTCTCGACTTCCCCTGTCTAGGCTTGGGCAACCTGGCAGTATCCCAGCCCTCGTGCTTCCTTCGGGCGGCACGGCAGCTAGGCACCGGAGGGGTGTTACAGCTGAACGATTAATAATTAATTAAATCAAAGGAATGCTTGAACGAACAGGGCAAACGATTACACAGATCTACGTAGAAACAGTAGTCGTAGGCCCAGCAAGTTTTAATTATAAAACGGCTAAATTCATGTGGTACCTCGGAGAAAGTAGGTGTCACCCTGAGGGAACACGACAGGAATCTCAAGCTGAAGCGACAAACATACAAAACGACGTATTCTGCCTGCGCCTGAAGTTGTCTACAAATGGTAGTATCCCATAAAGTGTAATGGAGTGTAATAGTCTTTTGTATGCGGGTTGAATAAATCCGTAAAATATCGAAATATCCGACATAATTTGCCAGAACAGTACACGGAGATTGAAAAGACAAACATACTTAGATCAGAGAGACAGTCGCTCGAAGCGTACAGGCGCTTCAGTGTTTGCGCTACTTTTTAAACCAGCTAAATTGGACTGTAAGGATATGTGTCGATCCAGTGGTGACCTTGTAGTTGTTGAACAACGGATGTCAGCTGATAGCGTCCGTTTCAGGTGAACCGGATAAACACGGAAACAAGCTCTACATAATTGTGCAACGCTTAGCACGTTGCCTAACTGTTGACATAGCCTGGCATGGAAAGTGACACATGCAGTTTAATGACATCACCATAGATCTCCGAAAAACTTCCAAACTGCTGCACAGTTCATCAAACAGACGAACTAGTCGAAAGGTATCACTCCAGTTTTGCTTGATCCCTTTCTAGGGGTAACCTTCCATTTTAAAACCAGGTAAGCAGGCTTTTCCGAGTCCACGATATTCAGACAAAATGTGTGAGAACACAAAAAAAATACACCAGAAAGCCCGATATTTTAGTAACCTCTCTAGGAAGTATGGTAGAGATGCCTATTACCAGGCATTACCTGACACATAATTATGCACTGTCGAAAACGAGCAGCCTAGTTAAAAAATACTTTCTGGTTAAAGAAATAGCTGCAGGGAAACAAGGTGGTGCATTTTTCAATACTTACAGTACTAGAGCCAAAGAGTGGAATCTGTGCATGCAAACACATGGTCAGTCTGGTCAGTCAACATAAAGAAAGACTGTCACCAAAGGATGTGTTTAGAATGCTTCCTTTTTAGGAAGACTTAGAAAGACAGTATTATATTTGATTGGCCATTCAAAGATTTTGTAGTGCGGGAAACGGTATTAAGGCTCCTCGTTTTGCTTCGCTTTTATTCGACTGAAGTTATTCAAATTTTAAACACTATTCGTAATACACTACTCATAAACACTGCTCATTTAAACATTATTCCTTTAACGCAGTTGTCCATTACCTTTGATGTGCAGTGTACAGAACAGTGGGTGAAAATCACTGTTAACGCTATTTTAATGATTCACTCAAGTGTTGGCTTGATTTGCTAATATAGTCCACCGCAAGTGACGAACATGATATTAATCGATTGTAGGTAACACACACTGATGAATTGAGAGAAGCCAGTCAGTTAACTGAATGGTAGAAAGCAAGTTATCACCGTCGGAGGTTTGGACACGAAAGAATTTGCCCAGCAACAGACGCACCGCGGGGAAATGAACCCCAATCAAGGAGTCGATGAACAATTGGACAGCCAAAGCCTCCGGGTATGGTGCCAAGCTTAACGCGAAAATTCTCCAGCCAAACAGATTGCAGGTTGATACAGGAGGCGTTTAACCAGACAACTAATTCAAAGCTGGATGGGTCCCCGAATCTGTATTTGTATCCACTAATCCACCTTTAGCTTACTTGAATGCATGAGCAGATAAAGTGGCCTTAAGATCATACATTACAAAAATGATACTCTGACTGAAAAATTTCAGTAGTAGGTGTGAGTAACCATGGGTCCGAGGGGGAGATGTTGAGACCAGTGTGGAGAAGACTATGGTGGAGTTTATCGAGAACCCCCGGGACGAGGTTCAACATATTTAATTTATAACGCGCCGCAATGAGTTAAAAGAAATCCAAATCGAAAATCCAAACAGAAAGAGGCAATGTTGCAGGGGTGCAGCGAGGATGGACTTTCAGTATCGTATACGTTACCCAAAAGATAACACTTACTGAAAGCGTCGGAGAGAACGACTTGGGAGCCAACCCAAATAGGGTGATATAAATTTCCACCAATAAAAATGAGGTAACTGGAACAACATTCGAATGCTAGCCAAAACCGCCTTAACAAGAGTAGCATAGACCAAATGCACACAATGACGAACCGCTAAGCTACGACATAGTGCTACCAACTACCCAACACTATCACCTTGATTGGTGACAACACGATTTTAACAGAATTGCCAAGCTCAACCATTGCAATGAATAGGACCTTCCACGAAGCGCACGCGTGTACTAAAGGACGATAGGATATGAATACCTAGTGGTTGTCCAAACAATAAATGCGCTCATGTGCATCCGTGCACCATCAACAGACAGAGAACATAAGTTACCTTTGAAATAAAAACGAAAACAATATTATGGAATCTCCTTACCGGAGGCAGACTCGATGTGCGTTTCTACAAAGATAGACGGATAAATCGGATGATAAACAGTTCGGCAGCAAACGAACATCATTTAGGTGAACTTACTTGCTCACGTCGCTTTAACTTGACGTTTGCAAGCTGTGAAAAAAAAACGGAGGGATAACATTTAAATCCCGCATACGGAGATTGAAATAAGTTAGATGAGTGAAGCCGGAACAAGCATAAAAATGTTCGCGCAAACAACGAAGCCGAATGAGAGATTCCTTGAGATAATACTGCACCTAAAGACGTATTTCAGAGTAATCTCTTTCATGGAGTTCAAAGAAGATGGGGATACGGAAGGCCCAACGATGAAGAGTCTCCTCGAATAAGACCGAGGATAAAAACAATTTTCTAAAGGCAAACAAAGCTAGACATCGAACCATACTAAAGACTCTGGATATGAGGGAGGAGGCAACTGAAGTTACTTGATGGGATTACATTTAGAAATTCGATAGCAGGAGTTCTGAAGACAGGCACATGAGAACAGTGGGGAGCTGATGGTTTTTGGATAAGTCTTTATAACAGCGACCGGAAGTTACTGAGCAGAAAGCGTTCAGTCGACCAACATGGAAATGTAAAGGTGATACAACGGCCACAGGAAATCATGATTTCATCAGCTTATTTACACTGGAAAAAGAAGTCCGGGATGAGTAGGTCCCTTAAGTAGAAAAACAGGGGTAAAACCGAACCACTGGGGAAACCGCCACTGGAGAAATCAGTCATCGACGTCCGTGAAGTAGTCTTTAAACAGATTGGCCACACTCTGTTAACCGCCTGTATCAGTAAGAAGCTGCAACAAATGTCCTGCGTGAACCCTATCAAAAGTGCGAAGTTCCGTGCCCCGCAAGGAAGCAGCAGAGTGAACTAGGTAGACAACAACAAAACTGACGATAAGAAAAAATCAGTACCAGGCTAAATCCACGCAAAACATGTGCTTTTCCGAAGGGGAAAATTATTGAAGAGAACATGTATTGTTTCAGGAGGACTTAATAAACAATCGGTAGCACAACAGGCAACGGCGTGTAATACACTTTTTTTAGCAACCAAAGCTGATGCCGGTGGTCCAAAGGCCTAGCACGCTCCGCTTCAACGCACAACTAGAAGGTTCCTGGTGAAAAATGCTCTTTCTGTCAACTGAAACAAAGGTTGCAATCAACTCATACACCTAGCCAGGCGGTGACCCGACAGCCCGATACCATGAATATGGACGTCACAGAAGCCAGACGGCGAAATCACACCCCAGGACTCTTAAACAAAAGGACATAGTTACCCTGAACTCATCCGTCCAGTCAACCACTATGGTTCAAATCAAGTGATCCCTTGCGATATCCACTCGTCAGAATTGGCAGGTCTTTTCTGTCTACACGGTCCGTACGCGATGGCCAAACGATCGAAGTGAAGTTGCTAATTGATTCATTCTTCAGATAAACATGCAAAGTTCAGTTAACTAGCTCCAACCAGGAGAACATTTCCGCTTCGACGTGCTGGCTAATTGTAGATTTGCTCGGACTGTAACCCTCCAGAGAATGCGACCAGTTTGGTTATCCAAAGAAATTATTTTACATTTGAAGGTAAGTTTAAGACATGTTTTTTGTGACATTCTGGGAACCTATATATTTATTAGGGATGTCCTACAGTAAAAGCTGTTCTGCTCTCTAAAATATTTTCTTTCAAGAGCACATTGCACACTGAGTAGTTGCGTATCTCACACCTGAACTGGTACACAAAAACAATGGTTGATCAGAGTGAGTTGAAACAACTGCATAGATTAGGCGGAAACCTAGTATTTCTATGGTTAACCTAGTTTCTAATGAGACAACATTTTTCGTAATAGACCTATGACTGGAAGCGACCGAGAGGTGGACAGTGTATGACCTGGCAACGAAGTACGAAAACACTAACTTAGTCGGGTGGGTAACTGCCGCCTCCCTGGATGGGGACCCCGGGACTCAAATCACCAGTGGTTAATGACACTGGCAGAAATGGCTCAATCACGCAGTCAGTGGCGCTCGTGCATCAAAGCTATCGCTTTCAATGCGCAACTACCCAATTTCCTAACAAACTGAACATGCCTTCGCCTCCAAGGCTTGATTGTACGCTCCACAGTCCCGTCTTCCGGTGATCGAAATTGTAGCAGCTGGAACCAATGTGCCTATGGTACAAAGTTTATAGCTGATAAATTGATGGACTGATTGACGACTGGATGACCAAGTGCACAGTCAAGTCAACTGTGATATTTCTTATTAGAAACGGTGGTAGAGATGGTGGCACCCCAAAACGGTGTGTGCTGTAGCACATACGATGGGGGGCAAAGAACAGTGTAAATAGTCCAGGGGTCAGCATCAGCTTGTTCATTTCTAGTTACCTGCTGGCGTCTTCCCATTCTCCTCTAACAGGTGAAATCCGTGCATTAACCTGAGCGCAACGACCGGTCGTAGAACTGCGAGCGTGGACAAACTGTTGGCTGCAGAAGTTCAGCGCGTTTCCACCAAACCACACCAAGCAGTCATTATCGTCCTCAAACCAGTTCCAAAACCACTTATGACGCTGCAATTACTTTACTCATGCTTTGCACAATGCTTGGAAGTTGGACTGAGCGTCACTCGCTGAGTATGTAGTAAGAACGCGTGACCATAATTCGTCGGTTAGGCGTTATGGGGATTGTAGATTTCAGGAGGGAGTCTCAAGAAACGCAGCAAAGATTTAGCAAAACAGATCCAGTGGGGGGCCACCGTAACCGATGGAATATCCGCACGAAATCACACCTCCATGAGAGCGACAGGATATATATATATTATATAATGTGTATAAATGTTATGAACATAAACAAGTATGGAACTGATGGAGTGGCTGATCTGGCACAATGAGATCAAAAGCGAAACGACAACCCAAGTGGAGAAATAGCACAGAGATGGTCATTCGGTAACCCTACACTCACGACGTCAATCCAAAGATAGGACCGTGAAAAAGAGCCACTGAAATTAGAAGGATTGGTTACAAAAGGTAACCGGCAAGAGAGGCTATATGCCATACTCTACCAATGCACTGAAAAGATAAAAGATAATCATTCAGCTGTAACACCCTTTCGGTGCCTAACTGCCATTCCACCCGAAGGTTGCACGAGGGCTGGGATACTACCAGGTTGCCCAAGCCTAGACAGGGGAAGTCGAGAGGCAGGGGTCGGGTTCGAACCACGGACCTTCCAGTCAGTAAATTGGCGCTCTAACCACTTGAGCCATTTCGCCCCCTACCAATGTACTTGGACACAAGATACCGCAGAAAACAGCCATCCGGGGCACTTATACTGCACATTTGGTTAATATGTTCCAGAAACCCACTGTGGCACACAGAAAAACCATCTAAAAAATCATAAGCAAAAACTCCAAGACCCAACTGAGAAAGATAGATCCAATGCGTTTTTTGTGAACTGAATGGGGCCCAATCAGTGTTGAAAAAATGCTGTCCATGTGAGTTTATTCACGTGCTCCAGAAAAAACAATGATCAATTTATCTAACTGAGGTCAAACATATGTGAGCACGGTGGCTATGGAATGCTTTGCTCTCTCATTAGCTGCTCACAGAGTTCACGAAACATACAAAACTCCATAAGATACCGGTTGGAAACTCCGGCTTTCGAATAAAAAGTGCCGTGTGATCAAACGCCAGCGGGGGGGGACTTGAATTGAGCGAACTTATACTTGACGGCGCGGCAGATTGTGGGGCATTTGCCGTCAATAACAAAAACGATATCAACGGTCCCAACTGAGGATGATCGGACGGCAGACTCGATTATGCGGTTACCGTAACAGAGTTGAATCGTTTTAGGGAAAATCTGAAGGAACCACAGTACAACTGACCATTAAGTCTTGGTGCGACTGTTATTAGCTAATTTCAGTGGTGCTTTGGCCACTAGTTCTGATGTTTATGAAGGCTAGCGCTACGTTACTTCGCCCCTTCATTCAACAAGGTTCTTTTAGAACACTACAGCCTGATCACAAGAGGGTGAAACAACAGTGCCCAGTACTAGTGCCCATTTGAGTCATATCCACAATGACTATGGTGGTGTCATTGCGGGTGTGAATGCGATTATCCTTATCCCAAGGCTGCATCATTTCCAAATGCGGTTACGTGGGCAGCGGCGCGGTATTGAAGAGTTTTTGAACTATTAGGAAAATATGGTCCTGTGTTGATACGTCGTAACACGGACTATACTGGTTCAGGGCAGAGGAAAGCGGATAGTGCGATGGTGGAGGTGCCGATAAACAGAGGCAACTACCGATGCGTGGGGCTATTAGCGTACTACAGATTTTCACGAATATGTAGTGATGTGTCAATCAATATCATCCCATGAGGCAAAATTAATCTAGGCCATAGGTCAAGGAGTATTGTTCGGCTGTTTTACTCGTGTTCAGAATCAACAGCGGTGCGAATCTCACAATTCCCGAGGGGAAGAAATACAGGCTCCCTCCCTGGTCGTCGTATGAGCAGCCAAACAACAACGCGAACTGTGCGGTGGAAGCAGTAGGACTAAACATGTTCCAAATGTAAGTTGATTACTGATCCAGCAGCCACTTGTAGCTGAATGGGACGGCGTCCAGCATTCAGCTGGTAAAACGCGATTTCAAAACTTTATCGAGGTTTAGGAGGTACACATTGCGTATGATGCTCCACAAGGATCAGGCATCTGCTGAATTCTTTCCGCACTTCAGCAAAATTTGGACTTGTCTTACAGAATGAAAGTTAGAACTGCGGTTGGCAAACCTCTGCGCTGCTTACAACGTCGAGGGGTGAGTGAATGGCAAAAATAGACTGTCAACCACGGCTGACTGATGGAACCAAGTGCCTTCCAGTTTCAGTAGATTCAAGTTCAGTCCGATTGAAGCAACAAGCGTGCTGTTTGGTGCCTTGGAGTAGAGGAAAGCAGACGATGTTGGAAAACTTGAAATGTTACGGCGAGATGGCCCAAGTGGTCAAAGCGCGAATTTACTGACTGGAAGGTCCGTGGTTCGAACCCGACCTCTGCCTCTCGATTTCCCCTGTCTAGGCTTGGGCAACCTGGCAGTATCCCAGCCCTCGTGCCACCTTCGGGTGGCATGGCAGTTAGGCACCGAAAGGGTGCTACAGCTGAACGATTTTTTAAATTTTTTTTATCTAAACACAATTTTACTAGCCAGTGGCAGTGAGAACAGACTTCATCCTTTACGTGAGTAGTAAAACAACTGAAGCCCAACATTATATCAAACCTATTGATTAAAAACCGACCAAAGTTAGTCAACACGTACGCTACTAATTACGTTTTTCACCTACATAGTGATGAATTATATATCATAGAGACATATTTCATCCCTGGAATCGGAACATTGTTCACCAATGGGACGACCACACGGTTTTCACCATGAATTTCGTGTGAAATAGCCTGGTGAGTTGCGAAAAGCACTGTCATTTGCACACTAATTTGGTTATAATAACATATCCAACTACATTCCGGCTGACTCTCATTTACGCTATTGCACAACTGATCGTGCTGCAAAAAGTCCACTCAGATTTTAGCACAATATAAGATTGACGGAAGCTCGGGGAGTGGGTCTGCTAGATGAGCCCTATGAAGTGAAAACCAGTCGTGGGAGTGGTGCTGCGTCAACTAAAAGCCTGGGGAGCCTTCTCGAGTCTAACTGGTCACGAAATATAAGTTTGCCAACACAGAAACCAATTTAATTAGTAACTCAAAATTCCACGGGTTTTTTCTTCAAGGAAGATATGTTGAATATTCAATCCTTGCTGAGAAACAGTCAAAGCCGGTCAGTCCGGATACATTAGAAGCCTTCTACGTTCGACTCGGCGCCTGTGGGCTAAAAACACACTTTATGTCTACCGTTTACCGTACGTGTTGTCGCAAAACCATTCTGTCCGAGAAACTGTAGACAGTCTACATAGTGCGTTCGTTCTTCAAAAATGCTGGTTCATTCAATGGCCAGTAAAAGCCTGTCGTGCAGCCCAGAAAAAAGAAACCCTAGCCTGGATTAATACGGCAATGAAAAGAATACCGGGAGTAATACTTCACCCTGTCGGATCAGAATTGGCGATAGGCTTGGCGTCAAGAAAGGGAAAAGATATAAGGGCACCAATGATGTATGGGGTGTCACTTCAAAACACTATCACCTTTAGTAAAAAACTGCCATTCGCGCACCACCAGGAATAATAAACCACTTACTTTGTCCTGTTCCATAGGCAACAGGCTTGCAAAGATGGCATCGAAATGGGATAAACGCGTGCATCGGAACGAGTGCTCCTCGGAATCATGCAAGTGACTATTTCCTTACGTGAGCACGCTGGTGGAGGAGACTTTCCCTGGCCATCAATGTGCACAATGTTACTAGCAAACACAGTTGACATAAAGGTCCAGTTACTTCGAACCAAGTGAGCTCCAAATACTGTAATGTCACCAATACAGATATCTTGTCACAATTTAATGCATTTTCCTTGTGCATGTTGAGGTCTGTGTAGTGCTCCAATTCACCAAAGAAATTTCAACCCGCTGGCCAATAGCTGGTGAGTTCAGAGGAGATTTAAGGCCTAACAGACCAATAACAATGAGCGTACTGCGTTATCTTGTCCCTAATAAGAAATTGACTGCAGATAGTATGGACAGTGGCTGTACTATCGTATGAATTGTTGTGAATGATTGCCCCAGATCCTCAATATTTGAACCACGGCCTGTTGCTGCGTATTCACACGGATAGAATCGAGTGGAGGTGAGGTCACAAGTGACATCAACCTGCTGTGCATGAAATTCACTTAAATAAACGGTTGGAACAATTCCGAGGATGAAACAAAGAAGCACGTAACAGGCAACTGATGGATCATCACAATCGTCAGTCAGCTGATACGCATCTGTGGCGTATAGCTAGGTAAACGAATCGAATGGTCCCACGTCGAATAAAGCATAGCATATAACACAAAGATGTATAAAGGATTAAGACAAACAAAACGGATGTGCGAATAGCGGATGTAATAAAAACACTCACTCGTGTCGCCAAGCGTCCAAACCCCCGTCGACCGCGTTCAAGTAGGTCTGACAAATTCGAGCGTACCTGACTTGGAACTCGACTGATACAATCCTCGAAATCATCTTGATGAATCATACCCAAATCGGAATTCAATTCTGCCAGTCGAGATTCAATGAACTAGAATGGTGGAATGGAAGGTACGGAAAAGATAAGGAAAAACCGACTCAAAAGCAAGCAGCACCAGCTGAATTCTCTTCCTCAACACTTCCACAAAGACGGTTTGTTGTCCACTGGGACAATGAAGACATTACTATTTTGGTAATCAGATAGCCAGGTGTGTCATTGGGTGCATACACTGTGATAAAACTGACTGCGGGTCCTACAATAAAATGGTATGTGGTCAGCAATAGTCGAACGGAATACAACATTTACGTGTTAACCGCATTGTCGAATTACGGGGATGAATGAACCGTCATGCTCCTCCTCCACATCATCATCATATGTCAACTGTGGAAAGTCTGTGTTGGTTGTGCTAATAGGTTTGTGCGCTAAGACAGATAAAGCGATTGAAAGGTTCAGTCGAACACTACAGGTGGTGCCATTTACATCCAATGGTGACGGCGCACTGGTTGCAGACGAACGAATGAATATCCCATTCGTATGGTCTGGAAATGTCACTTCAAGCATGCGAACACTGCAAGCACTTCATGTTCCAAACGATGTATGTATACTTATACCTCGTATCTTATACCTCATACCTTATATCGTGCAGGGAGAAGGAGCCATTGTGCCTGTGAACTCGGCATTACAGCGTCCGCTCCACATGTGGCCAAAACATACGCAGAGAACTCTCTCTATCAAACGGTGAGAATAATTTCGAGATCTACATGCATGAAACCTTTATTGACGTATGAGTTTTCTCGGAAAATCCCCGCTTGCTGTGAGCATGTACGTTATTTCAAAATTTACAAAGATTTTGGAAAAAAACTGCCAGAATAGAACGTTCCGGGGCATTAGTACCCTAACCACAACCGATACTCTCTCAAGTTCTGGGTATTCGTAACGCAATGTTCCAATGTCTCTTAAAAGGAACTCAAATGCGATTAAAAATCCCGGTTCTAGCTTGCTTCATTCCGGAAAGTTACAAAACAATTTCCCAAAATGCAAATTTGTCCGACAAGTTTGTTTTTCACTCTAGTGTTGACTAGGACGACCTGTGGTTGTGTGCTGCGGGTTGATTCTAGAGTCCCCTCTTGAATCGTGTTACCACAACTCTATTTATCTAGCTCAATCGACTATATGATGAACTTCAGTTCTTACCGATCGCAAACTAATCGATCCACGACAACGAAAAAGACTTTGTGAGTAGATGCTCGAATTGCACTCAAATTCTGCCCTTATAGCCATTTCGCACTCGGTTTTTGATATTTCGTTGCCAAACAGCTCGACGATAATAGTCCGAAGTCTTTCAGCAGTTGGAGATGTGATAGCTCATCCTGTAGGTTGTGAAACTTGAGTATCTTAGGAGCAACAGGAAGGAAAATTTATTTCTTTTCCCAGATAGCCTTGTGTGCTTCTGCTCTATCGAGGAGATTATTCCCCTGTTCGCAAAGTCCTTCGTTCATCTTGTCATCGGTAGCATTCATTTGAGCTAACAGAAGCAAACACGTTACAACCTTCGTTCAGCTGTAGCACCCTTTCGGTGACTAGCTGCCATGCCACCCGAAGGGAGCACGAGGGCTGGGATACTGCCAGGTTGCCCAAGCCTAGACAACGGAAATTGAAAGGCAGAGGTCGGGTTCGAACCAAGGACCTGCAGTCAGTAAATTCGCGCTCTAACCACTGAGCCATCTGTCCCCCACCCCACGTTACAACCTTACGGACAGCTGATCCGGGATTCCAAGACAACAAAGTTCGCGGAATACTACATAAAGGGCGGATTAATGACGCTACTACAACGCTACGGCTACCGCAAACAGTTTAACTAGAAACATCCACTAGATTCAAGTAGCCCGTTAGATTGTATGACGCGTTTATTTTAAGACTGTCCAAAGATGGAGACACCTTCTTTTCTATCACTTTCCCTAAGAATACAGGACTTATTCGCACTAAGTCTGTACTCTCACCTCTTCTTTCCACTCTTTATTGAGGTCTTCTTCCCTCACGATTGTATGGCAGTTGAGCAAAAGTATGCACTATGACGTACTGTTGTCAATGATGATGATGGGGAGGCAAGGCAAACTTGCATTTAGATTAGTGACTTCCCTGTGTGGAATTTGAAATCGTCTGTGGGATCTCACCCTGAGGGGTTTTATGCTTTTTAGTTCAGCATTGGCTCGGCCACGGTAACTCACGCCAGGTTAGCCTTACACAGAGCGAAGATCGGTAAACATTGTATTCCTATATCCCAGAAGGGAGACCCCAGGAATAAAAGCCGCTCCTCAGGAATTAAACAGCGAGTATTCCCCGTCAGTGCTCAGTGGCTTCTGTATCTCGACTTAAGCTGTCTAGGCTTGGTCGTGTCTCTAAAAAGACCGCTCACCACCTGGTTACAGTTCGCGATTTTGTCAACCATGAAGTGACTTTATCCTTCACTCTGATTAAATACCATGAATATGACCACCAAAAAAAACGTAGAAGGATCTAACATGTTTTCGTAGGGAACAAAATAATTGTGAACGACATGAAATATAGGTCAAACGTTCAGGTGCGCACGGCTTCTTAACTGTATGACACTTGTGTAACCGAAACTGACTTGGAAGGACTAAAACTGCGGACGGGAAAGGCAATGCTACGACGCAGGAAATACTGAGTTTTACCTTACAGTGGAACAGACAGCGAGCTTAACTTTCTCGTTTCCAATGATAACGTTTTAACGTGTTTCGTCATGTAATGGTTGGTCAGCGTAGCAGATGAGCGTGCCAAACACTGGAGGAAACAGGATGCAAGTGAGTCTAAATAGAGTTTGGATGCACCCTAGTTTGTCATTATTTGGTCAACAGGTACACATGATACTGTTCCCGAAAAGTGATGAGTAAAGCCTGTTGTGCAAGATATCAGTCATATAAATTTGGCCTTGGAAATATGAGTAAATGGACACTAGGGTATGGACTACACTTGGAGTGATATTTAGGACAAGTACGCAAGATTCTGTGAGCTCCAATCACCGTTCTATGTTCCGTTGAGATTGTGACGTCGCCCGTAAATAGGGTAGACAGAGGATAACTGGCTCATCCGGTAACCAAGACGTTCGCTTCGAAGCAACCGCCATAGTTTCTAGTAAAAGTTAAACAAAATTCCGTACGAGTTGTACAATAATAGTAATAATAGAAGGCAAACCTGGTGGAAAAAACACTAGGAGGTTTGTCACAAATACTCCTACAAGCTTTTACAATACCTTCGGAACATTCGACAACGTAGTAAAGTGATGTGGAATTAAGAAAGTTGTCCTCACTTCTGAAGGAGAGTCCCAGCGAGAGAGAGACAGCGGCCTCTTCCTGGGGATCGCTGTATTGGAGTAGATAAGGCTCAACCATCAAGGACGTACAGCTAAAAAACTTGTTTGCATTATACCCTAGTTGTGGGGATATGACGATTTTGGGCTAAAAAAAATCCTGGATTTTACTCTCGTATTGAGTTCACCAAAGGCTGTTCAGTATCTCACATGATTGTAAACAAACAAGTTCTCTTATTTACCTGGTGAAACATTTGTGATTGAAGCAATTCACGTAGGTAAGCCTGGCATTCACGACCGCGGGTCGCCATAAACGTATTCGGATCGAAAGTCCAATTTGACGATAGTAATACGTGGGTAAATGAGCCAGTCTTGGTCCCCCTGATCATTGCCTCACGATAGCCGCCTGAAAAAATGAATACACACAACGGAGCACTGGATAAGACGGATACACACATACCTAAGGTTAGAGCGTGAAAATTCCATATATGAAAAGCGGAAGACGTACATAACCAACAAGTCCGTGTCGATGGCTGGTTTCAACCTACTCCAGGAACAGATTCAAGAACGATAGAGGACAAACATATAAAAAAATACACTCGGAGACTTCTCCAAGAAGATTGCGCGCTTCTAACCAAAAGTGATCCATTTAGTAAAGCGACTCCTCCCGATGGATTCGACTGTATAACGGCTGTAGCAGTGCACGAAATGAGCCTAAAAGACTGTTGTGCATCATAAATCGTAGATAATTCAGAAGACGACTCAGAAGGTCACAGAGGTCGTCAGAGGGCTAGCATTCTATGAGAGTATATTTCTAGTTAGATGTCGTTGAAGCATGTACTGCAAATACTCATACTTATGGGGATATTATAATTAACGGCTTCCAGCAAACTAGGTTTCCATAAGATACCACATGAGTCCCATCCTCGGGAAATTCTCAACAGTCGGTATTTGTGTGATTTCCAACTTCAGGTGTCAGAGGAGAAGCTCGAGAGCACACTAATCTTAGACGCCTTTAAACTTAGACTGTATCGGGGCCAGGTCTCATTGAAACTACTAATGAAATGCGATGCTCAAAGGATAATGAAAACAACAATACTGAACATAATCGAATGCCTGTCGAAATCGCGTGCACCTGTAGGGAACTTGACGAAGCGAATCGGCATGAATGACACATGAGATATAACAGTGCACCGGCTCTGTGGTGGGAACACAACTGGCCAAACGCGAACTCAACCGCATTTGCTTATCTAATCGAAGGTGAAAGACGATCAACCTCAGGGGAGATAGGACGACTGTAACATCGGCTGATCAATCCACGAAATGGATCCAAGATGGGTGTGGTCGAACTGGTGCAAAAGCGCCGAACTGACGAAACCAACAAGAAATATTTCCAATATGATAGGATTTGGTTGGCTACTCCTAAGTAAACAAACCAGACGAACATACCAGGGCTAAGGAATTAAGCCCCTTAAAACATATGATCTTGAAATGTGGAAAGTACGTTACGCAGCTCATAAGACGCCTAGTTCAACATTCAATATACATGGGTCGCGATGCATAAGGTGCCTTGATGACGCGAAAGCTCAAGAAGCCATATTGATATGAAGGTTGCTGGTAGAAAGCGCCAACGGTTTGCTGGACCAACAACACCCAAATGCGCACTGAATGTAAAGCACATACAAACAGCTGTAGGGGAGATGGTTGTCATATGGGTATACCTTGAAATCGCGAAGTGTACTCCGTTTAACTCGGCTGTAGATATCCAAATTCTATTCCTCTGCCACCCCTTTTCAAAACCTCACCTAAGACGTCCCTGAACAAAGAAAATCTAATTAAGTACGAGGATGAGGGGCTGTAGAATAACAGATAAGCCGAGGAGCAGTTAGACGACGGAAGGAATTACAAGTGAAACCCGCCGCTCACTAGCAACTTATCAGTCAGTTAGGCATTACTGTTATCACATCGTGCCTTTTGCGCACGGACGTAAGGGCATAGCTATTGTACTATAAAAATGGGAACCGAAATAACAAAGCTCAAAAACTTTCCGCAAGCGTTCACATCATTCGTCTGAACTCAAACTTAAACTAAGGGTGTATTCACGCCCCGGTAAGGCAGTATCACTCCAGCTACAGATTTTAGAGCTAGGGAACCATGTGTTTCATCAACGTCTAAGTTTGAATGAAGACAACTATCGCAGTATGCAAAGATGTTATTGGGTGAGCGTGGAAACACAAACAGTGTAAGCCCCATCAACAGTGGTGACTGAAAATGCAGACTGGATTTAACGAACTCACCTAAGAGAATGGCCATCGCCTCCAGAAACGGACTGACCAAAGATGCTGCTGCTGTCTCTTGAGTAGGACGCTTGCGGCGTAGTATGGCGTGGTGCGAGGAGAAGCAACGTCGGAGCAACCATTGACGCTAACGGAGAAAATGTGTGCATAGTCAGTAAGAAACACCGTCTATAATGGTGTAACTTCAAAAACGCTGACAATGTCACTTTAGTGCGCATGCCATCCATGCTTAAAACAGCCATCCAAGAGACAGGCCAACTTCAGCTGAATAGTGATGACAACTCAGGCATGTCGTACCTCGTAGCGACTCTGCACACGTGCACGAATACGAACAGCAGTTGTTCCACAAATTTTGCAGCCCATGAGGAGGAGCGAAGTTTTACCAATGTGCAGTTTTTTCCACTGATTTATCAGCCAAAGTGCCAGTTTGTCAGAGTTACTCCATTTTACCAGTTAATGATCGAATGTGAGTTGTTGCCACAAAGTGATGAAAAAACACCATTCAAATAAAAAAGCCAAGGAGGCTGGGCGGCCAAAACGCCTTTGTACTCCACTTCTGAGAGAGCTTCAAATAACGCCTCCTACCTCACTTTCCGTGAGGCAGCCTACAGCGATTCCCGTATCGCTTTCAGAGACGCCACGTCGAATGTGAGCGCGCTGGACTCATTTGGGCAACGTTCTGAGTTAATTTCCCTGAAGGTTTCTAATGAAAGTTAGAGTGAAGAAAGTACGCGGCCTGATATATTATTAAGTCGCTCAACTTTGACAGTAGCTATGGAAAAGCCGGAAATAAGCTAAAATCTCAGACTTTCCCGCAGAGTAAGTCTTAGTTTGTGCACTGCCTCGAGCCACAACTGATCTGAAGATCCAAATAGAAATCCCCGAAAGGAGGAGGTTCTGCATGGCACTGGGTTCCGGACTTGTGATGAGTTCACCGCAGTGAGTACATTAACAGCACAGTCTAAAACACTCCTTTGTCCTTGTCCTCACAAAGCCTCATTATGTAGCTGCTTCCCAAAACTCACCAAAGCGGAAGGTAACCGTTGTTCGGATGAGCCGCTGGTATAAACAACATCATTATCCAGATCCACAAGGCGTATTCCTTCGTTCAAAACTTCTTTGGCTTTCTGAAGTTAACCACGGGGCAGTCTGGAGGGTTGAAGAAGAACTAACCTCGACTGCACAAGAGTGTATTCCAGCCACAAACGGTGACGGACAACTAGGATAAGAAGTTCGGAATAAGCAAGAGACGAACGTTTAATAGCCTACCCAAGAAGGTCGACGCATGTGGGTGGTAATAATGGGTAGATGAGATGAACCCTGAAAAGAATGGGTTAAATGAAGAAGAATGCTGGCACTGACCATGTGAGTGGATATAACAAACTAAGACTAGCTAATACACACGATGAAATGCGCTGGAAACGGTTCGAGTAAAAGATGACACTCTTCTCCAATAGCAGGCTAAACAAAATTGGGAAATAGTGAATTAGTTAAACGAAGTTACCTTTCGAATACAACAATCCAATTGCTGATGGACAGTGTGTTATAGTACTCTAAAATGTAGCGCTACAAAGATAGACATTTGGAGGTATATTTACGTGATAAAACGGGTGGGAACGTGGGCCGGGTATCGGGATGTAGATGTTCTAAATGGATAAGCACTGGGAGAAGTCACACACATACTGACAGAATCGGACCCCCGGGATAGACGGGTAAAACAACTCGACCGTCGTCAATAGACAGCTTATCGATTAACGGCTCAAGCATTTGGCGTGATCCAGAAGAATAAAGCTGTCGTTGGTTGATAATCGAGAGAATAGTGTGGAACAATTCAAACCAAGGCTGACGGCTGGTGACGTTTCATTAAAACAAGTACAGGAACTTACCTCCTCAGACAGACAATATAACCGGAGGTTGGGAGGCAAACACAGCTGACAAAATCTAGCTTCCCATCGGCATCAGTGAAAATCAATGTGTACTCCTCCGAAAGGGTACTAGAACTAGACGGAGGAAAAAGACCTTGGACTTACTTCTTGTGGTTGCAAGGAAACACAAACTCCTTGAGGTTTTGTGCTTCGGATACAATATTTGGGAGATCTGAGGGGTGACAATACTCAAGTTGGCAACCTTTGGATGAATCACTGATGTCGTATATAAGCAGGTAGTCAATGACTCTTTCACTCGATCTAAACCAAGCAGTAGACCGAAATGAACTGGAGTACTTGAGGCGAGTGGAAAACATATTGTCCTTCTACGGAATCCACGGTTAGGTCTGGAAAACTAAATGAGAAGATTGAACAATTATTCACGCGTCAAAGACAAGTCATTCTTGACATGTTCCCCCTTATAACCAACTGCCATTTCGTGCACTCTCAGTCAGCCGCTTACATGAGTTCATATTAAACATAAAACAAATCACACACGACGACCCCAACTAGACCAAACGACATGGGACAAAAACATAAACAATGACAGACAAGGGTCGCACGGGAGTCACAATCAACCCATATGGAAAGAGCAAGGGGGAAGGATGTATGGCATGACACTACTCACCACCCCAGTTTGCAAGGACACATCTTGTTAACGACGTAGAATGGCAGTGACAACTTTATTCTAAACAAGACGTTGGCAGATACAAAGCCCAATGGATCTACTAAAACGGCCTATTCAAGCACAATCAGAGGGAATTAAGTTTGAATGGAGCAGGTGAACAAAGACAACAAGTGGAATGCTATGGACTCAGTGAGGTGAGTAAGAGCAGTAGGAGAGAAAATGTCAAGGAAACTTGGACAGCCGATCATCCAAGTGGATAAGGCTTTGTAACTATAATTGGAAGATACCGGCTAGGGTTCCGCTGCCGTCTTGCGAAAATCTCCATAAAGGTTTGGAAAAAGGGATACAAATGAGCGCAGCACAGCACTAAATTCACATGAGCTGACGTGTTCCAGTGATAGGAACATTCGGGTCGAAGTGTGACGGTCACTTTAAAAAGATGCAAATTCGCTCGGTCATGACGCATGGAGTTGTTACATAAAGTAAAAACATGCACAGGTTCAAAATGCAATCGTTCCAGGACCCTTATAATGGTAGGATGATGCACGTGGATTGGAATCTATTCGTCACTATGCATCGAGCCGCATGTGTCAAGTCATCCTTGAAGGAATCGTTGATCATGCCCTGGATCAACACCGGAATCCAGGAGTGAAATTCGCCTCTTCAATTTGAGTTCGCACAGAAACACTGAGGCTTTGACCCAGATGGTTATGTGGACACGTGATTACGGGACACTGCATTAATTTTTCAAAGGTAAATCACCAGTCCTAATCGGAGACAGTAATACCAGCTTTGACATTGACAGCTCCACTGCTGTGCTGTACCTAAACCCCTAAGGTGAAAAGAAGTGGATGAGGGAGAGACTTGGGGTTAGCCTACCGCAAGCTTTCTCAGGGTGCCTAAACTTCCAATCAACCGGACAATCCTATTTTTAGAAAAATATCGCTCAGCTACGACACTCCTTCGGTTCCTAGCTGGCATGCCACTCTAAGAAAGCACGAGGGTCGAGATGCTCAGTTTGGGTTCAGTCCACTGATCTCTCTGTCAGTAAGTTCGCTCCTTGACCATGAGCTATCAGCCCCTAGTGATGATTCGGCACAGATTATAGAAGTAATAATCCTCCGGAGCAGCGCTGTGTTTAGATTCATTCCGCAGCTTTTAGGCTTCATGGTTAAAGACTTCGGTTCTCAGTCTATCAGAGAAGATCAATTGGAAAGCCACTGTTTTTTTTTGGACGGAACTAAACGGAAGTTCCTCAAGAAAGAGCCGCATGATCTCGTTACTTGCTTTCGAGTGACAAACTCTAGAGACGGGATTAGTCAGCTCCAGAAATGTCTTGGATGCAGGCTGCTCAGGAACAGCCATCGGTTGCTAGGTCTGAATCGACCATGATCTAGTGTGGGCTCCAGTGACGGATTCCGCAGGCCACATGAAGAATGAACCTCATGCCGAGGTCTTCGGTTGTTCATCGAGAGGATAATGTCATCCCTGACGTGAAGCCAAGACGGACGCCCACTGCACCGCATTTGACAAAGTTGAGATGGGCACCGTAGGCTATGACATAGTTTCCGGAGCCAGCTAGTGAGGACTTTCCATAGATAAGAAACGCTCACCTTCCGGTAGACTCGCCAGTGGCAAAAACCACTAGATTTCGGGCATCTTCTGCTCGCAGAGGCAACGTTTCATATGCATAAATCAGTATTAGACGGAATTCCGCGTATAAACTAATCTCAACTCGCAAGACAGTATTCAGCGGCATGAAGGCACAACGGGTAGAGGTGACACGTCTCTGAATTCCTTGCGCATGCCCGTTGGGGATAAGGATAGAACAAAGGTATTTGTTACAAACCAGATAGGATATCAAACTCCATAGTATCATCACCACATACTCACATGTGAGCATTCACTGGTGAAGAATAGCCACTATTAAAAAGCCAGCTAAGAGAACTCTCTACCCTAACTTACGATTAACCTGATCGAGTGCGGCTCAGGAATCGATGACACTCACTGCTCCAGGTTATAGGAATTTGAAACGAAACTCCAATGTTCGCCGCCAGAAAATGTTTGGTCCATACAGCTCCCTCCAAGACGGAATCCTCAGTTTGTCCTTGTGCGTACATCCAGTGTCGTAACAGAAGGGACACGAATAATTTGGCAACATCAATAAGACCGTTCATCACCTTTTTGGGATCGCTAATAATACTGAGGTAGAAGAACTCGCGAAACGGATTCAGTTCTCCGGGTTGGGCGAAACGGACCGTGAAGTGACTCCATAAATGCTGGGATGTAGGATTCATGGATCTAAGGTCAGAAACTCTGCAACATGCTCTTGTCGGAAGAAATGGATGTACGTGTTGGCGGAATCATCCTCTGCAGCTAGGCATCCTTGGACGCCATGGTATCTGGATGGTAAACACCAACGGTGACTGACTTACCAGACTCTTCAGCACTCATGCAATTGCCACCGCCAATACAAGATTTTGCCTCGAGCTGTAACACATCGCCACATAGATACATACATGCAGCGTCCGGTCTCACCTAATCGATCAGTTTAGCGTTCTCCGGCAAGACGTTCCGAGATGTGCAGCACGCTACTGATGCGAGCAACACACCACCAGCTCGTTCGAACAAAGCGTAAAATCCAGTTTCTTAGGCTACACTGCACCAACTGCATCAGAGGGTAAATAAAAATGGTGCAAACAGTTTTAACGATCCAGGAATTAGGTTGAACAGTAACAATAAACAATCGTTCGGCTGTAAAGCCATTTCGGTGTCTGGCTGGCATGCTGCCCAAAGGAAGAACGAGGGATGAGATATTGTCAGGTTGCTCAGGACGATGAGGTTGAGTTCCAACCACGGACATTCCGATCAGTAAATCTGCGCCTTAACCACTAAGTCATCTCGAGCTCAATAAGGTTGATGTAACACCATTAACTGGCATCGACAGTGACATCCTTCAATCCATTCAACTAGGTGGCAGAAGCGTGGCACAGCTTAAGCACCATATGATGACAACGGCAGTGAGCTAGATCAGACAGCTAAGCCCAGGACGCCCTGGTTTGTTTCATGACAACCAACGCCTAAAACAGTTGGTAGTTAAAACCAACGAAGCGCCTACCGAATCTCTTGCCCATTCGAAGGAGGTCGAGAAATAACAGCTAAAGATGTCCGAAATGACCTGAACCGGCAACTCAATCGCATCAAGGTGAATAGTGGAGGACGGAAAAGGAGCGAATCAAAGAAATCGCTGCTCGGAAGCAGCACAAAGAATTTTAAGGCACTTCGAGCATGAAACCGACAAGAATTCTTCAGGGTGCTGACACGAGACCGAAGAGGGGGTCATTTCAGAAATTTCGGATACACAGTACAAGCACTTCAAAAAACGTTCAGATGTAGCATCCTTTCGGTGCCCGACTGCCATGCTACCAGAAGGAAGCACGAGAGCTGAGATACTGCCAGGTTACCCAAGCCTAGACAGGAGAAGTCCAGAGGCACAGGTCGGGTTCGAAACACGGACCTTCTGGCTAGCAAATTCGCGCTCTAACCACTGAGACATCTCGCCCTGCCGACACCTGTGGCGCCGATGTGAAGTTACCTGGTCTGTCAAAGGCAGAGTACACTGGACAGGGCGATCCACGCTCATTTATGAATCAGGAACGTGTCCTCTGCAAGCACGGGGCGAACGAAAGCTGTCAGTGGGTGATCAGCGGTGTCTCCGAGACATTGGTCGGGTGCGGTGGGAACACCGGATTAGCAATGCTGAGGTGTGCTAGATAGTATTATGAAAAAGGAACTCTTCCACGACAGATGAGTTACTCACGCTTCATACTGATTTGGCATGTACTCCGCACACCAAAGGGCCGACTACCTCGCAGAACTATTTCCGCCCCGCTCTGTACTGAGAGGAAGGGATAGGGAGGTGCCATCAACTGGCAACGAAGTATGAAAATACCGGCCGATAGACTCATTCGCTTTGACAAATGCCGCCTCCCTGGATAAGAAATCCGGGATACTAAACATCAGTGGCAAATGATACTGGCAGACAGTGCTCAATCGTGAAGTCAGTGACATTCATGCATCAAACCTATTGTGTTCAATGCGTACCAATATGCAAAGCGAACTAGCTGATAACGTCATCGTCTAAAATGCTCGGCTGTATCTTCCACACTCTGATTTTCCGGCGACCGATATTGTAGCAGCTGGAACCAACTTATTAATGGTTTATAGTTGAAAAACTGAACTGAACCAACAGTCTTCCGCACATCAAGGCTGAAGCGGGGTTCGTGGACGACCACGCGAACTATTGCCACCTCAGAATCGCAATTCTGCTGACTTCACCGTCGACCACGAGCTGACACCCCAGGTTTCCAAGGCCCGTCACAAGAGACTGGACCTTACCGTGGTGTGACGGCTTGTGCACCTCACTGACCCATTGAGCTATACTGGAGGGTGTCCCCGCGACACTCACGGGGTCTTTCATACCAGGTTTGTCAATGGTTAGAGCTTTGACAAACACAGTCTACTGGTCCTCCAGGTTAAGGGTTGGAACATGTAATGCATTTGCAATAATTGCAAATGCATTAACACCCACCAAACACCGCTGTCTTGGGGTTAAGCGTTTGAACCAAACGCTTTGGGTGAGGACCCTAATTGTCCATCTGTCTAGGTGTGAACACCCTGACAGTTTCCTAGTCTACAAATAACCATGATGCCTCCGTCACATGCCACACCGGCTGTCGTGTGGTGTCATCAGCCGCTGCATCCAGCAAGGCGGTTAAGCGAAATGTAATACTGCTGACGCCTCCGTTCTTTCTGTTTCATATACTTTTTCTTCCCCCCTCTTCCCACCCCATTAATAACTCTTTTCTTGTAGATCCAGCACTTAGGACTGATGGCTCCGTTCGTCTTACATCGGTTTTGCGTGCAACATCTGCTCGTTCCAAGGTGCCAACATCCTCAGAATCTCGAGATTGATATTCAAGCCATGATGCCAAGTCTAACTGGCCGCCTTAATGTGCTCACTCTGAAGCAAACAGGACAACAAGCTGTTCTTGCACTTACGCTGGACCCCGCACTCTGAAGCAAGCAGGACAACAAGCTTTTCTTGCACTCACGCTGGACTTGCTTGACATTGATGTGTTTTGTCTCAGAAACAAGAATTCAAGACGCGAGCACAGTAGTTGAACTAACCGCCTGATCAGTCTCCACTCGTTTCCAGTTGCGCACCTCTAGTGGCAAAGAGGATGTTGCGGAGGGATGTGCAGGGGCTGATATCGTTTCAAGTCACCAGGCTGTTTTTATGCAGTACTAACTTTCGAAATAGCTGGATTCGTTTGGCCACATGATGTTCTCCAACGGCATGCCGGTCACAAACTCAGATCGATCACATTGCCATCAGTTACCGATGGCGTGGATCAACAAGTGACTGCCGGTCGGTTTGGAACAAATTTTGGATTCCGACCACGTGCTTGTCCGGAGTCGCTTCTCCCTACGATTTCCAGGACCGTGTAAGGTGCGGATAAATCGCTTGGGGACTGAATGACTGACAGATCCGGATGTTACATGAACTTACCAGAATCGCCCTATAGAGTCGCTTCCAAAGGCTCCACCATCAAATGCGAGCTGATACTGGGACTATTTGTACAGTGCTGGGAATTTTGCCTGTGTCACGGCACCACCAGGCTCACTCAAGCGCTGGATATCAGACCGAACGGTGACACTCCTTAAATCTCAGAGAAATATCCGGCCCCAAACATAACTTGATGCGGTGAATTAACAGACGTCAAGTGAGGGTGGGCGTGCAAGCCGACCGTGAAGTGTGGTGGACACAGAATGCCAAGTAAATGGAAGAGGCCCAGAAAGCCGGTAATGTCCGAAGATTATTTCAGTTGATCCGTGCGACCGGTCCTCAGAAACCACGTGTGAGCGAGACCATCAAGGATCGGAATGGAGTGAACATCTCAAATAAAAAATAACGCATCGACCGATGGGCCGAATACTTCGAACAACAATTGTCATGGCCACCAGCTGGCACCCACAGGTGACGTAGAACCCTGGACGGTGAACGTGGGACCGCCTACAGCCTCGGAGGTTTATGACTGCATATGTTCTCTTAAGCGCCACCGAGCTGCTAGTCCGGATGACCTCCCACCCGCATTGTCCAAAGATAGTGGTGAAGTGTTAGAGCAACGCCGCATGTACAGACGGCCCACAATCTTGACTTCCTTGACTTGACCTTGTCGATCTGGAATAAGCAGACGACATCGTTCTCATCTTCGAAGGGGACGACAAGGCGCAAGTGTTTTTGGATGAACTGACTAAAGTCATCCCGTCCTTTGGTATACACTTTGGGGGGCGAGACGGCCCAAGTGGTTAGAGCGCGAGCTTACTGACCGGAAGGTTCGTGGTTCGAACCCGACCTCTGCCTCTCGACTTCCCCTGTCTAGGCTTGGGCAACCTGGCAGCATCCCAGCCCTCGTGCAACCTTCGGGTGGCATGGCAGTTAGGCACCGAAAGGGTGCTACAGCTGAACGATTTATACACTTTGCACCCACAAAGTGTAAGGTTATGCTCCTGGACATGCAGTCACTGACCACACCGCTTACAAACCATTGAATGTGTCCAGCACCAGAAGCTGTGTTGGTTGGGCTATGTGCTGCGTATGCCTAATCACCGTTTGCTGAAGAGCGTGCGGTTTTCCTTGGCGAAAGCAGAGAGGTGGCCAACTCTTGACCTGGGAGAAGGGTATGGAGGAGATTATCAAACGTTTGGGTGCTGTCGGTGCTACTCGCCTTCCACGATAAGAACCTTGTGATTCCCACTGCGCCTGGTTGGAGACGCTGCAAGATATGGCTGCCAACCGATGTCAGTGGTGGTCTTGTTGTCAGTTTCTATCCAGATTGCCTGAATGAATGTTTGGAGGTGCAGGCAACTCAGAATGATTGTAGTAAGCGAGCAACAAGTCCTTTCCCCATCCACCTTTATTTTTTTTCTTACCAATAAGGCTTTCAAATAAATCATGGTTGTACGGCGGCGAAGCATCGGTGTTGAACACTGATGTCATGCTGTCGATGATGATGATGATGTGCTGTGGGTACGAACTGTTTAGCCGTCTTCAGTACCCTAACTTTAGTCAGTTGGCATGTCAGCTATAAACTGTGTACTAAGATACAGTGGTTCAACAGTTTTAGTTGTCGGGGTAGGGTTAGGTAACTCGTTTTTTAGTTGCTCGAGACAGATCAGTGGCTATGGTGCGAACTTACTGAACGGAAGTTCTGTGGATCTATCTAGGATTCGGCAACCTGACAGTATCTCAGTCCCCATGCTTCCTTGCGACGTCAACAAAGACTACTTGCTCTGGATGACAACTGCACGATGACCAGTCGGTTCAAGTCACCCACAGTGATGCAGATCTGACTGGAGAGAAGCGCTTGAATACATGTTGCTTGTGCTGCTGGACTGCGCGACGGTTACTCCATGGTAACCTCTATCTGATGTTCTGTTCCATGAATAGTCGACAGGAGGGTCCAGTTATGTCTGCTATATAACACCAAACTACCGTAACGACCAGTGCAGCGGTCAACTCGGACGGTCTGGTGAATGTCGATTACATATTTCGGCTTGGACATATATAGGAGAAGCCTAGTCTCCGCTAATCATAAGATGTCCAGTTGGGGTTCGTCCAAAATTAATGTCAGCTGTCATTCAACGTTCGTTAACATCACCGTTATCAGCTGTAAGGACCGCGTACTTGTCGTGCAGTCGTTGCAGCTGCCACAGTTTCGTTCACTGATCATTTGGGGAAGTGGCGTAGGTAGCTGCGCGTTGGAGGCAGGAGCTGATAAATTGGTGCGTAAATACAGGACTGTCAGTGGAATGTTAAGTGGGGAGATTGGGAAGGGAGCTATGCAGTGAAGGCAATAGCTTGGATTCATGAGCGCCACTGAGGGCGCGACTGGGTCATGTCTGACAATGTCTCTAACTATCGATATGTCACTTCTCGGGGTCCCTATCCAGGGAGACGGCAATCACCAGCGCAGCTGGGTTTGCTAGTAATGGCTTTCATAGTTCACTGCCATGTCATTGTTTGACCGTTTCTGGCTCGTTTCCACCCTTCACATGTTTGTGCGAAGAAAACCCCTCGAGGAATTCGGTCGACTGACATACGCAACACGTGGCCAAGCCAGCGCAACTTATGCAGTATGATCAGTCCATTTATCGTGGACAAGTTATTTCTTCCCAATACTATTCAACGTACTTCAGCATTGCTGATCCGGTATTCCCACCAGACTCGGGCGATGCTCCGAAGAAATCGACGACTAAACACTGAAAGTCTTATGAGGTCTTCGGCGCGCAGTGGCCATTTTTCTGAGCCGTATAGTAGTATGGAGCGCACCGCAGCATTGTAAACTCGACCCTCGACGGTTAAGCTGATACAACGCCTACGCTACAGGTGACGAAAGCTGCTCTGGCCTTCCCAATCCGGATGGAAATATCATCTTTCGCGAAACCACCGCGATTGACTGTTAGACTGTTAAGTCTGGAGCTAGCTCTGCAGATCAGGCAACCGTCAAGCACAACTTCCCAGTTTGAATTTTTTAACGGCTGTTTGTCGGATGGCACAAGAACTAAACCTATCTTTATGCGGTCTTGGATGAACTCAGGTATTTTTCTCGTCTCTTCCGAAGGTTACACGGACTGCAATGAAAACTCCCCGTCGATGCTTCGTGCAAAAGAAGGCCGGTGAGACGTACATCCACCTTCGGCTGAAAGCAGGTTTGATGTGGCAGCTCCGAGAGATTCATACTGGGGTAATACATATTGATATTCAAATGAAAGTTGATGGCATTCGGGCCAACAACTGCTCGTATACCCAGCTGTGGCCCATACTCTTCCGCATAATCTCCCCTTTCATCGGTCAGTCTTTTGTCGTTGGTATATATTGTGGTACGAACAAGCCAACTGATGTTCAACAGTTTGTGTCGGACACAGTCACTGACCTGACGGACGTCTTGGTGAACGGTGTCTCCGGAGTTTACCACATTCACATCGTCCGTCCTTCATGTATTGTCTGCGACAGTAATGCTAGGGCATTTCTGAAGCAAGTGAAGGGAGATACACGATAGTACGGCTGGGATTATTGCACACAAAGGTTTACATATACTTATGTTGGTGTTATGTTATTCCTTCAAAGCTTCCTTGTGCATGTGGACATTCTCCTCTGGAATTTCGTAGTTGGAACATGTTTTTTCAGCCGTGTAAGCTATATTGATTTTCGAGGACAGCTGGGTTGGAATAGCGCATGAATCGTTGTTCGTACCACCTGATTTGTCCCTCTGGCCCTCATGCACGACTAGTATCTTATATGTCAACTTGCTACCAGTGTCCACTGAAGTCTTGTACATACGAAGTATTTCGACGTTGCAGTAAGTTCATGTTCTTCTTAAATATTTTTTAGAAACTTTTGCGGATGCACTGTGTGCCCAGCAAGAAATCCTCGACTGAGGGCATACTTCCTCCGCTGAGCAGCACGACGGAGTCGTACGGGCATCTAAGCATAAACAGTAAGTTTGTCAATCTTATTACGATGGTTGCAGTAAAAAACAGCAGCTACCATCTGATTTTAAAGACGGATCGGAGCATGGGTCCAGTGGTGATACCACTTTATTTGCAAGTGTAGTCATTAGCCCACCAGCTCCAAAAATACTGTACGTTCATCCCGCATCTACTAGTTTTTCAATCTCTTAATTCAATATCTGTAGATGTACCAATCTACGGCCTTGGACGTTGGTGTGATTTCCGTTTCTGACGCACCAGCTGTCCCGGGTGATGCCCCGATGATATGTGGAACGTACGTTTTATTTCCTTACGGCCATCGAAATCCTACCAGCAGCTCCACACATATACAACATTTCCAGCCGTTGGTGATCCAGAACCACGTAGCTCGAAGCCGCTTCTCAGGTTTGCTTTGCGTACTATGCACCTTACTTTCTAGAACAAGCTCTCCAAGTTCCAGGGCCAATATAATTTTCCAAGACCCGGCCAACCTCATTACTCACTGGTGAGTAAATTACCATGTCTTAACTTACCTATGTTATCGAGAATTTGGAACGAGCGTACTAATGCTCCAGAGACCCTACATGAAACCGAACGCTTTAGTACGTACCATCAGTTCTCAAGGACACAATGAGCTCCTTCTACTCTTGTCTTCCATGGTATGCGCAGCTGGTAAGTATTTGTCCTAGTCACGATGACTGATTTCGCAAAGGTGGCTCTGCAGGAAGCCGGCGATGTCTAACAGTACTTAACGAACATAGACGCACGTTGGCGCCAAGACTCACCGTACTTCTTAATTGGCGAGGAATGAATGAAGAAGCCTTCAGGTCAACCAGGCTGGCCCGAGGACTTATTTGCAAATATTTATTTGTTGTTGTATGCTTAGTTAATTGAACAAGTGGCTGGATGAAATTCCGTAACTATATTTTTCGCATTACAGACGCGACAACCGAGAAGTTTCCCGGGACAAATATACGACCAATCAAGGGAGTTATTCATCGCTGGTTGGAAAACGAACGACAAAAAGTTGGGAAACGCCACCAAGAATGACAAACGAATCTCTGTAATTCTTTCTACTTCATTCATATACACATTTGTATTTGAGAACACTTATTTATATCCAGGGAGGTAATATGCTGAGGAAAGGTGTGGGGTAGTTGGGTTATCATGGCCCATGCAAGTCTTTCGTTGTAAGAAGCTTAAAGTCAGAATACGGCGGTGTGAGATAACACGCTATAATAGATTTTCCAGGTAACATGAACAGGAATCCTTAGGAATGATCGGATACGGACCAAGAGCAGCGCTATCTGGGTCACTATCCAAGCTTCTGATTGGTGCTAAGTTATTGTCTCGCTGTCTGTGAGTTGATTGGTTGAAACTACTTTTACTGGCCATGTTGTGGAATATAGGTAGCTCGGGTACGCTGCTTGGTTGTTGATCTGTTCCCCGAGCTTGGCAGTTTGATTGCAAACGTTCCATCACCAATCCAACTTCCAAGTTCGGCGAAACACACCAACAACCAAACCACTTTCAATGTTTAGACGTAATACACTACTCATAAGGTAGTTGAAGATTCTTCGACAGCCGACGACCGTTTTCGCCCTTGTTGGGGCTGATCAGGTAGGCGCAGTTCCAGGGTTTCTTTCAACCTTGTGTTCCACTTGAACCCAACTTGAACGAAGTTAGCGAAGTACACCCGTTTGCGAACAAATTTGTTCTGTGAAATATTCACGCGGAACCCAGCTGAATCGCTCATTTATGATGTTCTCATTCGTACTTGAGTCGCAATAGCTTCAAGAAGAACACGCCGCTTGGTTTCCGCAAAATTCTCGCAATCTACGTGGTGTTCAAGATCACAACTTCATACTGGGGTTGTCCATGACTATTGAATTTTTCCGCAAATTATCTGCGTTTGTGATGTGTTCAAAAGAGCGAATCTCCAAGGCCATCAATCACTATCGATTGGGAAAACAGTGCCTAATGGAGTAAGATGTTTTGAATTGCAGTACAACGTGGATCGTTTACGGTAGACGAGATTCGCCGGTAGTTCTGCAAGTGAAGGTTTTTATTAAGCCTTGTGATGTCACGCTTGTGGTGTCAGAATATGCGGAGGCGTCACTGAAACTAATTTTTGCACTTTATATGCTGCTTGACTAAGCGAATACCAAATTCGGTGTTCTGAGGCCTCGGGAATTGCTATCCGCGTTAGCATGGCGGTAGACATTCATATTTTCGGATAACTCGTGCGAGATTTGATTAAAGTATTTACGTTTAAGCCTTTAGGCCTTAAGGCTTGCAAATGTTAATGACCTACTCCCGTGAGCGAAGTGTGACGGTAATCTGCAGCAACGTAGCTGGCAAAACATTCCAGGATGATCATGTCGTCGATCACAGCGGACAGCCCAGCGGGCCCAGTTGACTCACACAACCAACATGTGGCTAGGGGTCCACGATGCCTAGTCAATACAGGCCCATCCATCTATACTTGGAAATGGCGAAGGTCCGGATCGTACGAGATGTAAAGTATGATTGTATTGGTCGCTTTGATTATTACATACGTCCTCCCGGGAAGCGTAAGACGTTCTCGATTCGCGGCGTTAATAATAATGTTAGGTTTATTTCCCAACTTTTAGGGAGTGTACCATCGGGGCATAATCGTGTCGTTACAACCTGAATGTGGGGGCAACAGCACAACGTAGAGGAAAAGACAACCGACGGAACGCGCTGATTACGTGAATTCGCCGTTGTTGTGGAGACCTAAGTAAGTAAGTATCTACTGTCGAGTTTTGTATAATTCATGAATTTATCCTCCCGGGAAGCGTAAGACGTTCTCGATTCGCGGCGTTAATAATAATGTTAGGTTTATTTCCCAACTTTTAGGGAGTGTACCATCGGGGCATAATCGTGTCGTTACAACCTGAATGTGGGGGCAACAGCACAACGTAGAGGAAAAGACAACCGACGGAACGCGCTGATTACGTGAATTCGCCGTTGTTGTGGAGACCAAAAACTAGAATAATGGGGTATGAGGTACGACTATTTCAATGATGAAGCCGGTTGAATTCAACCAAAATGAAGGATCGCTGCTGGCCATACTTGACCTTGGGCAGCTGAACAAATGTCCAGGGTCGCAAAAAGCAGACTCGCAGATGGAAGTGGAGGAATTCGAAGTGGAGATTAATGGCTGGTTTCGTCTAAAAACCTGGAACTAAATGGACTCACTGGTGTTGCTATTGTAGGGAAGTCAGGTGCAAAGAATATTGTCGATGGGGCGATGGTGCTAGTGCATAAGGCCGGATGCACACCGTAAATGTAATGGTTGAATTCGTCAAAGGCGCAAACTGAAACTGAAGCGGAAAACTAGGTCGGTTAAATCCGAACGGAAGATCTAGCGAATTGGGGCGAACACGTCCCAGAGGAGGTTGAGACTGGATTAGAAATGTGTTCGTAGCGCTGTGCCATCATCGCATTGATATAATTGTGACTCTACATCGGTCTGACTTCTGCTCTGTCCATCCCCTCGTCTACCCAAAATTGGCGACCATAAGAATAAGCATCCCCTATCCGATTGACGCAACGTCTAATTATGTTACTGAGCTATCCCGAAACCGGAGTATATCAGTGTAGTGATGTTACGGCACTACCATATCCTGTCCGATGCCACCTCCGCAAGTACTTTCTTCCTACTCTCGACTACCCCTCTCTTCCACTCGTATCTTAAATTGCAACTCCAAACCAATTGTCCCGCTGCGCCCACCACCCCTGAAGTGAGTTCCTTCCAACCCGCCGAAAAATTCGTTCAGACCTAACCGTCTCGGTTCTGCGATTTTAATTATCCTTTCCACATTTTCAATTATTTTAATTATGGTGTTCTTTCGGCCCTGTGCGTCAGGTTTATCGCTTTATCGGAGATATCCTTTACATCTGATTTCCTTCAAACTGCAGCACTGGTGAGTTTGGTTGGTTTCAAATTTCTACACCATCTGCATTTGTGCTTTTCATGCCCTTGTCCATTTACTCAGCCGATCCTTATAATCACCCCCCTAATTCCTTTCAAACCATGGTTTGGACCAAGGAAAATTTCACATAGAGTCTGTGCACTTTGCGGTATCTATTCAGTACCTCAAAGCGTCTCTCGGAGGGTCGAGGTTTTGCTGAAATTTTTTAAGCGTACTCAAGGTCTCTGTATCGTCCATTACGTTGACATTTGAAATTCCCCGCGTTTATTCTGTCCCTATTTATAACCTCGCCCCTCTTTTGTGTTTAGTTCGTGTATATGAACTGGTGTTTTTTGTCCTTACCATTTCACTCATTTGGCCTCGAGGTCATCCGGCCATTTGTGGCCGACTCTATGCACGTGTGACTGTCTCGCGTGGGTGCCTGTTTGCTCCTTTGGTTCGTTCTTTTGTAGTCCAACTGGACCTCTTTCCCCTGGAGTATCGTCGCCTCCGGGTGGACTTAGTTCTTACTTACGCCCTGTTTGAACAAGGCTTGGTCACCAGGTTTTCCCCGTTGACCCAGAAAACGCACACGGGGGCGTGGTTAGGAGATTTTTAAGCTCAAAGCGCACACCTTTATTAGGCAAAATTTTTATTATTTCGGGTAGTTGCTGCGTGGAATAGCCTTCCTCAGACGGTTGTCCACTCTTCTAGAACCCAGTTCAAAACATTATTAGACACTTATTACGCGAGTCCTTGCGCTGACAAGCATACTGCCCCGCGTTGAGAACTTAAAGAGCAGTGCTGCACACTTTTTTCACACGTGCCTTTCGGGTGAACGACAGCCGCTAAACGACAAGAACAAAACCGACCCAAAAAACGTGGACGAACCCCCCGATCCTGTGTATCAATCCGTGAATCTATGTGTAGAATACTTCGACGTATTCCTGAAAGCCCAACAGAGTGACGCGCAAAATCGCAATCCAGAAACTGTGGATTCTTGAGATTTATCAATGAAATGCGGTACTACATATACAAAATGCGGAACAAAAGGGGTACGAACCTCAAATTATGGGGGTTTCCGTCTAAATTGTTGCACGTAGTAGTGCAAGTCCAAAGAAAGCCCGGAGAAGACGGCAAATCGATCTTAGCGACACACGCCTGTGCACAACACGCGGTAACGCAAAATGGTCAAAAAGTGCGCGTAAAAAATAATCGCCAAACTGGTTCGACAGGTCAATGGTTAAAAGTTCATGAGGGGTTACAAGTGTATATCGGGTCTATGAGGTAGAGGCAGTAAACATCAGCCTCAGACAAGGGAAGGAAGGGAAAGTAAGTAAGTAAGTATCTACTGTCGAGTTTTGTATAATTCATGAATTTATGTCTTGCATTATTAGTACCGTATAGAAACCCAGCTCCGATTTTGTCTTGCCTTCCCGGAGGTTCTGATACTACGCGTCACTCGAAGATACCGTCTGCCCGTTGCAGTCTCCTGTGGGCGGTGAATTCACATTTTAATGGCTGCCATGGCTTGAAAGTGTACACAAAAAATTATGGTATTGTCTTTGTCCATGCAAAATCAAAGTGGAACAGCCATTCGCGACGTACGCAGAGATTTTCATTTTTTCAGGATGCGTCCCGCCACACAAAGCATAGGAATTCGCTGCAGATAATAATTTTGTTGGGTTTCTCTATGATAGCCAGCACACCCCGCGTCAGGTGCACAGCGAGTTTATATCTTCATCGGCATTCTAAGAGTTGGTGGGATAGCCGGCATAATGAGTAGACAGTACAATAGGTTGGCCAGCACTTTAGGCTCTTGCTACATGTTCTGTGGGCTGACAATCTTTTGGGCGCTTGTGAGGAGCCTGTTAGGACAATAGTAGAGATCAGTGGACTACGGGCAACCATCGGGTATGGTAATTTCAGTAATGTCACTGTGGCGTCATACCTGGGTTCGTGGACAAACCCGTAGATGAACACCTTGTGTAAGTCAGTTGGGTTGTCGGAGCATTTTAAATAGGCTTGGGAGTTGTGCAAAATTCAGACCAACATGGACCAAAGACGTCCTTGGCTCCATCGAGGGCGCAGGTTAGCTCACTGCTGCCGTCAAAGCGAGGAGATAAGACTGCCGTACACAGTTTGTTGGCTCAAAATGGGAGAAAGTTACAAGGTCTGCTGGAAAGCACTGGGGTATAAACTAGACTTTGTCACGAAATAGTACGCGGCTAAGAGCGGTTATGACCCGCGTACACTGCAGTGGGGTGACACTGCCCTATTCCAAAAGTGATAGTCGACAGTAAGCTAGAGATAGTATAAATGGCGGCATGCGATAGATGCGAATGGGTGCGTCCGTATGTGATTGTGAAGGACGTCCATTAAATAAATGACGCATTAGTAAATCGTGGGTAGTTTTGTAGTATTTAATGTGGCTACGATATTTCTGAGTAGATGAAACCCATGGTGAAAGCGTACGTGAATTCATTGTTACCTGATATAAAAAGGGTGGTTAGCTGGCAAGCATCTATTTTGGTAGGATTATTATGTACTGGAGATTGCTAAGGCTGCAAAGTAAAGCAAGTTACCAGCCGCACGCTACAGAAAACGGTGGCGCATCGACCGATGATGTGGATGGCTTTCTGCTATTACGTGCCGCGCGGAACATAGGTGCTAACCAATAATGCTAGAGCATCGAGCTCATGAGGCCTCCAGGTGTTAAATCATCGTTGCCTCAGAACCGTAGCTTGTATGAGTTGGTATCGGAGAACCTGCAACAAGGTAATTAGAAAGCTAGTTTTCTGGTGTGCACACGACACGTCCGTCGAAGAGCTGCTTTGTTTAGGCCATGTATTGATGTCGATTATGATGAATTTGGGGGTTGTGTAGAATCATGTAGGGTTGTGTAGAATTTTATATTTGTCGATAGCTGTATTGGTTTTGACGGAAATGTCCGATGAAGTAAGTGCAGGAATCTCAAAGTTCAGAATTAAGTTTGTCAAGCTAGAGTAGTAGCTGTAGTGTTGTATTTTTGCGAAGCATGGCCTCTGTGGATAGTGTCTTCGTGCTTTTTAACAACCGACGATGCGTTGCTGGTTTCAGACGGTGTCAACGGATTAGGAACGAGGTGATTGGACAGCTGATATTTGTTTGCGAAGCGTGAAATTTAATCGCGAAAACATCCTACATCTTCGACTACGATGACTCGGTCATGATCTACATGTACCAAAACACGGCCTTCCAAGGCGTGTATTGTTCTTTGTGTTATCTCAGAATAGCACAAGCCGTGAGGTGGAAAAAGCATGACTTGGCAGAACGGTGTGAAAAGGATTATGGAGTATTTGGGGGTTGCTGGTGTTTTGTGCCTTCAAGGATGCTTTAAAGGAAAGGAGTTGACACTAAGTAGCCATCCACTCACTAAAATCTCAAGGTCAGGTTTTGAAAAAACATTTTTAGGACCCCAGCCTGCCTGTAGCGTTTTTAAGTCGTTACTGCACACCAGTTAATTTAGAGCGCTCCATCAATAACTGTCCTCACTTTCTCTCTAACTTTTCCCTGTTTGATCAGGCCTTCTTGACGTCAGCGCCTGCCGGTACCGCTCCCACGACGGCTTTCTACTTGCCCCGTAGCTGGCATCAAAGAACACCTTTACTCTCCTCATGATAACTTGCAAGCATCTCATACTTGTCCTTATTAGCACCCCCCTGCAAATCGGGGGCCTTAATTCTCAGGCACGGAATCCCAGCATTCGTGCTCAGGTGCGCAAATGGACTCACCTGTGATCTCCAGTAATCCGGTTAACTTCTCATGTTCGAGTTTACCTGATGAGCTAGGATAATGCCCCCGCCCCATTCTCCCTGCAAGCGATTGTTAGACCCCGAATCCATATCGTCCATCCCTTCATTGTGTCGGAATAAGCCCCTCGCTGCCAAAATGACTAGCACTCAATCCCATCACTCCTCAGAGTTGGCTGACAGAGCACTGCGAATCGCATCAGACTGTTCGATAGTATCAACGGATATCTCCTTTCCCCTCCTAATGAGGAGCCCTCCTCCCTCACCCCTACTAGAAGAATCTTGGATTCAAGCAGACCTGGCTAATCTCAGAGCCTGTGTGCATAGGATGGAAAGCGATCTAACTGCCTTCCGAACTCTGACGCATCATGCGATCCGTCAAATCTTGAAAAAGCATCGATTACCATTGACGCACTTGCCTCTGAGATTTATCAGAGCCTGGAGTGTCGTCACCAAGTCTTAATTTGCAACGTCCCCGATTGCAGCTTACTCGAACTCACAAAAACTGCTCCTCGACTGCATGTAACACACTTGACACCGTCTGCACGCTTCGACGACTCCGAAAGTAAAAACCGTACTTGCGATTCAATAACGAAACGAGGCCGCACGCTTACTGGTAGCCCAGGCCACCCTCCCCGCTGCCCAAAAACTCCAAACAATAAAAGTCAAAGCTGCTCGCACGCGATTGCAAAGATAGCTTACTGAACGTTCACCATCCAAGTCCCTAAAGTCGATCACTGGAAGCTCCCAAACGGATTCCTCTTCCATTAACACAGCTTGTAGAAGACAACTTGACAAGAATGCGCTCACGTTCCCCACCACATGTGACAGCCAATCCCCGTTCTTATTCACCTTCACCCGATGAACTAAATCCACATTGTTTTAATGAACTATTTTTATAACTTTTACGGATTTTGGTCGGACATTGTTTTTTGGTGGTCACTCGCCGTCGATATCTGTTTCGTTGTGACGATATCGGGTTTATGGCGAGGTGTACTGCGATTTATCCTCAGGCTGGTGGTAGTACCGCCTCATTCTGTAACTCTTACGGTATCTGCAGAGGAGAATCTGTTGAGGTTTGTTGAAACTGTGTATATTATTATCTTGTAATAGTACCGTGATTCCAGAAATAGGATTTCTTGGCCCTTTTTTGTGGATTGGCACGCGTCACTCAAGCTCGAAAGGCAGATAACCGTAACACAGCTGAAGCAATCAATACTGTTTGCGCCACTTGGTCGTAGACTACACGTGACTAACGGCAACTACGCAAGCCGGATTGCTGTTGACGAACCTTCACGTAGTACCTGAGGGCCCAGGACTCAAATAACGGCGTGCTGAGTTTGCCAATCGACCCTGCCTCTAATCCACTCACATCAATTTCTGTTGAACCCCCAACCGACCCCGATAACACTAAAGCCGGTTACGGAAAAGCCAGACCTGCAACCGCCCATAATGATGCTGGAGTTGACGTGTCACCTCCAAATTCCCAACACCCCGCCGATGATCCTTTAAGATCGCCACATTATGGCGCTGACTCGTGTCATCGCGTCGTAAAAACTTGCCTGTCGGCTCTAGTCTTTGCACTCTGCGCACATGACTATGAGCCTTCCACTTCTGCCATCGGGTATACATCTGTCACCTCTGACCTCCATGACGCCAACAAGATTGACTGCTGATTTAACAGATGTGGCATCTCATCAGCCCGGACATGAAGCTGCATTCGAGGATGACAGCACACGTGCTGCCTCCTGACCTGGTGACACTTCGTGTCTCCCTACCAAAGCTCTTCCTCGGACCCAAACATTTGCCGTCGAAGCCTCGTATCATGACACTTTCTCCCACACTAACTTCCTGCGCTCTTGCTCTTCGCCCATCGTCTACACACCCAACCATACCCCCAAATGCACGTAAGCACATCTGTGGCCCCTCAAACCGTACAAATCATTTCATTGGCAGGATCTCTAAATCAAAACCACCATTACCTAACCTCAGCTGCTATCAAGTTCCGCACCCGGGCAACATGCGTATTATTTGCCTGGGACCCTCTTTCGGCATCTACCTACTTCACCACAGATCCCACCTTCTCCGAAGCCACATTCAACTCCATCTCTGCGACCTTTATCTGTATCTCGTCTGTGCACTCAAACGCCCCTCCAACCCAACCAAACTCAGAGAATTCCTGTTAACCTACACCGGACCGCACTCCCCTCAGAGAGTGAGTAAACCACTAACTTCCTTGCTTTGCCCTATCCCCTCCCTTATCTTGCGTCTCTTACTATATGCCTCATATAGCAGCTCCTTGAATCAGCCCAGTTTGGCTACCCGTACCCTCCGCCTCCCAAAATTTGGTGCTGAAGGCATTGCAAGACAAATCTTCCTAATGCCTATGTCTTCCCCTCTCATCTCCTTTTTCTTGAACACTGCACCTGCCCATCCATCTTGCGTGACCTAAATCCCACTATTTCTGTTCGGCTGCCATATATGGTACCACCCTCTGAGGCTGTTGGTGTCACCCTTCAAAGCGATTATTCTATCAAGCCTGTAACTCCATGTCCATGGGGCCCCGCTGTCTTCACAGCCAACCAAACGCTGTCTCCGTAACAATCACGTCGCTTCCCAGCATCTTATCCCCACAGATCTTTAACTGGTGTTACCCCACCCATCACTTTGAGAGCTCCTCATTTCCTATCCCTAGTTCATTCCACATTGACCTTCCCGGACTTGCCAACATTTTACTAACCACCCTACCTACCTCTTCTGAACCCGTTAGTTATATTTCTAGCCTTTTTATCCACACCCTCCTTCTTTTATATAAAGTGCACTACATCCAATCCATCTCCTACACGGCCTGTCTAACCCTCATATGCATCACTAAGACGTAGCTCTCTCTTAGCACGCCTGATGCCCTTATCTCCTGTTCGCGATGCACTATCTCCCGTTCCGATCGTTCCCGTCGCCTCAGACTCCAAAACTAAAATGCAGGTCTCCTTTCCTCCTCCTTTCGAAATTGTTGGCGCACATCCGACTTTGAACTTGCTGTACAACGGCATCGGACGTGGCTGCACAGGTGTTTGGTGAGAAATTTGGGACTGTATCTTCTTCATCCTTCACGGCATTTGAGAATGATTTAAATCAGTACATGAAGCAGAACTATGCGGTATTTGTGCGTTCATCCAGTAATCGAAGCACCAACGCTGTTTTGCGTTACGAATGAGTGTACTACAAATGCAGCAGGTGACCTCCAAGGCCAACGAAAAGTCGAGGAATTCGAAGAAGCTAGTAAGCTGAGCGTGTTCATATGGCTAGTTGATTAGGCATCGTGGACCACTAGCCGCACGTTAGTTCCATCTGGCTTATCGATCAAAAGCATGGTCTTCCTAGCATAATTCGCAGGCTAGAACAGAAGACTCTGCTATTTAACAACAAAATTACACGATTTTTCGCCAATAATGAACGCAGCCTACGTAATCTCAACTTGTAACAGCAATTAGGGAGCAAAAATTGTTTACAGGAATGGAAACACCGCATATTTTGCATCCACAAGGACCATGCACATTCTAGGGTCTTCAGAGAACTATTTCAGCCGCAAAACTAGCTGAAACTTCCATGCGTTGTAAGTGAGTGACCTTTTTGTGCAATTCGCGATTTCTTATTACATTAGGCAGCATATTCACAGTAGGTGGTGTTTAACAACCTTGAACAGTCGCTCACTTAAACAAATCACCAATTTAGAGATTTTGCAATAATACACGAACATGTACATTATACATAGACAGTCTACACTATGAAGTGGCAACCCTGAGAATGCCGCAGCTTTCGAGAACTCAATCTCATTGTGAAAATACTGATCGGCGACCCTGGCCATAAGCCCAACAGTCCAAGGCCGAATAGGCCTCATCGATGGTTTTAGACATTAGTTCAAATTGGCCGGCCAGATGGCGACAATCCAGCTACCGCACCAGATTCGTTGTTCTGAGTCATCATTCTTGGCAACTTGAAGTTTTCTCATCATGCACCAAGCAGGACACCTCTTTTTCGCACTCTGTCGTTCTGTTATTGCCCGCCACCTTCAAACCCTAACGATCTGATCTTGCTTCAGCTTGATATTTTCCCCTCCAAAAGTAAGATAAACTCCTGCTAACTGTGTATATTTTCACACGCCGGTTTAAGCTCACTGTTTATGACGTCGCGCAATCCCCAATGCCCGCAAATCCCCCAGTCGTGCTCTATTCTGACTGTAATCGTATGATCATGCCTGACGGTGTGCCACTCACTAGTTGGGGACAAGCATTATTGTTGAGCTCCTTCACCCTTATCCATGGCATCCATGAAGATTTTGCAATCTCGTTGCGTCACAAAGCCTGGGATGAGTGCTTTCTCTGTAGTGACACGCAAAGCGTAGCCAACAACATTTTTTCACTATTATGTATTTTCATCACTATATCTAGTTTCTCCCACCCGAAACTCCGATGTCTCTGGTTGTTGATCAGCCAGACGAGTATCCGCTCTAGGCCAGAAGTTGCGATTAGCAGCCGAGCGGAGTGACAACGCGTATAATTAAGAGTAGGGCTGGCCAAAGTTGATTAGGCTGTCACGCATAACTGAGGCCCCGTGCTCACCGACTTGCATAGGTATTGGCATGATTCTTATTACAAGCCGCGAAGTGGGTGCATGTACAGGTACGAGCATGGCGGGCCGTCTTTGACCATCGGGTTAAGCTACCGTGCATAGCTGAGTCCTCATAATCAGCGTCACACATAAACACGCGCCTGGCAAGTGTGATAATCAGCTGTCCTGAGCGACAGCGCGTGCGGTTATCGTGATGACTGGCAATGGTTGGCCTCATTTTCCGTCAATTTAGTTTGGTTTTATGACGTATTCCAGTCAAGGGGTGTGATTATTTCCACTGGGTAGTATATTGTGTTGTTGGCAGTCTGCGCGCAAGTATCTCACAGATCATCATATCACAGATCATCCACAAAGGTGACAGTCGCGTCACTGTAAGCGATGCACCAAGTTTCCTTCCACTGTGATAATGAATGGAAGATGAGCTTCCAAAAAGTCGTCGTACTAAGGTTTGCCGAACGAACTCCACTCTTTTGCTAAGTCTGAGGAATATAAATCTTACAAACTTCATCCCGTTATTTTCCTGAGTGGAAGTTGCAGTGTGTATTCTGTGGGTGTTAGCTCAATTGTAAAGAACACCGCAAAACGCCAAAATATGCGAAGGTTTGATTTCGTGTTTAATCTCGTGGAGTGGTAATAATATGCGACTCGGTGGTCGTCGGTGAACTTGAAATGTTGCTCAGTTCAACAAAATGGTCAAGGATTATATTGATTCCTCGACAAATTCTGAAACTGGACAAGCTCATAGTTCTGGCGAGGATGAGTCCGGTCTACTTCTAATGATCGGTTTTTCAGTTTTAGTTCAAATTAGCCGGTTTTATTTCCGAATTAGTCGTGCCTCATGCCCCGTTGTTCTGACTTCTTTTGTTTTCCACATGTTGCGATTATTTATGATGTGACAGGCATGCTTCATTAATTTTACCCACCTCTCCGTTGTGTTGTCCCCTCACATTCAAGTTGTAACAGCCTGATCATGCCTGTATTGGTGTGCTCCCTAGAAGTTACTATCACTATTATTATTATACTTCCTCGGGTTTGCTCCGACTGGAGGACGTTCACGTGGGTATGTCTGTGACCCTTCGCCAACCAAATGTTGTATTACCCGTTGTGCTTGCGCGTTCACCGGTACAGTTGGATTTGGAAGGCAAGTTCGGAAAAGAAGTCTAGCTCACCGTTTATATATATATATACCAGTGATCCCGTGATGTGCAAAGCGAGGGATTACCTCGGACAAGTTGGCGGAAGCACACCTTGTAGGTTAATTGTTATCCGAACAAAGTCAAACTTTTGTGGGAGGTAGTATCGTTTGCAACCACATGTTTAGGTTTGAACATCGCAGTGGTTTCACCTATCTTTTGCGTTCACCGATAGCAACCAAACTGGACGGAGAAATCCCGAGGCTTTGCAATACTGATCGAAAATGCTGTACATGTGTTATTTGTATTCGCATCCTGGAGGTTTCGAAAAACAGAAGGGAAACAACATCAAGGGACAGAAAACGCGGGCTTTTGAGGGGTTGGACTGGCGTCTCTTACGATCGATAAATGCTGTGTAGTTTGCTGTGGAGAATAAGGTTGACCAAGCAAAGTGCAAAAAGGGCCTATTACTCGTTAAATCTGTCCGGTGATCCGCTACAAAATTGGTAGCTGGTGTCAAGTCCTTGATGATGAAACGCATGTTTAGGTGTTTGTGTTGTCTCCTCTTGATGAAACGCATGTTTAGGTGTTTGTGTTGTTTCCTCTTAAGTATCGTTGCCTCATATGCCTTGTTTAAGTTCGGAGCTGAGAATTTAAAGAATGGTGCTGTAATTTTTCTACTTTGTCTTTCAGGTGAATGAAAGCTGCTGAAGGGTAAAAAAAACCGAACTGGAAGCTTTAGGGGAGGCCAGGATTCTGTGTACTGATCCCTAAAAAACGGACTGTGACAGATTCCCACTAGTGGTAACCGTTTTTCCCTACCCTGAATTTAACCGGATGTATGCGAATATAAGCTCAAACCAAAGATGTCTTGTTATGTACCTGGAACCATACAGTATAGGGCGAAAAGGACCTGTTTTCCGTGGTTGATCTCGGTATTCGTTCGGATTAGTCCTCCGTTAAGCGGAACCATCAAGAAAGCCGTGCCAGTTTTAGGCGCTTCCTATAAAGAACCTCCAATGTAGTTGCTTGGGAAAGTCCACTGTCAAAATGGAGGATGCTTTCAGAACAACAATGAAACACTAGTTGAATAAAATCTTATGTTTGAGGTGCTCAACCAGTGCTTTTTTGCTCGTCCACTTCGCGGCGTGGTTAAAATATGGGTATTCCACACGAAAAAAAGCGTGTCAGAATATTAGAAAGAAAGAGCTCTCTACTCTTGATGAGGACGATCGTGTCCAACAGTGTCACTGGTAGCAGCAACGGCGCCCTAGTTTTGCGACGAAGTCCATTTACTAGGGCACCAAATTGCTTCACGACAAACATCAACAGAAATATCAATGTCAAAACCCTGATGTTCGATAGATATTCGTACAATAAAATTCCTTTCATTCTATGTGTCCAGTGAGCAAAGTGCCTTCAGAAGCAGGTTTCAAGCGGCGGATAGTTACACGTTTGCAAAAACGACCTTGAAAAGAAGCGCAAATTCAGGTAGTAATTCAAAACATTTGGGTGATAAGAAAGGGCATGCGATTCATGCACAAGCCAGCGTTCTGATTGGTTAGTTGTGCACAAGCCAGGAAGCGCGCGCATTCAAACTGTATTTGTGCACAATCCAAGAAAAAACGAGTTAAATGGCCAAAGCGCATAAACCAAGGAAAGATTGACTGCCAATGGAAGCGAGAAAATAGCCTGAAACAATTTAAGGATTTTAGTTCAGGAGGTCGCAGTTCCTCCGCGTGAAATGTGTACAATTTAACGTTTGTATAATGAATAGGTGAACGTAACAGCACGAAACGTATCTGCGTCCCTTAAAATGCCCTCCATCGACATGCGTTTGTTCACGCAAACTGTTTGTGACTACCAACATCACTTCTCCCAATGAACGTTTGGCAGGAACTCGACACTTGTCCTTTCGGAAATCTCGGTTGGGACTTAGCAATGGTCTCAGTTATGTACACATCTCTTAGACATTTCGCACTTGGAGCACTAAGTTCCTTTTGAACTTAGTTAATCATATTTTTATGCTGGAAATGCGGTAGTGCCCTAAGAAAAAACACTTTGACGGGGAAAGTCAAAGCGGGAGCGACGTGACCGGGGTTTGAACCGCGAACCCCCGGGTCGATGCGACCAAGCTCAACTCACCCAGCCATCGAGCCACGAACTGCCATTGGTGCATATGTTTGCTAAGCGGCTAGGCCTTTATGTAGCAGTCGTATGTTTTGGCATGGATCACGTGACTTGAGGCAGCCAATCATTTGCTTGAGTTTGGCTTGTGCATGAATCGACTTCCATAAGAAAGCACCCTTTCGATGTGTCCGTTGACTGACCTGTGTGGCCTCCAAACGCCCGCATGGGGTTTGGACATTTAGAAATCATCCAAGAATAACTAGAGGCAGATTCAACGGCAGAGGCATAATCAGACTGGTCCATCTATTTAGTTACTTAATCATTATAAGTAGATTATAATTTATCGTGGCTACTCCGATATCGCATAGTAGAACACGGGAGCTTCTCGTTTTCACGCATTTCGGTATATTCAAGCCCATTTTCAAAAGGTGTTCCTTGAAAGGATGGACGTAGTACGGAACGATAGAGATGCTGCAAGTGCCATATACATCTTAACACATTACCGGGTTCGTTGGCTGCACAGACGGCAGCGGATGATTACTTGCAATTCCCAACATGGAACAAAAGCATTGGTGAGAACTTTGGCGGAGTATTGTCAAACGACTTATTAAGGTTCTGAAGGAGCTCGTTTTCCCTGTAAAGCAGCAGCGAAGTTTTTCGGGACAAACTTGAAAATTCGGTCTTAGAACGTTTGACTGAGATGTCGTATACGTGGTCTTAAATTTATACAAGTACACCTGCATATAGAAAGCGGTGCATTTGGCCGGTTTCTTCTTTACCGTAAACAAATGAGACCGTTTTCCAGTCGGCCAACGAGAAGGCGCTCTTGAACTATAAGGCGAGTATATATGGGCGAATGCTCAAGCAAAAAGATCAGTATGGTAGTGCTTATTTCAAGCTCACAGGTTTATTTTTCAAATTTTGCCCTTTTACTCAAAAATTACTCTCAACATTCTGATGATTTATGAGGCAGTTCCCGCACACAAAAAACCGGAAGCGTATTTTACTTATCGAATTTGAATGATAGACTTGGCGCAAATTACGCATCAATGACGGCTTTGTTCTTTAAATCGATAGAACTAGAAAGAATCCGTTCACTCATAGATGAACCGGTTGAAAGCTTCCATCTGCCTGAAGTAGCGACTCAAATTTTACAATTTCGGTTCGTAAAGCTTTTCCATGTCAAATTGTAACATTAACACGCAAATTCCGTGAAGTTTTTTATTTTGTTTCAGAATCTCATCACTGTCCGAATAAAACTTTGTCATGAGGTTCCAACAATTGTTTGCAAGTTTCATGAAGCCAGAGGCTGTTTCTGAATATTATCAGTTCTCTGAGGAACCTGTTTCGGCTCGTGGTTAAACCTGAGTTAAGTCTTCCCATTTAGTTGGTCTGACAGGATTCTGGCTCTCAAAAAGCAATATTAGACAGGATATTTGAAAACTCTCTAGGAGTAGATGGTTCAACTAATAGTGGTTTTGTGGTGACAGCAACACTTTTCATCTCTGAAGTATTTAATAATCAAGAATTGTGTGGATTTTGGTGTTTTCTTTTCTACTTTAGACGCAAGGGTTTGTCTGATTTGATCACTGCTTGAAATCATCACCACAGCTCCTGACCCCTGCTGCAGAACACTTTGTTGCGTCCTAACCGATGATCCTGCCTGCAAAGTCACCGAATACTCAAGTACATAATTCAGGATTCTGCGGCAAACAGGGAACCTGAGTGGCATAAAAGGGAACGCAAATCGGCCAGTGATTCTTACTCAATTGGTAAATCATATTTTATTGTCCGCTTCAAGCCAGATACTTGAATTCACAGAGTGTTGCTGATGCGCATATTTTAAGCACAACATGCAACATTTTTCCGTAAAAAGTTTTGTTCCGCTGTCGTGGGTTTTGCAGATAAGAGCATTGTGCGCCTAAGGGTCAGTTGCTTTTACACAGACTGTTGCATTTCACTGAGTGGAAACGCAGTCGGTATGTGTGATAGTCCACCCTCCATATGGATGAATTACGTCACTAACGAATTCAGTAGCAATCCTTGCAAATAAAGGTTACATCTGAAAACATAGGGGCTTCCTGATTCACTGAACCTCGAAAGTACACCGGAGTAGATATCAGTAGAGGGTAATAAGAAGGCACACATCTCAACAGAATAAACCAGGACTACTTGGATATACTAGTTGTTGTCCAGGTGGCTGTTGATATGTTCGTCCAGCTTAACAGTTGGCCTGCAAAAGTTTCGTCATCACTCGAGCAAAAATCGCCAGTGCGCGGTTGGATTGGTCTGATGATGTCCCCTCGATTGATGAAAAAATGTGGGGATGCTAATCGCCAGGCTTGTTGAACACACCAAAAGCCACCTGGTCACCAACATGTCGATACTTTCCCACTGGAGTGTTTACCAAGCAGAAGCTGAACCGAGAAATCAAGATACGAAAGACAAAAGCAAACGAAATAGATAAGTTACGGGGCAGTCCTAAACCATAAAATTGGACCACACAGCCCCGGAATCTGTAACTGACCAATCGGTTTCAAAAAATAAAACTACTGGAAGTTAGCGGTGTTTAAATGACCAATGAAGTTGTAGGACAAGGACCCAGGATCAGGCAAACAGGAAAAGTCACGGGAATAGAACTAATTAAAAGTAAGTATCCAACAAACCAAGCAAATTCGACAGATTCTGGCCCCACGGGAATATAAATTCGGGAAGCACCAAACGAATGCTGTGGAAGCCAACCCTCGGACGACCGCGATGTCAGGTGTATGAGATGTGTTCTGGGAACTATGCCAACGCAAGCAGAAGTGGAGAAAATATCCACCTAAGGATAATGTTTCCTCCTATGGTGACGAAACATCTACGCGCGTGTGCGTGAACAGTTCAACTACACTATAAGCAGCAAGCATACGGTTGAATTGTTTGGAATGCCTCGTAGTGTAACAATGGATTCCTGACCATCAACAAGTAAGGTGGGCTAAGTTGCCAACAAAAAACCAATCCTGACCATCAACAAGTAAGGTGGGCTAAATTGCCAACAGAAAACCATTAAAGTGTAAGTCACTAAGACGGGCATGTCTAAACAAGAATGGAACAACCAGGCACCCACCCAGACATATTGAAGGGTCAAATAACTCTTCCACCCCCTTATATGACTGCGAAAACCGGCGCATCATAAAACAATCATGTCTCGAGGGAATTACACGTGTTACACAACATATTGGTGCGTCAGAATTTATCTGATGACGACACTCATTAGGACACCGAACAAGTAACCACTCACACACAATGTACTTTAGACAGCGCATATCAAGAAATATAGTATACAAGTGGAAGTTCTTCGCCAGATCCATGTGGGATAGCATAAATCTAAGCAGATAAGGAAACTCAACAACACCGAACCATTGTTACTGCTATTTATAGAGAGATTGATATGGGTTATAAATGAATGACAGAACCTTCTGACTAGAAAAATGTTAAATGAACAAGACAGGTATTCGTACAGGCAAGTCAAAGCCCAATGTATCGCCAAAATTATACGGTGATTTTCAGAATTACTTGGCCTTCTGAATAAGGATGACCAGGATCACCATCCTGTTTAAGTACGGTGTCAATGTCGGTTGAGGGAAGTCAGCAGTGGGAAACGGAGTTTGAGGAATTCATATGCGGAACAGGATACATGCTTTTGGATGTTAGACCAAACGAGATTTCTAGACGATGAGACTGTGAATAATGCATTCAGCACAAGTGCCTGGGCAACATTGTAGGGAACCGATTAATGTTCTCCATTGCTCGGTGTTTTCTAGAATCCTGACCGAAGTCAGAATAGTAAGGCAAAATGTGTCTGGTCAGAAGCCGTTGATAGATTTTTAAAAACGTTTCACGGATGTGTTCCAAAAACTATACGTTAGTGATGATCTTGGTTGTTGATCAGGTGGCTGTTGATCTGGTCATCGAGCTTGGCAATTGGCTTGCAAACGTTTCGTCACCATACGAGGAGGCATTATCAGTGCGCAGTTGGGTGGGTATTTCTTCCTCGCCTGCTCGCGTTTATATAGCATTTGAAGACTATCTGATATATTCTAACCTGATTGGCTACTTGGGGGTAGCGATTTTAATGAATCATGATATGATGATCAGTAAAGTTACTCACAATGGGGTCGCCTACTTTGGCATGAGCAGTACCATCGTCTTGACTATCTTCATTACCCGCAATTTGGCGAAAGATGGCCTGAAATCTGTGATGCCGAAAAATCTCTCCTGACTGGTCGCGACAATAGTATTGTTCGTTGGTCTACGACAGACAACATGTGACACATAATAACACGTATAATTATTACATAGGGGCCAGGAAAAAGCGTTAGCGGGAATGAAGGACTCAAAGGAAGGACTCAACAAATTTGAGGAAGATATATGATAAAAGAAAGCAAGATGCGCTGCTTAATCGAGCAGCTAGGTGTCACTGTCAGATTTTTTTATCCATCTGGCGTTTCTTTTTCTTCCGTGTTAACAGGCACCAGTTATTTGATTATGGTTAACCTTTCCAAACGCAAAACTTTCCACTTTTGGAATATCTGAACCGACAGGTTCTTGAGACGACATTTTGTCACCGGGAGTACGATTCCGGAAACCTTTGTTACCTGCCGCCAACCATATTCGATTATATGCCATATAGGGTCGAAAATTCAATTCGTTCATGAAATGGCGTAACCTGGGTTGACCTTATGCATTTATGGCGACATGTTTACGAAGCATAAAAGTAAATTTACCCGTTTTGCCTTGAGGGACTGTGGTAGACGGTGGTTAGTTTGTTTGCTGTGCAATTCGATTGAAAACGTTTCATTACCAACCGAGTTGACATTACTATTTTGTTTTTAAGGGACGGGGTGAAGCTTAAAGTTGCGCCAGTGGATGATTCACTCAACAAACACAAGACCAAATGTATTTTGAAATAGTCGCAAATTTCACGAACATTGTGGGCAACATTCTTTTACAATGGTTAACATTGAACTGCTGCGGTCAGACGTTCCGGAAGTTGAATTTGGAATTTGCAACAAAACACACTAAAAAGTTTTGCTCTCATTTGGTAGTGAACCATAAGCAATACACAATATTTCAAGACATTGAAACTAGTCTTTTGACTACGATGGGGACCCAGTGTGGTATAGAATTTGAAGATTACAGTTATTCATGTTCACTGAGTTGCAGGCAAGGCTATATTGTGATGTTTCATGTTGCGTACGGATAAACTAGACAGTATCAACCAGTATGCCATTACTGGGGGACACAAGCTTATGAATATTGGTACACATAATATGACGATCACTCCTCCCCAAGAGAACAACCACATAGTTGAATGTGGAATAAGACAGTGTGTAAGACATTGTGGAGTGCGACAGTTAGTTTGGTCACAATGACCACAGCATACCACCGGTGGCTAATGAGTATGGGACCGCCAAATTTAGGTAGAGACCAAGTAGCGTATGAACGGTATTACTAATCACTTAAATGAGAGAGAGAGGGATCCACGAAGACCATCGGATTTCATTTGCTGCATGAATTATTGCCCCGGCGTGACAGCAGTTAACCTGACTCGATGGTTGGATGTCGTGTTACCTCTAAACGAAGCTCAGCAAGAGACGCAACAGATGTCGCTCAGGTAGATTGTTCTAGAAGTTTGACCTTACCGTTACCAAAGACAGCTGTTTCGCAGGCTAAATGAATGTCAGGCTACTTATTGCTCACAATGTTCACTGCTTGTTCGATGCGTAACCCTAACATTCAGTTGCACTTTTTCTAACTGTACTGAGTAGACTGCGTCGCAAGCAGCTATTTATGATCGAAATCATTCACAGAGTGTCTTCTCAGGTCTATGCAATTGCTACACGTTGTTGATCCATTAACGTATGAAAACAGTTTATTGTCATTATCAGTTTTGGTTGCACTGAAAACGGTTTATTGTCATTATCAGTTTTGGTTGCACTTTTGCTTTACAATCCCTTTGTGTTGTTAGGTTTAACCAAAGTAGCTTAACCTACTTCGCCGTGCTATCCATTTTTTCAGACTGAGATTCCAATGCTTCACAATATTGATTGATTCTTCTGCACCGACTGAAGCAAGTGGTTTAAAGCTACTCTAGATTTCAGTGATTCAAATCCTTACTCATCTTGTGTAACACCTCTGCAGTTCGGTCGATATGTCAGCCATACTAGCGAAATGCTGTCCGAAGCAGATGAAGGACCCAAGAGTTTACAGCATACACTAGAAGTCATAAAATCGAACCCCGTTATGATGTCTGTAGGTGTCTTAATCCTTAATATGAAGTAACGGATGTGAAGTAAAGCGCCCCATGTTAGTGGCAAGTCTCCATTTTTGGTATCACATTTAGCGAAACAGTACCACAAGAGAGAATGGCCCTTGAGGCTAGAAATCCAGAAAGATAAACAAAATAAGGGTCGGATAAAACTGTTTTGGCATGTTAGGTGGGCCATTTAATGGACACGAAGATGGCTTTTTGAACGTAGGACAACCTGTATAGCCACTGATATTTCCGTCTTGCAAAGTCTTTTGAATCGACGCATTGATAGCATTTAAAATTTAATATCATGGCGATCTTTAAGCATCGTCGGACAAGTTTTCGGCGTTTTTGTTTAGACTACACTTTTCCAAATTGGAACCGTCTTTTTCATATAGAAAATTGTTAATGAATCTAAAATTTATGGGACTGTTCAAACACTGTGTGGAGAAAAACGGACGACAAGCAGAGCAGTGGATGACACGGCTTGTGTGCCACTTTTACTATGAATCAGTGATTGCGATAGAAGATGGTATTCTGCATTCATACAAGGCTTATGAACTCAAAAAAAGGATTTGTTAACTGTCAGTGACGATGCCTATATTTGACTACCAGAAACATGGAACAGGTTTGATGCTTTTGATAAACGAGCAATTCATGTTTACACCTGAAGAGTGAGATGCAAAAATTGGACATGAATTTAGAATGACGATCAGGCGACGCGTCTGACTAGAACACTGACGCATTGTAGAAAAGCTCATGAAAAGAACTCTACTCGGGTTACAACAGGTGTGGGTTAGAAAAGCTGGTGCAAGGAGTTTGTTCCAGTTGAACCCAACTACTTCGGGCCTAATTCGAAACTGTGCACATTCGGAACAGCAAGCTGAATGCTAACGTTTTCGGAGAGGTATAAAATCAAGGATGTTGGGGAAATGAAGACCAATAAACTCCGTGATGAAAACGCCCTGGAACTTGCAAATTTCTTTCTAACGGCACATCAAATACATAGATTTGCTCTGTCAAAGATAATGGGACGTATTTAGTTGTTCGTATTTTGGTTAAAACAATAAATATCCTCATTGCTGGAGTCAAGAAGTGGTCAACTTTAGGCGAACATGAGGTCAACGGCGGTAATTCAGGAATCCTGTCCGGCTTTGACGTTTCCGTACCACGCTGAAATTCCACTTGACAGGGCTGGAAGAAGCAGCCAAAGAAGACCCGAAAATTGTTTTGATGAGTTTGTGATATTCCTTGACAGACGCGAACCATTAAAATGTGTGCGCGCACAGCAGAGGCTCAACTCTCGAAAAATTGGCAGCTGTTTTTATCTGGCGCAAAGCTTGCTAGTAGACATAGAAGGATTTTTCCAACTCCTGGTATTTGCACTGCTCTGCAGCCGTTCTTTCACTAAACTATTTTTGCATTTCCAGGAGGTGCCGAAAAGGTGCGTCTGCTCTTTCTGACTAGTTAGATGCTGCAGTATGGTATATCAATAGTAAGCCTAATCAGCCCCGTACTTTCTTCGGAAATAGACTGACCAAAATGCCCGTGCTTCAGCCCCAACCCCGGCATCTCAACTGCTGCTGCCTAGGCTTGGGCAACCTGGTAATATCTCAATCCTTGTGTTTTCATCGGGTGACACGGCGGTTGGGCGCCGAAAGGGTGTTACAACTGAACTATTTTTACCCTTATGACTGTTATTATTACTATCACCTTCCGGCAAGCAGATTTGCCCCTTTATCTTGAGACATTTAGAACACTCCAAATACAAAGGGAGCATAAAGTTGGCACAATGAACGTTCAGGCGATCAGACATGAAAACAATCATGACAAACATCATAAACGAGAGATTCAGCTGGGTTCCAGGTGAGTCTCTCGCAAAACCAAATTTGTTTGCAACTGAGTGTAGTTCGCTAATCATTAGAGTAATTTTATTCTTGTATCGTGTGTAAGTTCAAGAAAGTGATTACTCGGAACCTGTGGCTGATTTTAGATTGGGGTCAGCTTGAACCTTTGTAATGTCTATGGAGGGAAATCATTTGCTCACATTGTTCAACAATCAGTTAAAAAACGATAGTGCTCCCAAAGAAACGCTGGGTCACTTAATAATTATTCAAGTGTCATTTGGTTGTTTTATTTGTTTCTTTTTTTGAGTAGCAACAACAGATTTTCCGCAGATTACGAATGTTGGGGTGCTGGGAGAAGCTACACTCAGCTGTACAGTTTGCATGAGATGCGGCGCTGAAATCAGCGCGTAATCGACCACATTTCTACAGCCGTAAGAATTGCTGTCAGACAGTTTATTCCACTTAGGTTTACACTCGACCATTCAGTTTCTATCACATGGAATTGTTGGTGAAACGGAACGGTTGTATTCCAACTAACCTATCCATTGACACTGAGGTGGTTCATCAAAGGAATAGAGTGCTCAGTATTTGCGTCCGAACACAGCATTGAACTTCGTTGGAGTGCAAATTATATGAGGGACGTGAACCAAGCAAGTAAAACCAGGATTATGTAAACACAATGTGTTGAACCGGTGTACCTGAACATATTGTGTGCCTCATACAATAGTCATCAAGTCGGCTTACAAGAAATTATCATAGAACTCATCTGGAAGACCCCAGGTCTTATTCTTTTTGAACGAAATGTGAGCGTTGGAGGTCTAAATATTATTTCTCTCAGTGGAATTAAGCAAATGTTTGGCGTTCCGGATAAGTAAAAGATAACTCATTTTTATTCTCCATAAAGTAGGGTCTGTAATGCAATATTTAAAAATGTCGTTGCTTCACTCAAGACACTTCAGTCTAAATGGTGTCGAACTTTGTAGAAAGTTCGAAGTTTGATAAGTAAGAAAGCCTGCTGTGCACACTGGTGAGAATGCCTTCCGGCCCACTTGTGAATTTCTGCATAGACCACGTTGAACCGTTACCTGATGTATATATATGTATTCTATACATATATATATATAGTGACCGGAAGCAGCAGTTCTACAAACTATAAGGGAAATTCGCATTGCAGCATTAAAGGCCTACAATTCTGTTCTCTGAACAGTGGGTTCAAGCAATAAGTCAACTCATGGGCTCAACACAAGGCCGCACAAATGGTTGCATTTTAGACCCAGTCACATGCATTCCCAAGCTGTCACACAACGCTGGNCTTTCTGACTAGTTAGATGCTGCAGTATGGTATATCAATAGTAAGCCTAATCAGCGGCAACCCTTTATGGAGACAAAAGAAGATTAGTACGACTACATTTAAAGGGTACTCACGGAATGTTCCACAAGGTCGTGTTAGAAATCCGTGAGAGGGCGAGATGCGTCGAGCTGAAGATGCTCGATCCAGATTGGCTGGTGCATCGGAACGGTTACCAGGTTGATCATTTAGACTTGGGGCAAATACCTACTGGTTCAGCGACGGTCAAGCCCAACAAAGGCGCTGATTTAAAAAACAACAATGACGAGTTTGCATTTTATCACAGCTCGAAAGGTAGAAAAGCTGACAGCAGTTTCCCAGGCCAATGATCAGGTTGACAGGAAATGCAACTTACCGAATTATTAGCAACTGACGTCGGTTGATTAACACTGTTAGTGTTGGAACATTCAGAGATACTGAGATCTGCCAAGCCCAGATGAACATGATTAAGCGAGGCCAAGCAGGAATCATTTTGGATGTGTGAGAGATCACTGCCTAGAAATTAAAAATTTCAAACGAACGCATTCAGATTCGGCTGTTTACTTGGATGATGACCGGGATTATCGTCAGCTGACCAAAAGGACGACCGTAAATTTTCATTTGCATACACGACTATGCACTCAATAGTGCTCCCAAAGAAACGCTGGGTCACTTAATAATTATTCAAGTGTCATTTGGTTGTTTTATTTGTTTCTTTTTTTGAGTAGCAACAACAGATTTTCCGCAGATTACGAATGTTGGGGTGCTGGGAGAAGCTACACTCAGCTGTACAGTTTGCATGAGATGCGGCGCTGAAATCAGCGCGTAATCGACCACATTTCTACAGCCGTAAGAATTGCTGTCAGACAGTTTATTCCACTTAGGTTTACACTCGACCATTCAGTTTCTATCACATGGAATTGTTGGTGAAACGGAACGGTTGTATTCCAACTAACCTATCCATTGAACTGAGGTGGTTCATCAAAGGAATAGAGTGCTCAGTATTTGCGTCCGAACACAGCAGTGAACTTCGTTGGAGTGCAAATTATATGAGGGACGTGAACCAAGCAAGTAAAACCAGGATTATGTAAACACAATGTTGAACCGGTGTACCTGAACATATTGTGTGCCTCATACAATAGCCATCAAGTCGGCTTACAAGAAATTATCATAGAACTCATCTGGAAGACCCCAGGTCTTATTCTTTTTTGAACGAAATGTGAGCGTTGGAGGTCTAAATATTTCTCTCAGTGGAATTAAGCAAATGTTTGGCGTTCCGATAAGTAAAAGATAACTCATTTTTATTCTCCATAAAGTAGGGTCTGTAATGCAATATTTAAAAATGTCGTTGCTTCACTCAAGACACTTCAGTCTAATGGTGTCGAACTTTGTAGAAAGTTCGAAGTTTGATAAGTAAGAAAGCCTGCTGTGCACACTGGTGAGAATGCCTTCCGGCCCACTTGTGAATTTCTGCATAGACCACGTTGAACCGTTACCTGATGTATATATATGTATTCTATACATATATATATAGTGACCGGAAGCAGCAGTTCCCAAACTATAAGGGAAATTCGCATTGCAGCATTAAAGGCCTACAATTCTGTTCTCTGAACAGTGGGTTCAAGCAATAAGTCAACTCATGGGCTCAACACAAGGCCGCACAAATGGTTGCATTTTAGACCCAGTCACATGCATTCCCAAGCTGTCACACAACGCTGGTTTTGTTTTATTTCACAGTTCTATCATGTCAACCGCTCGATTTGTTCCGCAAGTCTAAACGTCAGATAGAACATCAGAAGGTCGATACTGGAGTATTTTCACGCGGTTACGGTTTAGAGAGATGAGTGCGCGGTTGGCTAAGAACACATCCCCTGTGAACCGATTTCTTCACAGTATTCCATTACGATGAAATATACTCGCGTTGTACACAAAATCTAATGTGTTAGCCGACGGCCTGTGAAAAGGGCGAATTCGTCTGGTATTGATTTCATCAGGCAGTACATATTTATATCGTTTATTTTTGAAGAGCATGGTCACAGACATAAAAAGTGAATGCAAGCGATGAATGCGAAAGGGTTACAGGAGAATATGAGATAAAAGAAAGAAATGTCTCATTCGAAGTCATGCAACCAACAGTTCCAGTCAGATAGGATGAATCCCAACGTACGTAAGAATTTTGGTAAGGAAACATGCGTGTAAAGTCTAACAACCGAAGAAAGGACAAACAATGCTGAATGCTCTTCAAGGCGCGGTAAGCGCTAGCACAGTCAAGACTCGCACATCAGGCACAAAGTGTCCGTCATACTGGGTCTGGTGTGAGATTCAATGGCAAGAATGTACATTCAACGCCATGTGCCACGCATAAAAGTGTCGTACGTACGCAGAGAACCCACAATGGCGAGCAAACACAAGTCACTGACTGTGACTTTAGAAAGTCCCAGTCCGATAACAGCTTTGGCGGATTGAGGAAAGCAGATCCCTCGATAAGAGATGATCATCGGTTGGTGGACCAAAAGTCCACATCACAACCAATTGCACGTAGGGCTGAGATTATGGCGAGGGAAAATTCATCAGCACCATACTTCTGCTTTTTCTCATTCCACACAGTCAGTCCGCGCCCATCCGAGACTATGCTGACGTCTATTACAGTCGCTCGGCGCCCGAACGGCGATCAGGTCAGGCTTGATGAAGGACGTCGAAGGTGCTCAACTCCTCAAAGACGGTGTATCCCAGGCGACGGAGGCGTTTTGCGAGTTCCCTTGCAACCCGATTATGACGAGCACATCTGGCGTCATGCGTGATCCAGCAGGACTGCAAAATATGCACCAAACTCTCTGGTTGGCCACAGTTTCCACGACATAAGATCGTCTGGCCACCGTGACCATGTCGAGCGCTTCTAACTCTCGTCCTGAGCAGGTTGCATCGGAGCTGGATACCGCGGATAAATATCCGAGGAAACACTCTTTCTGGAAATACAAGCCATCGATTAGAAAGAGGCGAAGCGACCAACTCTCGTAAACCGCGACCGTCAACGCTGTTGTGCAGGCTATCACCCCAAGCAGCCACCAGCTCTTCCTTGGTGTTTACGCATGAACCATGGACACGGATCGGAAGGCTGAGATCCCGAACAACCTTGCCAAATGCGGAATCGTTGACCACATTGCGTAGTACACGGCACTGAGTAGAAAGCAGCTTTTCCATACGCACTCTCCGCTGCATCGGGATTGTTGCACTCAGACTTGGGATACCAAGTCCCCCATGTTGTTTACCGGCATGGATGTAGCTGATCGGGGTATCCTTCGGTAGACGTAGCCAGCCGCGAATAGATTGCCTGATGTAGTTGTCCAACCTTTTGAGCGTGTTTCGGTGGACTTGGCCAAGCACGAGCGAATATGTCAGCCTCGGTATCAGGTAGTTCCTTGTGATCTCCATTCTTTGATGCGGCTTCAACGGGGCACGCGTCACCTCGTCGAGCAGTTTGAGCAGATGCTGTCGATGGTTGAAGACTCCTTTCCCTTGAAAGTAAAGGGATGCCCAAATATGTTACTGTGTCTGTCGGACCCAGAGGAGTGATGAGTTCCTCGGCGAAGCAAAATGGTTCGACTGAGACTGCTGTCGCCCGATGTTTCCTGTCCCCACAGATCACCATCGCTTTCGTCTTCCGGGCGTTTATCTTCATACCAGCTCTTCCCAACTCAACCGCGGCAGCTTCAAGCTTCTCTTTGAGGCGAGCTTGACTTTCTGCACACACGACCCAGTCGTCAGCGAAGGCAAAACCATCTACTAGGGTGTCATGGAACTGGTATCCCAGTTGCGGCATCGACAATCCAAGAACCTCATCCATTGCCATGATGAACAATAATGGGGAGAGTGGATCTCCTTGCCTCACACCTCTGTGGCAGTGAACCTCGGAACTGGGGAAAACTGCTACAGCATTCTCATAGGACTGTGCGATGTATCGAACTAGAGGTGACGGTGCTCCAAACGCCTCGGCAGATCTGACGATTGTGTCATGCGAAACCGAATCAAATGCTTTCGAGATATCGACGAACGCCAAGCTGAGGTTAGAAGCAGTCGCTGAAGAGTGACGAAGCAGGGCATGTAACAGCGATGTAGCTTCCAAACAGCCGTCCCGATGTAGAAATGCAAACTGGAGTGAAGGCAGTTGCAATCTACGACTCCAGCGATCAGCAAGCACCTTGTGAAAGCATCGGACAAGAATGGATGATACGGAGATCGGTCTCAGTTGATCCGGTGAAGTCGGATTAGGGACCTTCGGAACTAGAGTAATACGAGCACGACACAGGTGTGGGGGACAACCCCAGCTAGTAAGAGTAAGTTGAAGTACCCAGCAAGTACGTTCGCATTGAACCGGCGGAGCATCCTGGGTGTGAGCTTGTCCAGGCCTGGGGACGAATTGCCCATTGAACGGACCGTACGGCCGACTTCCTCTCCTGTGATGGGCTCGATCAAGCTCCAATCGGATGGTACTACTACGCGACTGGGCCGGCTGTCCACGTGTTTTGGGGCTGAGAGCACCTGTTTCCAGTACTGCTCGGCGTCTGGAGGTAGGCCGCAGTTGCCTTTGTACAGATCTTTCCATGACCCATCGAGCACAGCAGACGCTGCATCTTTCCGTCTTTGGTGGTATAGGGTCTGGATGGCGGCGTAGTTGGCTCGGCGGATCTGCTTTCGGTTGACCGGCATCCGATGGGCTAACTGACGACGGCGTCGGGATACGGTTTTCCAGGTGTGTGGAAATGTCCTGGAGGCGTGGAGGTCCAGAAGCGAGAGGACTTGTTCCGGTGTCATGATGCCAGACTGCAACCCTCGGGCAAATGCCAGAAGGTCAACACTAGCAAGTGAACTGTCAGCATGGGATTCTAAGAGTGACACGGCGCAATCCACGGTTTGTTTAAACCAGACGCTATAGTCATCGGCTTCTGACGAGTAGGCCGCTATTTGACCGATGGTTTGGTCAGGTCCACCAGATGATGATTCGTCCTGTTGTGCTTGCCAGTTAAGCACCCGTAACCTGGTTTTGATGCTGATAGCCGATCGACCAGGAAAATACTGCTCCAGTCTCGCGAACAGCGCGGTTTGCGTTCACAAGACGGATATAAATTGTTAGCCAGGCGCAAGAGCGATTGTGACTCTTGTTGGGACCAGCGGGCACCGGAATGCTTCACTCGGCTGAGCTTATCTGCATTATGCTGGGTGGGGTGTGCGTGCCGGCGATGTTGACTCAGGCCAATCTTCGTCGGAAAAAGGCGGGAACAATCAGCACAGGCCAATTGGGCGACCATGTTCGTACCAACACTATCATTGTCGTGAACTCGATGGTGGGCTACCAAGCCAGCTTTCGATTTACACCACTTGCCACATTCCTCACACGTGAGCCCCACGAGTCTCCCTGTGTACTGGTTGGAACTGGTGCGGAGGCGCCAGATGTTTTGTAGTGTACATTGTCGAAAGTAACCAGCACATTGAAACCAAACAGGGTGGTTAGCCCTGTCTGGAGTTGCTGAACTCTTAGCTCACCCAGACTGGCGTCCAGGCTACCCAGTCGGCACCACGAGGAGGTGGTTCAGCTCGCCGACTGGGACTACAGGACTACAGGTTGTACCCCACCGGCCAGAGCAACTCTTGAGTTGTAGTGTACACTCGACGGTGCGTCAAACAAAACACTCACATTCTCATATGAGAAAACACCGTGTGAGTAAACAACAAAGTTCGTCAGTAGGTTTTAAACTGATGTATTTCAACGACACGCACTTTCGCAGCCACAATACAAACTGATGCGAAAAAATACCGACGTCTAGCAAAGGGTTGACACTCTAGGAACGGTGACGTACGGCTTCAGTTTTCGTGTTTTTAGACAACTAACACTATTAGTCGCTTTTGTTCTCGGTCGACCGGTTCATCGCCTGGTATTCTCCATACATCCAGGAAAATATCTAGCATAACTGAATCAGGCTTCATCAACCCATCAGAAATGAACAGTAAACCACCCGAAGCCAAGCGCCCGGCCGTAAAAATAATCGTGACCATGGGCCAGATGAAGAGTAAAGTGTTGTGGGAAAATATGAAGTGTATGGTTGCATGGTGCAGTTGCATTAGAAAGAAACTTGTGTCAGCCACCCGAATTAGAATTACTTGATGAAGCGGTTTGCCCTCGTGCTCAAACCATAACGCCACTTATTCGACGGAAGGTCTTAAAGCTAAGCCTTTGAAATGCTGTAGACAACTGACGTGGCTGGTTGCTGGTTGCATTCCATATTTCTTGAGACATTAGGCCCTACAAGACAGGGGATGAGGTCAGCTGGGATGAAGATGGCCTTCCTGGTTTGCACTAAAAATAGCGCGGAGATAAGTGGATGGTATACTCAGCTGAAGGGAGAAAGATTTATGACGAATTCCAGTCATGAAGAAAGAACAGTTCACACTTGGAAGACAATTGGCGGAACAGAAGTGAAGAACTTCTGTCACGGACAACTGCCCAAGGAGCTTGTGCAACTCAAAAGCTAGATACTAATAGTGGTTACGGCCTTTTGATGCTCAACTCCGTAAAACGTTTCCAACAAAACATCCGTGCGTGACTGAACCGGTGTTTTCCCTATCCAGCTACGGAACAAAATTGGACAGAGTCTACCTATATTGCTGTGTATGCCAATATTATGCCACATTTGAATTCTTTTCATTTCTCAAACGAACTGAACAGCTTTTTCAACTAGAAAGAACTTGTAAACAGTCATTGTTAGAAGGTTAACTTTTTTATTGTTGTAGATGCATGAAAGTACGCACCTCTTATATCTTCTTTAGGTATGCTATTTTTGACTTTGTTATTTAGCAAACTCTACTTAAACTTCTTTTTTTGTTACCCTGGAAAGTTTTTTAAGTGAAAAACTATTCTGTGTATGTTATCGTCCTGGTTGCGTTTGTTATTTGGGGATAGAACACAACTTGTGCACGTTTTCTGGATGAGGAACAGCGTGAATGTCATAGATGCTACTACTGTGCACTACAGTTTGTGCGCTCTCTTTCAAAGCTTCTCTCCGCATCAGTCAGCAGGTCGTCGTCTTTAGCTATAGCGCACCCAGGGGTACTGAGCGGAATACCGACAGGTAGCCAACGAACGGGAAATGAAGAGAATAAAAATGGAATGACTGGGTCAAGTCAAATATGCTGACTCCCTGGGTGACTGAGTAAAGGAAAAGAGACGAGTTCGCTCTCTGCCTTATTCTCAGCAAACAGAACAAAATAAAATCAACCCCGACAATAAACGTTTGGATGAAAAAAATCATTCAGCTGTAGCACCCTTTCGGCGCCTAACTGCCATGCCACTTGAAGGTTGCACGAGGGCTGGGATACTGTCAGGTTGCCCAAGCCTAGACAGGGGAAGTCCAGAGGCAGAGGTCGGGTTCGAACCACGGAATTTCCAGTCAGTAAATTCGCGCTCTAACCACTTGAGCCATCTCACCACCAACTAATAAAGGCATATAGTTCGCTAGTCTGTCCCAGCTAACATTTTCCCAGCGCAATGTTGACCGACAAACCTGAGCTTCCAGCATGCCAACTCTGGGACAGGCCGGTGGACTGGATGCTTGTGTGACCAGCTCAAACAAGCTTTTCAAAAGTCACTTCAATAGACTTAACCACGCTCAGATTTTGTAATTCCAACCCCTATAGCCGCATTCAGGATAGAAAACGTTTGGTGTGAACATAACTGACACGTTCTGCATGTGCTTCAAGTTACTTGGTAGAAAAACTCACAGGTTATCTCGGCAAATTTGGTTCCGAAACTCGGTACAAGCATTTGAATGTTACAGTGTACTTAACTACGGACTATTACGAATGGGATATTAAGTGTTATTAAATATTGTTAAAAAAACATTTTTATCTTTTAGGACACCATGCGTTATGTTACCAGAAGTTGCTAAGGGCTGACCGCAGCATTTGCTGACAGTACATCAACTTTTCAGCGGTCCGCCAAAAATGACGGGTAAGCAACACAAAAGATAATTTTAAGTGTAAACTTTTGCATAATATAATTTACGATACTTGGGAAAAACTTTCGTCGTATGTAATAGATCAGGCGTTTAATTCTAGAGAAGTGTTGTCCGACATACGCCTGCTAAGTTCGTCAGAGAAGATCACAACACTATAGTATATTTTATTATGTTAGCTTGAAGTAAGCGATATAGTATACTGATTAGCTATAACAAGGTCGAAACTAGAGTCCAGTGCTTCCCACTTCGGATTGGACTTACCAAAATGATTGCATCAGGATAGAAGGAGACCTGTTTAGATGAGAGTGATGTAAACGTGAATTCTGCAAATCCCGAAACCGCTTACAACGAAGCAAAAAAATTGTCTCTTAGGCTTTAAACCTTCACAGCTTGAGCTAACGGAGGAATACTAACAGGTGAGTCGATCGATCAACATAACCAGGACAGTTACCGGGTGGTCGTTTGACGCGTCGGGCAGAAAAATCGTACTGTTCAAATGCGAACATCATCGCCTGTTCGGATCTGATAACTTAGGTGCGCTGGTGGAGTAGAGGTGACACACTCACCTCGCGTGTGAAATATCCGGAGTTTGAACGCGGACGTGGCCAAGGATATGCACTGCTGATGAGCACTGATAAGAGCGAAACTCAAGTCCAGTTCTTTTATTCTTTAGTGTGAAATCACCAAAATACTTTTGTCAGGACGAAGCTGGTGTGAATGCGAATTCTACAAACCCGGCAGTGACATGTAACGAATGGCTAACTGCTGTTGGGGTCGTAAAAGGCCAGGCAACACCAGTATGTATCGTGATATAGTTTGTCTACCGGCATACAGCCTTAATATCCTGGTCAGCTTAATAAGTTGCGCGATAGTGTAGAATACGGTTTGCAAGCAGCAATATCCCCTGTATGTTGTACGAAGATGTACGGGTAGTCGCTTTGTATAGAAAGCGATTAGAAACGGTTACGGAACAGCTGATTTTGGTATGCCTCGTCCGTCGACAAGTGTACCACTTGCCGCAACCCTAAACATACTGCCTCGGGTTGGCTATGTACTTGTATAGGAGCAACAAGACGGCTTTTCGATGTGCGCGCCGGAAAGTTTGTTTAGAGAGAGTGTTTACGTTTGACTGAATGTAAAAAAAGAGGCCAAATTTCATATGACACAAGTAGAAGTACTTTTTTTCTGATGTCTAAAGCTTTCAAAATAACTTGATGGGGACAGACTAACGCATCCCTGCTAGATCTCTGCGCCTTGCACGCATAATGAAGCGAATTAGTGAAGGCATTCATTGTACGGGTTGTAATGCCTTAGCATTACAGTAACACTTTCAACAGCGTGAAATTGGATGAAATTCGGTGGACACCAGACTTTAGGTAATAGAATTTCTCCAGCGATTTTCAACCCGCAGAACTCTTTGCAACTGAAAAACTAATACAATGGAACTGAGACATCTACAGCACAGTAATTGAACACTAAAGGCTGCTTTGTTAAGACCACTTTCGTCGTTGGTTAGGTAGTTGAGCCCTGTGGCAAAGTGTATGCCTCTGAACGGAGGTTGATGCAAACTTTGTGACAACAATGTGGGGTTCACTGAAAATGGCGGCAACCGGGATGTATATCATTTTTAGACCGAAGGCTTTTTATAGTTTGCCGCGTATTCCTATGACTATAATGTTTCAGGAAGTTTATGCGAGGGGTTTTAAGCATGGATATGCCGACTTAATTTAGACGGGACACATTTTGGGTGTAAGCTTATCCCCGGCTCAGTAGGCCTGTTGTTTTCAAAATCCGTTTCTTGAGTACAGCTAATGCGAAACAATTCCCACAGGAGAATAACAGTACAGACAGAAGTTGAGGTAAAATGAAAGTGCGGCACATTTTATGGACAGATTCACCTCTTCAAAGTTACTAGAGACGGTCGGTTGCCAGAGACGGTCGGTTGCCAGAGACGGTCGGAGATGTGTCTATTCACAATACGCTTCCGGATTAGGTTTTTCTAGACGTGGGTGATGGTCCGAGAGTTCAGTTTGGAGTATAATTTAAAAAAATAAATCAGATAACGCGGTGGTTAGACATTTTTGGAAACCAATTGCTTTCAAGGGCACACAGAGAGAGACCCGTTGATAAAAAATATAGGCACGGCTGAACTGGCATCTGACTGTAAAGTTTACTATGTCTGCCATTCAAAATGTTTTTATAAAAGATATATAAAGGTGGTATAGGGTATCGCTAGCTGAAAAAATGCAGGTAATCAACGAGGGTGATTGCACAAATGAACGAGAAATAACACTCAGAGCACAAGTTTCAAATTAACAGGGTTGGTAGTTTAATGTACTTTTCTTCCTCGGTGGAGCATGCTAGAGCTTCCTGCATGGGAAACGAAGGGGTGTTGATTCAATCTACTGAATTACGACTAATAACACGTTAGAAAATCGAGTAAGAAATCCCGTTCTTCCGTTGGCATTTCATCGGCACACATTTCTCCACTTAAACAAACCTTATTTGGAAGATTATGGGACAAGAAGAGTTAAGCAAGTTGCTTGAAGGTGAGAAGAGTTGCAATCTGAAGGCTTAGTCAAATAACGATAGACTATCGTTGGTGTCCAGTGTGAGACGGTAGTGAACTACCAAAAGCCGGTATTTATTTCGTTATGCAATGCCACTTTTTGTTTCTCCTTCCTTGCAAGGGCGGCTTAATTGGCGTCCCACCTTGCTCTGTCGACTTTTGCCTAAGGAAGCTCTAATATGGCGAATGTATCATCACTGTAAGAACAGCTAGAACACCAGGACCTTTTACCAACATAGTTAATCTATTTTGTCAACTCCCCCACCGACTTCTTCCATCATAGGCATTGGGACACAATTCTTCTGGAAGCATAGACAATAAGCCCTCAACCATTGTTTTCAGAGGCAGTTTTCCAACATTTCTCATAAGATTGATGGGAATTCATGTGAGCCCATTACCAGCTTCACTGCTTTTGAAGCAAATCAGGCAGGCTAGGCCACTGAAATCCCATCAATTCTATTTTGTACCTGAACATCAAAGTGAAACTATTTGGAGGCAGGCAGAAAGTGCTCACTTGTTTGTTCACACACCTTCTTGGACGTTAGTTGAATATAGCCAGCTCGAACTACCTTCCAAGGGCACCGCCTTGTACATTTTGTTCAATACTATCATCATCTCCATTGATAGCAAGTCCATGAACGACAATAAAACTTAGGTTACTGGAATGAAGTCTTATAATCGAAAATGGAAAAAAGGGCGTAAAAGAAGACTTAGGATTATCCTATCACAAAAATCCCAGGTGCCTGCACCTCCAACAAGCAGTCAGACAATCTGAATAGAGTTGACAACATGAACTCCTCTGATATCGCCTAGTCGCCATTTTGTTCAGTGTCTTTAGCAAGGCACAAAGAGGGTCGCTTGAACTCATCCTGGAAGGTGGACGGTACAAACGGCACTTAAACCTCTAATAATGTCCTTCATTTCATGTCGATTTCTGTCGACCTCTAGGTTTAAGCCACTCCAGACAAGGCACGGCGTAGGCTAGCATGCGTAATACCTGGCCCAGCCAACCAGCTTGCATTGATGGATGCAGTCTTTGGTGATTCGCCAAATTCCTTCTCATGCTCACTTCCTTCCGAATTCGCAGGTTCCAGCTGACTTCAGCTGTAGCTTCGATGGTCACAAACCTATAGATGTCTCAGATTCTCCGTCCGAACTGGTGAAGTCTTGCAAGCGTGCCCAATACAACCCGGAATGCAGTTTAATACACACGTAGTTTGAGGCCAGGCGATATGCCTTTTTAATGTCACAACTATCGTAGACTGGCATGAGCGATTCTGGCCTTTGAGGTTTGTCCGTCGCACTACCGTCACAGCAGTAGCGTTTCAAAACTTCCACTGTCTCCCTGAATTCATAAACGTATGCTCAAAGAAAGCACGTCTCAGAGCACGTTACTGCAATTGGTGGGAGCGAAGCACTTGTCAAAGGACTGAATAACCTTGATATGCTTTTCGACTAGGGCTTGCGCTTTCTGCTTGCTCTCAGAAATGAAAAAAAGTGTCGTTTTTATGTTCCAGATAGGGAAGTTGTCAATCCGAGAGATCTGAACACTGAGGTTTTGGAGAATTCATAATGTTCAGTTCATTATCCCATCAGTGAAACCAAATGAAAATGGAGAGAGTGGATATTTTTGTCGGATACTCTTTGCTCGTGGAAGCGTTTTTGGTGAGCTACCCATACATATTCATGCGCCCACAACTGTGTGGGAATACCCTATTGCCCATGCGTACCGAGAAGAACGGATTTGGGAAAGAGAATGAAGAGAGACGTCAGCACTAGTCTGTTACCGCTCACCCATCTGCTGCATGCGACAAGTTAGACAACCCTGCTGGTGGCACCACGGGACAGTCAGTATGGCACGAAATTATCTGGAAATGTGCAATTATTGGTTATAAGTAGACCGGGATACTGACAGGGCGCTCAGACCTAGATAAGAGGACCATTAGAATATTCACCCAAAGTCTTTGGCTCAGAAGCCCAACCGCAAGACTGGCGTAAGACCGCCATAGCAGTTTATATTTTTAAAGAGCAAGTAGCCACACATGTTCCAACCCAAAACTGGAGCAACAAGAGACTGTTAGTCACCAGCCTACTAATAGAGGCTCTGTAATTGTCACGCGTGCACCCTTCAGTGTTGCGCAAAGGCCAACGATGTTCAGAAACCACCACACCACGGTAAGTTCCAGTCACTTGGATACGGTTCTCTTAATAACACGGCCTAACCTTGTACCTAATCAAGTCAATCCGGAAGCCCCATTCATTTCATCGTTTAGCTGGAAACTTTATTAACCACCTTTTTATCTCTGAACGTGCTCAAAACTGACTTCTAGACAAACTTCCTTGTTCGCTATTCGTTTGAAGGGCGTGCGGAAAATTTCGTCAGAATATCCAAAAGTCTGGTCAATCACAGGTGTTTATCCAAGTAGCTCATACACTATCGTTGAATTCACTATTAAATAAAAAGACCACACCTGAGAGTCAAACTCTCACCTTCGGTGAGACAGGTGAATTACCCTCTAAATCACTATAGTTACCTCCCAAAGCAGATAAATCCCAACAGCTTGGGAGACAAATGAAATATACGCTGGTTTTTTTGGTTGACAATTTAAATCCTACTTTCTGAGATAGACTACGCGGCCAGCAGCTGGATTAAATTTTCTTTGGGGGTGCAAAACCGTTAAACCGAGATTTAGAAAAGTCAGTTTCAGTCGAATTTTGAGAAGCGCAGCCACACTTCCGTTAAAAACCCGTTAATCCCATGGTAACTGTCAGTTCCTTCAAAAATGATCGATGACTAATCGGAAAAAAAATCTGTTTTCCAGTAGTCAGGCAAACTTCTGAATGAATCAGGTAGCAGGCTGATTAAGACTCACACCCGAAATCAAATTCATCTGCTGCAAAAACTGTTTGGAATAGGAGTGATCTGGAGTTTAGCGACCTGTGAGTTCTAACCAGGGGGTTCAAAACCCTCCACGCATATCCAATGGGTCATGATATTGCAGAACACGCTTGCTTGCCCGTGCCTTTCGGGATCGGATTACACCCTTGTTGAATTCCAAGCTTATGGATAGATGCATATCGAATCTTCTCGGAGAATGAATAAATGACTGACTGAATAGGCTGAACTGTAATTTGATCGGAGATCACACTGAAAGTGAAAATAAACGTGTCAAACAGACACCAAGTGGGTTTCAAACTAGCTGAACTACTTTGGAAGGTACGATGAGATTTAACCAAATATACTTGGCGCCTAACAGTACACTCTGTTGGTATTTTGGGGGCAACACTTGTAGTTGTAAGATGTGACTGTATCCGTGAGGAGAAACATTCTGGACAGATGTGCTAGAGACAGAATAAGAGGATCCTTGTTTCAGTCAACAGAGAAGACGCGTACTTGTTCTGTTCTCATACTTAACTTAATAAGTAACGCTTAGGGTTGAAAATATGCCATCGCATAGGTGTTGAAATTGTGAAACGCTAGATGAACAGTGGAGTATTTCCTTAAAGGATAACAAAGCTCGTACACTCTACAGAGTAGGAGTTTTAGGGCTCCAGTTCCGTCCAAAATCTCTTTCTGTTGGAATTGTACGCACTAGAGCTGCATATTCAGAATGAAGGGAACAGAAGTATTGCAATACGCCTTTCAACTGTTTTCCTTCACAACGTGCCTGCAACAGTCCTCATTAGGGACCGGTGTCTTCTCTTATTTTATTTGAAGTATACTTTCCAAGTGTTAGTGTTCAGAGCAAATTTGCTGCGCTGTTGGAATCAAACGACGTAGTGTAACATATCCTTTTTAAGTGTGAGTGGATCACATTGCCCGGCACTTACTCAGTGGATGACAGGGCTCATTTGGACGTCGCTTAGTTAAGAGATGCATATTTGTGATCATTCTGATAAACTAGCTGTACAGTACTTTATGGCCGTCGAGTACGGATCTGTCTCACTCAGAGGAATAAGGCTCAGTTGAGACTAGTGGAGCTCTCCAGTAATCAAAAGTAAAAAACCGATCAACGGAATAAGGTATTTTCATAACATGGTAACATCACAACTCGGGCTATTCGAGAAGCCATTGATGACCTCCTTTATTGTCCAGGTTTCATGAATTTTGTCTATCATTAGAAAAAATATTCAAGGGGATTTTTCATATGCACTAGTTTGCTGTGTGCGAAATTGTTTCTACTATTGTTGCCTGTGCCATTGTTGAGTCGTCATTTACGGTTAGCTAAATGCTTTGGCGTTTGCGTATGTTAAATTCACCCGCGTAATACAGTATCGTGTAAACCGGAGTACCAAACGTGCAAAATCAAATTGCGAATAGAGGTTACAAGAGTAAAAAGATGCGTAGAAATGCCAACACCAGTATAAAACACGAACATGGGAAAAGTAGGGGAGTGAGGTATCGTCCAACATTCATTCTTCGAACACAAAATATTTACGCCGCACTCGTTTCACGTGACCATTTGGATGATCAGGCGATTCGGACAAATGCCCTCTAAGAGTTAACCAAGCAAGACGGTTCCTCACAGAGACCAGATCGACTGATCAGTCAAGCGAGTCATCAAACTCTGAGACCGCTTTGTCGTAGACTGTTCGATCATCATCCTTCCTCGTTTTAAAGTAACAGAAGACCACGGTTCTCCAGTAAGAGCACTGTCAAGTAGCCGATGACACCACATAGACAATCGCATACGTGCGGTCACAACTTTTGCGCGGCTGCCTGTGAGGAACCAGCCTCCAAAACTTCTTGATTGGTGCCGCGAAAGTCAGACCGGTTTGGACGGACTCCAACCAACTTCGGACGATTAGCCATGGAACAGGTGCTGCTGTCGTCTGAGCAGGCAGTGTCATAGACTTCCAAATAGATGGAAGTGTCGTTGTCTACCTTATGAGCTTCTTATATTGGATTTAAATGGCTTCAATTTTTCAGATTTCCTCCAGCCAGTTGCCAGCGCAGGTTGGCAAGTTGTAAATCGTTCAAGTATGACCGTACCCGTTTTTTTGATTGACAGCACTCTCTTCCATACATCCAATTTTAAGCACTTCTCAAAGAGGACAGCAACTTATTTTGCTATTCGTGGACCATGGGCTTGAGTTCAGATTGCTTACATACTGACGCATTACTACTCACTGGTGATGTCAATTCTGATTGGCGACGAAACTTTTGGAATCCAACTGCTAAGGTCGGCGATCAGACTAGCAACCAAGCGGTACACATGAGCCACCGATATTCAGTAACTTCAGAAGCTCGCGTCTGCCTGCTTCTTGAGTAGTTTTTCATACAAGGAAATCAAAACGGAACGATAATCATTCAGCTTCTGAGGTGGTGCGCACCTGGATTTGTGCCAGATCGATAATACATGGTCCACTGGCTCCGTGTTTGCTAGTTATGTGAAGTAACAGTTGTGAATACCAGAAAGAAAAGACCCAGACAAACGCACCAACGCAAGTAGGTTTAGATCAGTATTGCAGTTTAGCTCTATTCGTCATTACTTGATATTTTACAAGCAATGTACTTAGGGCTTGGACCGGTTCTAGCTGTCATTTTTATGCAAAAGCTTTCGACCTAAACGGGCAGATAGAGGCTTGAGTATCAACATAATTTAGAGAGCAAAGGCAAGAAAGTGAATGTGGTTTGATTTATAGCAAATTCAACCAAAAGGAACGGTTCACACGAACATCCGGGGCCATTTTATCCGGAACTGATCTAAATAATTGAGAATGAGCTGGTTAGAATTCTAATGCTGTGGTAATCTTGGGGGTTATTTTAACAAGATGACCATTTTACAGACAAATACATTCATTTGCATATCAATTTGGTTTCGACGTTAGACTCGCCTGTAGCCCAGCTGAATTTCTCGCTTATGATGTTTTTAAGTAACTGAATGTGCTGCATCAGGCCACCTCATGTTTCAGATGGCACGACAAAATTTTCCTGAAAAGACGTTTGCTTACGTGGATCAAATCAGCTGTGGACTAACTCCAGTAAATAGAAAATCCATTGTACAATAAGCTCGCTGTGCTCGTAAAACTGCGTAGCCGAAATGGGCAGAAAAAATGAAAAAGAATAAACTGAATTTAATGAACTCATACTTGAGGCCCACGTACGGTAGCCTTTAGGAGAAATTCAACCTCCATATAAAATTCCGAACATAACTATTTCACGTTTCTTCCCCTCGGGATGGAGTGCGGCTGGGGCACTTCACACTTGGCTATCTGTCTTTCTCTCCGTTATAAAAGATAAAACTGACCAGTGCAGCAACCTCATTAAAGAACGATCCTTTATCAGGCTGGTTCGCTTGGTGAAAATGACTACGTGGCCAGACAACCGCGAACGGATGCTAACTGCTATCATCCAAGTCCAAAAACTGTGGTGGTTTCCACACAGAAGCGGATGCACTCTACCCAGGTGTTGCTCTTTTGAGCAAAGCTGGGGTTGATATTCGCCTTTGGTTATCCAGGATAGACAGACCACACCTTCTTCAACCAAGAAACAAGCCGAAAACGTCTACACTTGCATGAGTGGAATGCGCCACTCACCATTCCAAATAAGGACTGAGTAACGATCCAGGTTTCCTCCTCCGAGTCGCCGATCCAGTAAGCCAGTTTGGAAGGTTTTTATTTTGCATGATTATTTCAATATGTAGACGAAGCGGCTTGATTCCAAAGGTGCTCATCATCTCCGACGGGATATTACAGGCGAGTTAAGCACGCACTGGCAGTGTAGTCACGCCATAGACGTCAGACGACAGGAGCTGAATTTCCAGGATGACTTGGTTTGCCCATTTCCACTGACCCGTGATGAAAGCGGAAGTCACGTACAACGTGTCAGTTCCCATTCTAGCGTGTGCGTAAGAGACCAATCAGGAAAACAGTGCAGAAGGACATTCTGAATCGAAAAAAAGGTGAGTATACATTGATTGTACTTATTCTGAGTAGAGTGGGCTCGGATGTCACGAGAACTTTGTGGTAAAAAACGTTCATATCATAAAGTCAACGTCTTTTTGTTTACTAAAGGGCTTACTATTTCAGCAATGTATAGGGGGAAATATAATGGGCCTTACTATGAAGTGAAAACTTATGCTTTAAAGAATATCAACCGAATAAAACAGTGTTACGCCACTTGGTGTGGAAAACGAGCTAAGCGTTCGAAACCTTGCTGCCATGCTAGCAGAAGGAAGAAGTGGGGATGAGACGCTGGTTGACACAAGCAGAGATGCTGAGGTGTTTTCCAAAACCGCGGACATTGCTGTCAGTAAGTTTACTCTTTAACCATTGTGATGCCTCGGGCACTTCAGTGTCTTAGGTTTCCAATATTGTATTATAGAGATTCAAGTGCACAGATTTACTCCTGGCAGAAAAAGCTCCCCAATATCAACAAGAACAACGTCAACGTTATCGTAAATCTTTCAGGTTTTAGCGTCTGAGTCAAACTTCATAACTATCCTGGGTTCATTTGGATGAAGTTTTCCAGTCCTGGTGAAGACAGTAAGCACGTTGTTTTGTTCCCTAATACTCCATTTACGTCATTCTCAATCATTTCCGTACATTTCACGCTTCAAAAGCTTTTATACAATCACATCCACGTGCATACTCCTGGATAAAATAGTCAAAACTAAAAGTTTGAATAACACTGAGAAATCCCTGGGGTCTGTCAACGTGTGTGAGGTTCACCATTTGTTTGACAACCGTAAATTTGTTGGATACGGCTGCAAATCTCTTGATGGCTCCCGGCTCAAAAAAGTCCAAATAGTTTATCCGTTTCAGTGGAATAAATGCAAGTTAAAAACCCTACTGGCAAGTATGCTTCTTGCAAGGAGAGAGCAGCTGGGTTGTAACAAAGTAATATTTTGCATAATACTGAGCAGAATGTTGAAGGCTTAGATAGCAAAAAGTGACTATGCTTTCTTCAGTTGAAGGCATAGATAGCAAAAAGTGACTATGCTTTCTTCGCAGACCAGAGCAATTCGGTTGCAAATATCCCATCACCACTGAAGGCGAACAAACCAAATAAGTATTCTTAATCGGCGTAGAATGTCTGAGCGGGTTGACCAATGAGTAAGCTGACCTTGCAGTTTTATATCTCTCAATGAACCTGTTGCTCCCTACTATGACTTTCCACACAAGGGCTTAGCGGGATAAATTTCTTGACTTACTTGTGACCTTGCTGCGAGAATGAATCAGTTTTAGTTCCACAAATATTCTTCAGCGAAACTCCGCTAGTGGGGAACGAACCAGACGAAGGTTGAACCAAAAACACAGTTTCTAAAAATTGCACTTGAAGGAATTGACAATGCTTACCAAGAAGTAAAAAATTGGTGTGGTGCAGAACCTTCAGCGAGTTTATGATTAATTGAGTGTGTTATCGGGCATCTAAACCACACTCACATAATTGTGCACTATTTTGTATGGATGACATATTGAGTAGTATATATTGGTTCATTTTTGGGACGAATTCAAACTTAACTGGGGCTACGCAGATAATTAACCCTTTGTATATGTGTGTACTCAATCATGCTGAGGTTACATGCAAAATTTTGACACGTCACAGCCTTCACGCCACGCAAGATTGACAGCCTTTGTCTATGAGAGATTTGTGGAACACAACCGACTGACTTTCGAATTTATCGACATAGGCGTCAAATTATGAACACATTTAGAGAATTTACTCTCCGCATAACCCGAAATACATCGAATTCAACAGCGTGCGCATCTGATAAAGGTCAGCAGGAAGCACGAATTCGAATACGTTTTTTGAACTAAAATGACTTCCCACTAAGTGAAATTTGCTTGGGACATTTGGTCACCGACAAAGCAGTTGGAATCTTCAAGCTTCGTTTCGTTCGAGTGGATAGCTGAGATGCAAACAGAGTTGTTGCAATAAATATATGGTAACAAATTGTTATTGATAACCCGATACATTTTTATTGACAATGATTACTAAACATTTTGGCTGGTTGTCAATTGTGGATAAGAGTACAGAGCATCTGGACCACAGCGGCTTGCACCTCTCGCAGTACGGCGAACCCGGTCTATGGAGATGAAAACATTCACGACAAAAAGCTGGGTTAATGTGCTTGACGATAAAAGAACCGAGCAATACGAGTAGGAGTTTCATCCAGTTAGTAGACTGGAAGTAAACAAGAAAACAAATCTACTTGCTTGTCGCTTGAATTGCATTTTGCATAAAATGAATTCGGAATATATCCCTGTGATTATACCTCAAAACACCTATCCAGGATCAACGTCAAGCGGTTATTAAGGCGATTAACAATCTCTTGTCGTGATAAAGTGGCCCATTGAAGTTCAAAACAGATTTTTTGGGAAAGCAACATCGGTTGTTTTCCAAAATTCATTCGCAGTGTTCACTTTTAGCAAAAAAACTGTTGTAAACAAAAGGAATTGAAAACAAAGTGTTTAATAATCCGTACACCCATTTGAATCATAGCAATCGATTTCGGGGAGTCCTCATGTGAATTAACCGGAACAAACAAGTGTAAGAACGTTGAGGGAAAAATTTTTCGTGAATGCAGTTCGTGAACTTTGGGTTTTATGTGTGATGGTATCTATCATCTACCGAGCGAAACGAGTATCATTAAGTTTACGAGTGGTGAGTACAACCATTATTCTATTTGGTGAGCCAGACGGTCTGATTATAAGCAATTCGTCTGCAGTGAAGGCGGCATCATCGGTACAGAACATTGATGTACTCAGATGGACTATGTAATGAACTTCATCGGTCAGCATGACTTGTGGCAGAAGGTGTTCTGTAACTCGAAAAATCAGGAAAAGTTTAACTTTTGCTTCTGACCATGAATCCAAGTTGACAGCTTACCAATATTCAGATGGCTGTTCTAAATTTTTCCAAAGTTGTCTAACACTTACCAAGCCATGGTCTTTCTTCGTCAAAAGTGGTAAGGACAAAGAGGAAGCGGTCAGGTTCATGAACTATTTTGTTCAACTAGATGCAGGGGTACTCAGCTGTTTGATGTGCAGTTCAGAGTCCAATCAACCTCAACTACAACTGTCGTTGAAGCTGAAAATCGTGCAATTGAGCCTTGCTACCTTCGCCAGAAAATAGCCGAATAGTAGGAAACTTAACTTAACTTCATCCATTTTGGATGCGGTCGATCGACATGTACTACTTCGAATTGAAAGCCACTTCTGAAGCTTTTGGTTTACGTTCGACTACAATGCGTATCCTGACTTTCGTGTGTCAGAGAAATCGTGTTTAACATCTTTAATGGTTTTTCAGGCAATGAAAGAATCTCGGGTGAAACGGTTTACAAAAAGGCTATTCGACGAATGACAGAGAACATTAGTCTTCTTCCCAGACAACAAGGGACATGCAGTACATCTTTCATCACATAGCATTTAGCAAACGTTGGGCAGTTGTGTCCTCGTTAAGTTATGTGTATGTCGCATATTGAGATAAATTACATTCTAAACGTGCTCAACTAAAGAAAAAAGAATGAAAATTTACGTTTTTTTTGAATTCTTACGTTTGTTTTAAGTCTAGTCGTTTGTTACAGAAAACGAAAACAGAAAGCTCGCTTAGGAGTGAGCCATTCTGATCAGAACCCTGGGGGAGGGGCGATCCCTACATAAAGGAACATTGCAATTTGGGAGTTTTCATACAATAAATTGATAAATTCGAAAACATAACAATTGCCGCAACCAGTCACATTGAATTGCAATGAGCTCCACTCCGAAGAAAACAAAATCTCAAGAGTGCACACACTCACTCCTTTATAAAGCGGTCTTCCATGGAGTAGCTTCATAATGCAAATGCTTGGAGTTTACCCCCATGTCTACGTTAGCAATTTCGAGGCCCAAAAAGAGATTCTAAGGCGTACTCATTGCTCGGTTTACTTTAGACCGGACGTAAGCAGTATCCCGACGAAAATGTTCAAGCTTTTGAGTGTTCCGTTTGCAAGTGAAAATGACAGATCTCTGAAAATAAATAAAACACTTGAAACAGGTTGCCACTCTGCAAAATTCATGGTCTTAATTGTAAACGTGTACACTCACCTGAAGATATTTATCAAGATGATATCTAACATGCATACACAGATCTTACAGTTCCACTTTCCTTTTTGAAGAAACACGCCGAGTCTGCGGTCTTTTGGCTGACATCAAGATTGATGGCAACAGTGTGCAAGCTATACAAACTGATGGTTGACACATCTGATGGCACTTGGTGGCGCCTTCACAGGAATGAGCTCCCCAGTCAAAGCACGCAAAAAACACATACAAACTGCTTTACACTGATCAATGTACATTTGAGACGTCTTCATCTCATGGCGAAGTGTCTAAACTTTCGAAAACAAAAATCTGAATTCCGAGTTTTGAGAATTTTTATTTATACGCGTGTCATACGCGCAGAAGAGTTTTCTGCTAGACGCCAGGTTAAAAACAAGGCGTCTCGAAATTATCGCTTCTATCGGTAAACCCCAAGGACGAAAAAGTGTGCCCCTTGCCTTTGTTTATATCTAATCAAACTAGGCAGCAGACATAAAAGACGTGATAAGTACAGTTTGGGCAATACACGTCTATCGAACTAAGACACTCTACAGATTTAATGTGTGAGCAGTGGGGGTAATTTTGATCTTACTTGTCTTTTCCGTTTTGGGTTGACAACAGAGTTAGGGCCAGAATAAAACGTTTAATATTTCTATTCCTGTTTCAGGAATATAATAAGAGGGGCCGGTTTCGCAACGCAAAATGTCTTGCTAAGAGCCAGTGAGACTACAAATCAGCCGTTTTCCTGTGGCTTTACCTACACTGATTTTAGTGTTGACATGTCTACATAAATTTACAAGGTCATCTCAACTGTACGGGAAAAAAACTAAAAATGCAGAGTAATAGTCGTCTCAAATAAACTAAGTAATGTCGTGATAATGGATAGGATACTAGATTGAAATGGATATCACCCGCGTTGTACAAAACCGGAAAATTAATACCCAAGAACATGGGAGAAATATGGAGTTGAGTGGGCCAAAGCAAGATTTAAATGAGTTAGTTGATGTGTAATAAACAACGCAGGTCAACCAAACTGAGGAAGAAACGGTTCTGTAATGTCCATTTTCTGAACAACCTTGACGTTACGAACCAGGTGTTGGCTTGCACAAAGAGGCGCTTTAAATGTGAGCAACAGGAGCATTGGGAATCTTCTGGGTATAACCGTACTTATATGTAAAAAAAAGCTTATCAGAAGTCTACGCGTTTAAAGCGTAACCTCTGTCCTTCAGGTATTGGCCAGTGCGCTGCTGGGGTCATCAATACTTGAGTTGTGAAGCTGATTAGGGACAAGCCGGCAATACATGTCTCACGGTCCCATCGATGTACCTGCATTCGCCAGTAGAAGAATTTACCAATTTAACGTCGATTCTACATAACAGGAAAAAATGCTAAGCAGTGCTCGAAATGACTCAAGACATCTTGCTTTGCGAAACCGGCTCTTGTTTATCAGGCGTCGGAGAGGTGCAGTTGCCTAAAAATGTAAACTGAATTCATTCAAATCCATACCAGAAAGTTTATCAAAATTGATGTGGTGTTTGGGTGCCATGTGCGATTAAGGTACAAGTGTTCGTTCATGTGAGTGCCTGTATCCGTTCAAGGCGTTTTCTAACACAAAGTGAAGACTTCGAGATTCGTATGTGCCTTCTTGTACAGACGCTTGTCGGCCTCCTGTTTTCCGATTAGTTAGTAAGCAGTGAAGCCGACTCTGTACTTAGCCACCTTGGAGGCTATCTCAAAGGTTTTCTTATCATCTTGAACCACTAATTTTCAAACTGAACGAACCAGTTTTCCTCCGTTGACTGGTCTTATTTGTTCTGCATACATGTTTGAGCCATAAGAAAGCAGATAAAAACGTCTATTGTTACCCAGGCTGCGCCAATTCCATTTTATTATCAACCTCTGCTTGGTGATAATCAAGCTGACAATCAATCGGCGAAACCGAAACCGAAATAAGAAAGGCTCTGACATACAACCAAACATACAAGGTGTGGGAAGATCTTCACAGACCGACACACACGTGGTGGTCGTTGCACTCACATAGCGTGATGAGAAGAAAATTAGATGCGCATCTCAAATCTACTGGAGTAATTGAGGAGAACGAGTTAAGAAATCTAGAAAATGAAGACTAAAGGTTATTCCTCAGTTGTATCGAAGGATTTCATGACATCAACGTGTAGTTATTTCTCCTATTCATAATTTGGTGTCGATAACAACGGGCGATATTTCGTGGATCAACGTGTAGTTATTTCTCCTATTCATATTTTGGAGACGATAACAACGGGCGATATTTCGTGCGGAGTTTTGGTGCAACAGTCTTGAAACTGATCGCACTCGATGCATCAGTGAATATTTAAGATGGTTTGCACTAACATTGATGGGAGTAAAACCTGTAGATACGATTAGTTCAATTCGCATTTAACGAGGGGAGAGTTAACGAACGAATGTAAAATTTTTCCTGACATTCATCGGAAAATAATTCACTACAAAGTTAAAGCATTCAGCTCCCAAGACATGGTATCTGTTGCAGCATTTAACCATATTTAAACAAAAACTCTGAGTCCTATCTGAGAATGGAGCAGTAGCGACTCAGACGTCATACCGAAACTCAATGGGGGTATTTTGATTGACGCAAATGCCCCTCATACGTCTTGCAGAGCTCAAAGAAATCACGTGGACTGAGATATTCCCGGTTTCCTGATGACTAGGTTAGAGCGTTCGGTTGTGGTGGACAAGATCGATGGCACTCCACTGTCGTTTAATTATGTCAGATCATGTAGAAAAGGCACTGCTGTGGAATGGAAAATAAATTAGGACGTGAAATGGAGACATGCGTTTGCCAAGTCTATGTGCATAAATTTCTCACTTCTTCGGAATCCTGCCCAGACAAGCTACAGATGAGTAGTGACGAAGGCAGATATCTGGTCAAAGTCACATTCTGCACTCGCGCTCAGAGAATAGCAAGTAGCCCATATCGTAAAAAGGAAGTACCACCGACTACAATTGAAGATTTTGAAATCTTTATTAACTGTTGCATAACTATTGAGCGGTGCTGCAAAGTGCAGTGCCGGAAACTATGGCCGGTTACTGACGTATTGATCAGCAGCTCAAGTAAAAAGGTAATTAACCCACTTGCAGTTCAGTCAAAATTAAATTTTCGGGTTTCGAAGATGAACTCGAAAGAGTTTTATACGTTTTCATGGGAGATGTGGGATGATGTAACCAGCTGTCTATCTGTAATCACTGTCAATGGTCAACTGTGAAAGAGTAAAACAAACTGTAAAATAAATAATCCAGGTTAAAAGTCCAACTAAAAGCTTTCCCAAATTATGTTTTTGTTCTTGTTTGGAGAAGAGTTCGTAAACATGCATGACACTACTCTAGTTAATAATATGTTTAACGACCAAAATGTGCATGATTTGCGTGATATACTGATATATGATTAATTCCATATATATATATCATTTATAAGACAGCCTCATTTTGAGGAGTAAAACCGTACGAAAGAACGATCCCGCCTTTCAACCAGCGATTCCATTTACCAGGCAAGGAGATGTTATAACAAAGGTTGACCTAGCAAACGGGTCCGCACAATGCACACATACGCCAGACAAACACGCAGAAATAATTAAAATGATCGACTCGTATGCAACCGACTGTTTAATGGATGAGTAGACGCCACAGCATCTCTCGGTTACGCTCTGAATAGGCGCCTTGCAAAGAAGGTATCTGACTTTGTTCATATGTGTTGTCCGCCTTTCAGTTCAATCCATCTGTTACAGTGAGCTTCCTCGGATACGCAGCAGAAGAACCGATATCTCTCTGTTTACGAGGTGTCTCTTATACATGGGTTCTCTGCATTATACTTTAAATATCTAGTAAAGGACACTGCATTCACATCAATAGCCTATTCACCAGACAAAAAAGAATGTATTGGTTTTTCAAGTGGCCAAGTAGAGCACTTCTGATTTTTGTGAATTTTAAATGAGTGATATCCACGCTGATTTATATTTACATTATGTCCAGTTACAAGTCTATGTCAGTGCCGCATATGTCAAACTGACTCAAATGAGTATTGGTTTTATTGATCGATCTTTGGCAAGACGCTGAAAAATCAATAGTCAATGACTTGGTAACAACATTCACTCATTTTTCTCGAAACGCTTTCAAAATTGCTTAGGCATGTTCCCTATTTCCATTAAAATTGTAGACCAGCAGCTGAACTCCACAAGGATAATGAAACACACTGTCACGGCCTAGATAAGTTTTTTTCCTGCAATGAACATTGTTTTGTTACTCAGGGGAATGCGGACAGCTCAGGTTGGACAGACACTGTTTGGGTTTTTCGCCCATTTTGACAAGTTGGTTGGAAATATTTCACCAGCAGTGAAGGCAACATCATTTGTGCTTGATAATTAGCTTAAGTGATACTGTATTCTGACGATGAAGTCTGAAATCCAGACTAAGAGAAAAACAAATAACGCCTCATGCCAACCCAATCTGCCGGTGTTGAGTTCTCAGTTCGAGAGCCACATGCATGCATGATCGTCGACAAACCCGCAAGTTTATCTTTACTTTTGCTTGTAAATGTGTTCACTGTAGAGAAAAAACCTGTTGGATATTGTGTACGAAGCTTTTGAGCTGACATCTTCTTAGGCTCAGTAACTAGATCACATAATTTTCCTTCGAAAGAAGATTTGTTGAGTGTGGCTGCTAGAACACAACGCAACCAACCAATGTGTAATTACTGGTCGATGTCGGCAACGGTGATCTTATCATTAGGATGAACCACTCGAGTCCTGTACTCATCTATTCTGTGTTAATCACAGGAATGTCATCAATCTGGGTAGGACTGACTTTGCAGATGAACAAACAGATGGAACTCACACACCGACCTGATCGTAGCCTATTTCGCTCACGCACACAAAATCTCATGGACACCTCAGCCGGCCCGGTCTGGAAAATTTGACGCACACAAACATGCATCGCAACACAACAAATCGGACGCACACACACGCACTCTGACTTCATGGTCCGCCACTGTTCAACAGTTGCATTCACTTTTTCGGTTTCCCCATGGCTCGCTCACATTTTGCTCGTGTGAATCCCAGGACAATCTGTGGTAACCAAAACCTCGGATAATGGAGAGCAACTTCTTTAGTTGCGTGCTAGACATCGTCCCTTTTTGGTCAGTATGAACTCTTAGCACAAACGCGCACGAACAGATACTTGAAGAGCTCCAAGAACAAGCCAGTCGTCGGCTCACTTGCATCATTTGGGGCCATCAGTTACCGATGGAGAGCTTCAGTTAAAGCTTGCCGTGGAAAAATCACCTGGATTATGTTGCCATAAGAGTTCGGTTTTCAGTTCGCTTCCCTAAAGGATTATGCCTATCAAAACATGTCGATTCCGCTTACCAACCTGAATGAATTCAAGTAGCTCAAATGTGTGAAAGTTCTCTGACTGGGAAGCAACCGGCAGTGCAGTCATGATGATCACGAATATTAGTTGGAGGATAACTGGAAAGACGCGGAAAAGGCTATTTTCAGAGCTTTCATGACTGTTTATCTAAGCTAGCCTACACGATCAAATGGACGATTTCTTCTAGCGAGATTAGCAGACCATACTTTTGCCGGTAAATAGCGACCAAGAAGTTGCACACAAGTCTACTAAAGGTCGGTAATAAACAGCTTAAAAATGTTCAAGGATGTCCTTGCGAAGGCCAAAGAGATGAAGAAGGCATTTGCAGGGTGACAAGGCCGAGTTAATCAACAATCTAAAAGAAGATAAGTGTCAGCAAGAGATTTTGCTTAAGAGATGGAGCAAAATTAAATGCCAGCGTTGTCGCCTTGAGTGACGATCTGAACACTTACGAATGATTCATCTGACCTTCTCCATCACCACCTCTGGAGAACCCATCGACCCCGAATGGAGCATTGGCACCGGCCCCGCATCACTAACCGGAATCGGAAGCAAGGCAATATTCCTTTTACACGACAAGGCACCTAACACTCATAATTTGCACCCTGCCCTTTTGGAACTTGATGAGCGGTCCGAACAAACTTTGACAGTGTCTGGAATCTAAAGCTCTAAACCTGATAATAAACATCAAAAAGGCGAGAAATTCATGCAAAAACGGTTGTGGCTCTAAAGTAACAGTCCTGACAGTCAGCTTGATTTTGCACAGGCTGGTTGACGACAGGGAGGGACTCGTGAGAATCAGATTTGGTGGCCGTGAATACATTATCCGTGTCCTTGCATCCGCTTTTTACAAGAGCTCTCACTTAAAATCTCATCAGTTTTGGTTCGCTTTGGTGTAAGAGCTGCTACTGACTCCGCGGATGGTCATAAGCCATGGTTTGACAGAAAATCCAGCCACCCTCTCTCAGCCTTTAACCCTAAGAGGGTACTGGACACGGGATGCTTTTGGCGCGTGTGAGTAAGAAGCAACCGGTTGCCCGGTCCCATCACGTTGAATGATGTAAGAAAGAATATCCTCTCTAATCACTCCTCTCCAAATTTGTCGCTGACTCTTCCAAGTTACTCTGAAACTATGTGGACCGAAATATCCCCGGGGCGTTCAGCGATGTGCGTAGAGTATGCGGACGATATAGTTCTCCTCGTTTCAGGACCTTCAGATATGTAAATAACCTAAATCTCTGAATTACGTAAGAAGTTTGCGACAGGGTCTGGTGTGCGCTCCACACCCGCGGATTGTTGCTATGCGGCTGGGTGGTATCGAACCCAAACTTCATGCTTGCATACCATTTAATTGACGTGGTAGCTGTATAAGTTTCATGCTAATGGTTGGAGACGAGGTTACTTCTTGAGTCGAAAAGGACAGAGCAGCCTTTGCCAACTGATAAGATATCAGTTTATCCCTTACTGATAGACTATACACACACAATACGGCCCACGCTTTTTAAGAAGTCAGAAACATAGCTCTAAGTGCAGACTATTTGCGAAGAGGCTTGGCGTTTCATCATCGGTATATTCAAGGTATTGGCTAAGACTGTTGGGAACGAGATATGAGAGCACAACTCAGTAAAATGAGTCAGGTTGACAACGGCCTCACCCATCGCAACTGACGTCGGAGAAAATGGAACAGTCAAGCAGCCAATGGTGCCTCTATATTACATTTATTAGCGTATCTACCAAGCTTCTTGTTCCGTCAAATAACTAGACTGATTCAGTATCAACTAAGTTGTTGTGCCACAGCCTACAATGTTTTGCTACACTTGTTATACTCCCCGTATTTCCATGAATGAAACTGCAGTCGCTGGAACCATGCTATCTTTCGTACACGAGTTATAGTTAATAAATTGAGGCAAAATAAAATGTACTCTTGACTGTCTACTAGCGGATATTTACACCTGTGCGTCAAAGAAACATTTCGGCAATTTCGATGCATGTTATCTAATCCGCGCATGGGGTATACAGATTCAAACTGATGTTTACTGGCGTGAAGTCAACAGTGCCAAGTTGATTTTATGAGTTCATTGCTAAGTAAATGAATTTTAATAGTGCTGCCGTATCATTCGCTGATAAATTGCCTTTTATTTTAAAGCGAACAGCTTCGGTAACAAAACCTGAGTGCCTTTTATTTTAAAGCGAACAGCTTCGGCAACAAAATCTGAAGTTTTCTGAAACGCGTTAAATATATTTATATCTTTCTTTCACACAAATTCTGCCGTCATAGCAGACAGGACTTTAGTGTTATCATGAAGCGGATCAGCAATCACTGCGGGAATTATTTCTAAATGACCAACAATGACAGTCTGAGGGCTTGTCAAAAGAACGAAGATTGTCCACGTAGGCGGACCAAGTGGGCTGAAAAATGCACTTACCTATTTGCTTCATCAAAGTTTTCAATGTATTTTGACAAATATTTACGTGCACTTTGGTCTCCGGTTGCACAAATGCAGATAAGCAATGAGCCATTTTGCCTAAGTTCATTGTTTTGGACGTAAAAGTGTCCTGAAAGAGTACATTGCGACGGAACACTTTAGCTAATGGTAACGGTTGAAAAATGTTTCGTTCATAAATCACCTAGTCATCTATTCACCATCAAAGGACGCATGTGACTCTTTTTAGTTCGGCATTTTCATTCAATGGTCAAAACTCAGTGCATTTATCAAACAGTGACATTTGCCGAACAAACGAGACAATTTTCAAAAGTCTTTGATTGCAAGGGGTACAGCACTGGTGACTAAGGGGTCATAGGCACTACTGGATCACCTCCAAACATTCGTGAATGTAGCTTTCACATACATTCGCCCAGTAATTTTAGCTGATATGCAACTCGAGTTGTAAGAAATAACTGAGGCACATTTTGGCCTCTGACCAGCAGGGAATGTCAACAACTACCATTTCAGCCTGGAGAGCTTTCAGGAAACCTTGAATCAATCCTTCCCGGAGCTCGTCCGAGTGAGCATTTTTATGGTTATGGACACTAAAAAGGAAGGGTATGTTGCAATGGCTTGTACCCCGATGTAACAATGTATCTGAGCATACATAAAAAGTGGAATTTGTGGGATATAGTCGACCAAATTGACTTTTCAACTGGCTCTAAACTTTTCCAGGAAGCCAATACATTTAGAAAAGTTGACCACCTAATTTTCAGTGAGCCAGCAAAATGGACTTGACCAGACCGGTAGTTTATTATTTCGGAAAATTGCCTCCAAAATTACTCGTGTTAATTAGCATGATAGCCGCTCATACGTTAAGTGTCTGAGTGCGTTTGTTTGACAATTGTAGGTTACATCAAACATTAATGCAAATTAATGCATAGGAAAGTTCAAGGGTTTGTGAAAATAATTGATCAGCAATCAGATACAGCAGATTAGCGAATCAGCAGACATAACAATAACATTCATCAAAGTTGACTTGTGCTTGGTCTTTATTCAATTAAAAGTGAACTCTGGATGTCGTTTTTGGTTTCAGAGGTATGACACAAGTGTTGGCAATATATGAACCAATCCTGGGATTTCGATCTTCAAGAATATTGAATATTGAAGAACGCAGCTTACAAGCTAGTAATTGAATATTGCATCCATGAGGCCTAGATAGCCAGCAGATAGTCCGCCTGTACTGCCGAAAGATCCACCTTACCCTACTGTGGATTTAGTTGTATGAGATGATCACTGGAGCTGGAGACCCTGTGGAGTCCCTCATAGTCCACACGGTATTGAGAATCCTTAGCACGAAATGCATACACGGGCTGCCATATATTTCGCAGTTTCTTATCATTGTTTAGTTTATTACATGCGGCAGGTTTGCTAAAACTATTGCATTCATTTTACCAACATATGTAAGAATACTTACATTGCCAATATATATGTATATATCGGTATACTGAGCAATAAAACATTTCATTATGAAAAAGCCAGCTGCCAAATTTCTGAGTCCATCGGCTTCTTTAATTCCCGTTTTCGATGCAAAATTATCAACACTCTCACATCCAGGCAAACATATTTCGGTCATATCAACGGCTTTAAATGAGCTCCACACACAGTGCCTTATCCAGCTGTAGATCCGATTACTGGACTTACTATTTCCGTTAAACCACTTGTGATTTCAAGCTTGTTTGTTTTGTTCCGTTGGCATTCGCCCAAGACTTATTTGTTTATTATTTTAAACCACCCCGTGCATTTGCCAATACGAGTAGATGGTGTTTAGTAGGTGCAATCAGAGTGCAATTAGGTGTACTTCTGAGAGGTCATATTCTCTAACTTGAGGATACCAGATAAAAACTTGGTTGTGCCGAAGTTCAGTTTAATTTCAATTGTGCGGACACTTTTGCATGGTGTTTTGTTCCAGGATTTCGACATAGTATTCCATGGCACGAAAATTAAGATATTCAGTCCAGGAACTCCGCCTTTTTTGAATATAAAAGTTTTCTGGGATTTCAGCCTGCGCTTCGAGTTCCAACCAGAGCTCTCGCTTATAGTATGTGTGTCGTACAGAGACCACTACATGTTTGAGATAGTACAGTATTCGAAAAATCGCTGTGTATTTTATTGATCGAATATTTTTGTTTAAAATTCGGACAGTCAGAAAATAGATCTTTAGTGCAGTTCGTGCATTACATCGGCTACAACACATGATGAACGAAAACTCGGGTTTTATGCTTCTCTGATGATCCTAACGAAGCATACAACCAAGTATGAGTTGGTCAAAATCTTTCAGAATGCTTCTAGACGATTTTTCATCAGGACAGTTTACTATGCTCTCTAGAATATCTTACAAGCTGAAATACGAGGTGGATTTTTGCAGAAGATTCAGTTGAAAAACGTCACAAGAATATTACAGCGCTTATCTGGAATTCTGTAAAGCCAAATTTGTGTGCAATTTAGGGTTCACTTTATTTTTCAGCAAATCCCGTTGAGCAGAGTAAACGAGTATTGATGCGCGGGAACAATGCAGAAGATCCAGCAGGTATACAAAGAGTAAACGTACTTGCTGTGATTGAAGAACCGAGAAGTCCCGAAAACTAAAAATCTATTTTTGGAACACGGCGTACTTACAAGAAAAAGTTATCAAGTAAGAATCAGCCCATGGTCTTCTAGTCCACATTACTTTTCAAATTTTAGTGCTGTCTTCTATCAAGAGCAAACACAGGTTGGACAATTACGTTTATTGTTTGCGCTCACTGGATCTTCCGACATAAATCAAGGGCGGAGGCAGGTCGAGATTATAGTGACCCGATTATTCGAAGATCATGTTTTGACTTTCAGCGTTTTATTCCTGCTAACGCGCGATCATTTTTTTCCTCTGTGTAACCATTAGTTGTATTTTTAAAAGTAAAACTCATATGTGGAAACTGCGCGCCAAAATAACCTATTGATGTTTATTTCATGTTTATGTAGACTTTTCTCATTTTAGATAAAATAACATCTCGTATGCGAATACTGCTAGAGTATGTGTGAGTCGATCTGAACAGGCTTTATTGTGGCAAAAATCTGAAGAGGTGTAGTCAAAATTTGCCCAACTAATATGCCGTGATACGAAACTAGGGTTTGTACAACAAGAAAGTCGAGAAGTTCAGACATCTTTGTGAATGAAACAGAGGAATAAATTATCTTCGAGACAAACTCGAAGCGCGTACATCTGTCAAATTGTGATTAAATTTTTTCTAAGCCACATTGAGGCAATTTAAGCACCGTCATGTGTTAAAAACGCCTAACTACCAACGTTCGTCCATAGACCCTGGCAAACATCCAACGATGGGTTTGGTTCAGCCATCCGCACCGCTCACGCTACACGTCCACTAAATACTATTATTGCTGTTATTATCGGCAGTATTATCAAACTGATTTAGTCGGTGTGCATAACATCAGGGAACTGGAACGTTTTTCAGGTCTTCAAAGTGCTAGGCTGCTCGCAGGTATTCACGCTGAGAAACGGTGGCCAGGCTTTCCACAAAGATCAGAATCCCACGCACTCTGCGCGCAGCCGAGAGTTAACACGAAGTCTTGTTTGTTCGATGTAAACAGGCTGTAAAATTTAATATTTTATCATACGCACCAAATCCCAAATGTGCATTTGTAATGAGTTTGACCAGGTCAGTAACTACTGAATGGCAGCTTATTATTCTCCGCGTAACTAGGAGCCGTGTATTCCAGGTGCGGTGAAGGTCTGTTGGTCAAGTTCAGACAGGTGAGTGAATAACATATCAGGTGTTGGTGGTGGTATCTTGCTTAGATGTTTTGGAATATTATAGTCATCAGTTGGACAAAAAACGTCCAATCTATGTCATCGTTTGGAAGGAAAAGATGATTGTATCCTCTGACCGATATCGCTATCTCTCTGATTTTCTATCAATTACAGGGGCTTCATCGGTAAATGTTTTTAGTTATCTGGTTTTTCGCAAAGCGATTCACTGTACAAATTGAAGAACTACTGCAGTAACCGAGTACGTCGTGTGAGGTCTCAGCATTAGAGTCACACATATATTATATGACAATGGCATGCAGATAAGTAACGGTGAAATTTGGGCTATAATGACAGACAGAAACAATGCGATTAGCCTAATGCGGATCAGAATCCGTATTATTCACATGGGAAGTCCTCTGACAGTAAACGATTTCGAATAAAGATTACTAGCAATAAAATTAGAGTGCAATCCAGACCTTGGGATGAGGAAACTGTTTGCGTGATCGAAATAGCGCTCAAAATGACTTAGCAAGTGGCAAAGCAAACTGACACTGTAATGTGCAAGCTGATCAACATGTACAGCCTGATACTTCCTCACGGTAAGGATTCGATGGTCGATTGTTTGCAGGAAACGCGCGAAAATCTACTGGTTTGAACTTGAGCTGTTGGTTTATGTGTGTCTAAAATAGGAAGTGTGAATTAACTAGAAGGGGCTGCGCATGAAAGCATCTTCATTTTTGTCTACGTTGTAATGTAGTCAACGTTCAAAATGGTCTGGTCGTCCATAGGTAGTGATATCTTCCAAGAATACTGAAATAACCAGCACTGAATCTGAATACCATGGTGTTGTTTGGCTGGTCATCCAGCGTTTTGTTTCGCAGTTTTACCAGTCTCCTAACCTTCCTGTTTGGAGTGGGCAGACGTGCGTTAAGTTCTGTCCACCTGTTTGGCATCGTTTTGTGGGTTCTCTTATGAAAATTAATAGAGTACGGTTTACCATGCACTCCGCATGTACTGAAATAGCCAAACGCCTCAAAACACGAGAAATTTGCCGATGACTCTGAAACTAAGCCCTAAAATTCCCAAACTGTAATGTTTCCGAAAATGATTTATCAATTAATTGCAAACATCAGGATCGGGAGCTTTGCCGCGTAAATACATAGAGGGTTTTGCGAAGCGGCAACCATTCAAAGAGAATGGCGTTGAGAGCTAAGTGAAAAATTCGTTGTCAAAACTGCTGCGTAGAAAGCTGAAATAATGCGGCAGTGAAAATACCTACACACTCATGGTGTTCATTAGGGATGCTGCAACCTAATGAGCAGTGCTTACTCATAGTATGCCGAGAATCCGAATAGATGTGTCTAACTAGGCAATGCATATGGCTCGAAAATTATGGGTTTAATTTATCAACAGAATGATAATGGTTCACAAAAGACTTGCTAAATCAGCCTGTTGGATTGAAGAGATTTTCTGTGGTCTACTTCCTGTTCCCATGCAGTGTTGTGTCCTTGGAACGTCCTAATTTGTCACAAACACTTGGTTGAGTTTGAACCGAAGATGACAATGACCACTTAGTATCATGGTGACAGTCTGATTATGATAAATAAGTATTGACCGGAAGTTAATTTCAGTGGTGTTTTGTTAAGTACATTGAGTAAAATAACTGCAATTGATCTGTAAACTGAGGGCCTTGAAGCATTCACACTAGGCTATGAATAAATACGCTGACGGTAGGTGAATGCAATATCCCCTGAATTTAATAACAACATACGAGAATTTATGTGTGAAGGTCGTGTATTATATAAAAAAACATGCCTGTGGTTTTGTTTAGGATGTGAGTATGACTAGTGCTTACAAATCCAATTGCTTTCTGTTTTTCGTATATTTTTGCATACCACAGATTACCTGTAGGAAAAGTTTGACAGGTGCCCAAAAGCTAATGGAGAGTTAACCATTCCTTCGCGGACAAGATATTTTTACCGAAATGCGCTGGTTACCTTCGACGGTCTCGTGCCCTTATTTTGCAGTGAAACTCAAAATTCTTCCGATTGTTTACCGAAAAAATAGGGCAACGGAAGATAAAATGAATCGCCGTGGGCAATTTTGGACAATTATTTTGTTGTCAATGTTTTGAGATTTTTGGTATGCGCAACACTGGGGAATTTCAGTGGTAATGAATCTGCCTTGCCGTGGTTGTCATGGTTCGTTTACCTCACTTATGGGGTGAAATCTCAGTTGAAATACGAAAATCTTTTCGCTGCTTTCTGTCCAAAAATAAAAAAGCCACAAATCGCACGAGACTTATGACCTACACCAGGCTGAATGACGGTGGTGCTATAACCTAGCCACTTATAAGTCAGCCAAACTGCCGCTCAGCCACTGGAGGAAGAATGGTGAGGAAAAATTGTGTGATCCACATGGTTGGATGATACGCCCTTAGCTGGTGCTATAGATACCTAAACCAATTGACATCTACCACGAAGAGGTTGTACACCACAGCATTATTGTCCCAGACTTTGTGGAAAGCGAGTTTTTGTGTTCATCCACTAGTCATGAGGCCGCCGATCTATAGGATTTCGGTGGCATTGCAATACAGAAAAAATAAAACATTTACCTAGTGTCTCGTGGCTTTATTGTATACAGAGACATCCATGAATTAACAGTTTGTTAATTTCATGAAGCGTTCATCATTTATGAGAAAATTTTCCGAAGATCCATTGACCACTGTAGAGCGTGATCTGTGATACAATCTACGAAATGATAAACACTGCAGTCTGAAAGCACTACCTTTACTTTCTTGCTTGCATTTGTCCTGTATGCATTCATTTCTCCTGAGTGGATAATTATTCTGAAGACTTGTTACGTATCTGCGGTACCGGGCTTATACTGGCACGCACACGCTTATACCGCACGCACTGGTGCAGTGACTCGTCCACGAGTAATTACTGTGCATGACGTTCGTTTTATGCTGATTTTGTTTGTTTTGGGCTCCTTGCAAAATACGAATTTTTAACAATCCCAATCACGTTCACTTTATCGTTGTGCCCACCAAAATCTTGCACCCCAACGCAGCGGTTGGGCTTAAGTGCTACACTAATCCCGTGCATTGAGTGTGAAGTTATGATTGTGTTTCTTCCGGTTGATTAACATACCCACATCTATGAAAATAATAAATATACTTACTCCTAATTGAATTAATTTGGCTAAAAATTTAAAGAATCTAGTGCGGCTTAAAACACACCTCTGGTACGAAGGAGCAACCTTCAGAACAGCTCAATTGTTTGTGGTCAAGTTAGTCAAACAAGTGAGCTATCTGGTGACCGCGAAATCCTCTAAGACAGCCGTACTAACCTAAAGTGCAGACACTGGACGGACAACCGTACCAGGACCTTCAGTTGAAATCACTTTCAGTCCCACTGTTTTCTGAGCCGATTCCTTGAATCAATTACTCTACGGGAGGTAGCTCACGACAGACGCCCATTTTGCCATAGTTGACTGGTCAGTATTGCTCGCCCTTTACATTTCTTCGTTTGCCAGGGTGCCACCATTAGTTTGTCCCAAGCACAAGTCACCCAGTCATTTGACCATCAGCTGCCTAACCGATGCTGTTTAACTGACGGCCCTTATGGACCCCCAATAACTATTCAATAAACTAACGAGATGATTTCTAAATAGGAGCTCTCAACCATCAAACTCTCCTATCGTTGATGCATTCAGAGTCCCAAAAACACGAACACAAGATCCAAAATTGCTGGTAGGGCAATTACATCCGGCGTGTTTATGCTTATTACGATCCCCAAACTGGCTAGTCTAGGAAAGCAAATGCCTGGTACAGTCATCTGCTGTTCCCGGTTTAACGAATTTTAACTGCTTGTATCCTGAAAAGTAATTCCAAGTGCAAAACAAATCATGGAGTTATAGGCACTCACTTCCAACGTTTTCTCTGTTTCGGAAGCTCATCTATCTCAAATTCATACGAAACAATCCTTATCAACACTGAACAGCCAAAAAAAGGATGTCTTTTACTATATTGAAAAAGCAAGTAGGCCTGGTTTGATACATTACATATACAACCATGCAGATAACTAATCTGCATTATTAAGGAATATTTATTTTGTGGTTTCTTTTTTCAGTTCCTCTGAGATTAAGTTTTATAGCACGATTGCCTAAACCCTATTTACTAGAGGTATCCAAAAAAACTGGCATATGACGGTTACCAATAGACTTGTGTACTTTCTAGTAAGAAAGCCTGCTAGCTACATCTGCCGGTTTTATTCTCATGGGATATATGATGTCTGTGAATCAAGAAACTTTTTTGAGACGTCTAAATCTCACTGGGGATTTGCAAAGCTCCTTGATTTCACTGTATAGTTTGTTAAACAAGCGTCTAGCGTCTGGCTGTATCTGTTCGTTTTGAGATAGCTTACGCAAGACTCGATAGTATCTCACAATGAGAAACCAAAAAATTGATCATATCGCAGAAAGAATATTCAATCTGGATTTGCTCATCGTAAACCTAGCAAAAAATGCTTCTTTTTTGAGCACACTCTTCTGTCTGGAGTATTCTTGCGCAGCAAGGATTTTTAAGGCACTATTCTTGCTAGAGAACAAAAGTGTGTTTCAATGTTTTGCATACTTCGTTGAAATATTTTGGGACAGTGTGTTCATCTGGTAAAATATCTCGATGGATCCTCTGCGGCTTTCTCTGATAAATGCGGCTAATTCACAACAAGTTGCACAACACAGATTCACGCACTTACCGAGTTACACGTGAACCTTAAAGCTGGGAGGCGGAAATTGATTCGATTTTCTTGTTCTACCTAGTTTCCAAGTGTGTTTGTGTGAATTAGTCTCTCGTTTTTTTAAACTGTGCATTGGTAATCTGTGCGAACAGATTTAGTACCACTATGTAGCGTCTTTTGACTCCTCGAAGTCGATGAAATTTGTATATGTAGTATGAGTACCAACGATCTCACTTGGAAGACTTTAAGCATACCCGCGCATATCCATGCTTTGGTGTAGATTTCATAACTTAGCAAAGCAAGACCAAAGTTTAAAAAATGGAAGTGAACCTTGTAGCTAAAAGTTAGAGAGAGTAAATAACTTGTGTTTATTGAACTGATACTATATTTGGGTCACCAAAATGGCTTCTACTCAGGATACAGCGGTACTGACAAATATACGAATCAGATTCTTGAACGATAATCTTTCTTCTTAAGTCAGTGTTAGTTGAATTTATTAATAACTTGCTTGCACTTCAAAACGTTTCTAGTGTTTCTGTTAAGGGATCTGTTTCCATTTTGAGTTTGTTCCTGGATGTCTCAAGCTGTTTGATTAATTATTGAACTGTGGACTAGAAAATTTTCAGAATTCTACAAACGGAAGAAACAATTTTATGTCAATTTTATATCCTCAACATTGAAAAGAAAAATCATTTTAGCGTAGGTGCTTCAAGATACTGAGCAGTAGTTTTGCGGAGGGCTTTCGCAAAGAAGAAAATTCATGAGATTTACCTCTGATCCAAAACTACCTGGTAATTCTAGCATTTTATCATTGCGTAGCCATCTGCCACGCGGGATTATCTACTAATGGATTGGGCAGTTTCGCATAGAAATATTTGCGGAAAAGTGAAGCCTGTGATTTGTTTACGTCGCCTCACTTTTTTCGAAGGGTGGGCTGGTTGTCATGGTCTCGATTAGTCTACTGTACATATTTTTGTCTGTCTTACTGCTCCGTTTTTAAGAAAACATTTTTGATGGAAACAAGGTTTTTGATTGACAGCATGATCCGTCAAAACAATCGACAATTGGATTAGAGGAGTGATGTATAAAGTTGCCATGTCACTTAGGCCAGATCATCGGAAACACTCATGTGGTTGGTGCCGGCACAACGCGAAATAATTGGAGACGAGGGCACAAAACAAGCGGTATTTTGTTTATACAGCGGAAAACAAATTGTTGAGGAGGAGCCTTACCTCCAGCTGTGCAAAATATGAGATTATTGACCAATAACATCGGGGAACTGGAAATGATTCCACTGCGTGCGTGTAGCATTTGCGCGTTTAATTTAATTTTTTTCTTAGTAGGCAGTCCGTCTCCAGCAAGCTGTTTTCAGCATTTTCTGCAGAAAAACAAAAAAGGTTTGAGACCCAAATGACATACTGGGTGAAAATAAATCTGGAAAACCCCTAAATAGCACAAGAAATGCATAGTAGAGACTTTGTATCAACTCATCCCTGACAGCATACTAATGCCAGAAACTTATCTGCTACTAAAGTGAGATGTCAGGTTCATCCTAGGGACAAAGAGGTCTCTTTTTGCAGCCACAATTGTTTGCACAAACGTTGTACTAATTAAGGTTTCTTTTATCAACCAAGGCACCACACTGACTATCACATGTATCACTCACAGATGTCCCATTTTTACCGCACCTGATTACTGTTTACTGATTGAAAAAATACCCAACAAAGGCTTCAAGTCTGATCGATAATGTGGGCTGTTGATACGCTTTTGCCAGTTTTCTCCAATACTTTCTTTAACCCGTTACTCATTGGTTCTATGCATTAGGTTGATTTTGCACGCTCTTTCACGATTACTCAGTGAATGACAGCGGGCTTGAGGTGGGTTGATTCTGCTTGTCATTCGTGTTTCTCTGTAGGTGATTCGGCAAGGCTTGCGTTTGCAGGGCCTTTTTAAGGCACTTGGCGATCCAATTTATCTTCAGCTTTTTCTGTAGGGTTTATCAAACCAAACCAAATTAAAGTGGTATAATCCGCTTGAAGTACAACCCTTCTAATAAACGAAACATTGTCAGCTAACCCGTTTCTCGACAAATTTACACGTCTAAACAGTCTGAGCATTGATAGTGCGCATATTGCATAATCAAATAGACAGTTTTTTGGCCAAGTTTTACCAAATCTGCCCAGTGAAACCTTGCAGCTGGCGCTAAAAACAATCCAGACGAGTCAAACGACGCACAGTGTACTTGTGTTAGTTCAGAAAAGTGTGACAGAAAAAGTGGCGGACGACGGGGCACTTTTTGTTTTCCAATCTAGTGTAGAGCATAAACGTCACACCGATAGCGCAGCGAATAACCGCCTGGACTGTCAAGTCACAATGGTGCCCTTTGAAGCCGGTTGTAGGAAAGTCAGGGCAAAGTTCAACAGGACGTGGCTGTATTTGCTGTTAGCCAAAGTAACCACTGCCCATTTCCAATGGTTTTTATTCTGTAAAGTCAACACTCAACCTTCGGATACTGGGTTGGCATTCCGAGTAACTTGATTTCTAACCCCGTAATACATCGAAAAGTGAACAAATTTCGTTTATCAGTTTTGTGAATATTTACATCCACATATACCGATTTTCCGGTGCGTTGTCGTCCGTTCTATTGAAGTTGATGGCACAGCTGAACAACTCAAGTTCACAAGCTGCATCCCACCAGGTTAGACTGTGAGGTAATCTTGGAAGCATGATGTAATATCCTACTGTGAACCTTTGGACTGTTTTTATAGGAAAGTAGAGGAGGGTGAAACAAGTGTAGTTGCAGACAGTATGGATGCCTACAAAGGTCTTCCACACCTAAGAAAGATTGTATGATGAAAAATTAACATTTCCCCCGATTGGTCGTGAAATAGCTGCTTGGCTTCTGGTAAGAATGCAAAATCCAAGTGTCGGGTAGCAACCTTTGCAAAAAAATTCGATAATTTCCCTATGCGACCTCCAAACATTAGTACTCGCGTTGTTGCAAAATGTTTGTCCATCATCTGGCGCGCCGTACTGGTTGTTGTTGAGAGTCCAAATTTCGTCCTACAAACAGACGTGACTTGTGCTAAACACTCGTTGAAAATAGTACATCCGTTGGAAAGTACCATTCCAAGTGGTTGTGAAGGAGCAAACATGATGCTCTGTCGGATCAATAGACTAGACTGGCTTGCTGGAGACCCCTGATCTGCAAAGAAACCAAAGCGGTGTTTAAGTACGAAGTCGAAGTTTGGAAACTCTTTTGTTTTAGCAAGGGCAGTTTAGAGGCTATGAAGATGGTTCGGAAGTTCAGTTTTGGTGTAGTTACCGCGCCCCTTGGAAATATAATAGCTGGAGTTTGAAGAGGGGCACATGTGTTTGCAATACATACATTTATGTTGTCCCCGCAATGAATGACTTGAAATTTGATTTAAAGATGAACCTTCACTCACCTCGGAACTACAATTTGTCGACACATAAATGACTACTTATTAGGACGTTTGATATTATATGCATTTAGGCGGGGAATTTTAATGGAACTGAAAAAGGTCACTTTTGAACCTCTCACTGGAAAATTTATTCCGCATCATGTTTGGTCTAATGATTACGCGACCTGAATAATTTCGACAAGGAACAATAATCTATCCCTATTGGCTATTGACGAGTTAGTACCTTAAGGATCACACAGAAAAAACTAAAAATTGCGAACAAGCATGAATGAAAAAGCTTTCGGTATCTGTGATGAAGTTTTTGTTCTACCTTAAACGCATGGTTTTACGTGCCAACCTTATGCATCGTGACAATTCATGTCAACATCGATCAAGTTGAAGTCAACCCGAAAATATAGTCCAGTCACACAACTTCCTTCAGTGCAATCGGACAGTGTACATTCTTAGTGAGATGTCATTCCTTTACAAGAAAACTTTCGAATGAGACCATCCAAGTCGTAATATGTACCACAGGTTACCACTTGAACTTGTTACGTACTACCCTAAGATAGTTGACAGCACAAGCAGTATGATTTTTGGAACCGACAGGAAATTCTAAAGGAAATGGACTGTCACAATAAAAGACACCGGTACGAGCCAATATGGAAACTTGAGGATATTTAAACTGTTCGTCTAAGAAGTGGAATAAATTTTGCCAAATCACGGTTATCCAGCCCGAACTTTAGTCGAGCATGCTTGGGCGCAGTCATTTCGGTATCCTCCTTGGTAAAACGCTGACTCAACTTCAGATTCACTTGAGAAAACCGCCTCACTAAAGTGTTGTTTCAGTATAATAGCCAAGGAAAGAAGAACAGGGATCGAAAAGTTTTTTTCAGTCAATAAACCACCAAAACATTCTGAAAAAATGACTAATCAATCGGTTTTAACCTTTTCCAGTTCGTGGACCATGTGGATGGACCAGGTGTTCGCTAATTCTCTTTTGACTGCATTCATTTGTTGGTGAGAATATCACATCAGTGTTAAATAAGAGGAAATAAATTGATAGAAACTTTTGACCCGTGGTTAGCCATTTACAGTAGAGTGAACGGCGTCGACTTTACTGTGAAAATACAATCCGAATATGACTTCACCTCCCGGAAAAATTCACAGAGTTAATTTCGTCATGAGATCGATAATGGATAGGATAGATTTTTCAACCACCGCGTTCTTAACAGACATTCTGAAACCTCTACCAGAAACTGGGTACTCGTATTAAGAGTTCCCACTGTTTTTCTAACAAAGGTACAGATTTCTCCGTGAAATCAGATCATACTATTGTTGGTTTCAACGTCAAGGATGTGCCTAAAGCAGAATCCTGGGAAATAGCCCAGAGACTTGTTATCAGTAGAAACTACTCCTGCGGAAGCGATACAGCTTGTCCTAAATAGATGAAAGTCAAAGGAGCCAGCCTGAATCACACCTACTTCATTTTTGACTCTGTAGTTTGCAATCAAGAAGAAAGCTTAGGAATGAGATCCCCCGTATCTCCGGTTTCGACAAATACCTCCACGGAATATTTCAAACAAAAGGTTTCATCCAGGTTCATGTATCCACCGAAAATGCATTGATTTCATGTAGTTAACACTTTCGCCGTTATTGATACGGATGAGTTCCGTGAACTTCATGACTAATTAAATGATCTGAATTCACACTTTATTTCAGTTTGGAGATAAAGGCAAATGCCGACACACTACAGCTCTAAGACTGTGTGGTACCTAAATTTAGTGAGAAATTTAGAACCACAGTGTGCCAGAGGCCCGCTGACTCTGAGGCAGTTTGAACTGTTTGTCCACTCATCCCAAGTCGGTATTCACTATTATTTTCCCACTAATCCTTAGCAGATTAAGTGCCCCGTGCTATTGAACAAACGGCAACAAAGGCAGTAGATATTTGGCTCATTTGATCAGACGTCACTTAAGAAAAACGTCGATACCTGTGGCAAAACTCGATAGTAATTGTACTGTAACTGCCGTTATTCCACATGAACCAGGGATACCTGAAGGACACAGAAAGATTGTAACCACAGCTGAAGTATGAGTGGTGCTTCAGAGAAGAATAACATGCACCCTGCACCGGTGTTTTTGATGGTTTGCCTTCCGAAGAACAGAACCAGGGACTGTATCTACGAAATCATATGAGATAACTAAAGTAAGGTCTACATAGTGTAGACGACCAGAGAACCTCATACCTGAATTACCGAGCACAAGCGAAAAGTGGGCTGCCGATGAACGTAGGTTAATATTCAGCATTATTGAAAGACCCAGTTGTGGCCAGACATGCGTTAGATATGGAGCACAAAGGTTAATTTTTAGAATCTGAAGTCTCGAGATGGGGACTACGGTTCACGCCATAGAGACTGATCCCAAAGGAGGTGGAAATCGAGGAACATTTTATTGTGGATAGAACTTATAATCATGAGGAGGACGGTTTCATATCAGTCGAGCTGACACATGGTGTTGTGAGGTTCTCGGTGCAGAAGAGCCATTGACACGAGCGGCTTAGATCCGATGTGCGTAATGCAGAATGACCAAAGATCAATGTAATTTCCCATCAAAAACGAAAATATCGCAGCACTCACAAACGCAAAAAGACCATCGCAATCTACCAATGCCACTCAATAGTAATTACCTGTAGAAGCGTCCTGAACTGGAGGCACAAGGACCCAAACATGAATAAAATAGTGTTAAACCTTATAGTGAATTGGCCGTAAAAGTTAGGCACCTACACTAACTACTAGCACATTTAAAAGACTTTCAATATTGCTCTGGAATGATAATCCGAAGAGACCCTGGAAATTCTATTCTCTGACTGCTATAAAACTTAACCTCAAAAATGGCTTGACGAAGGTGTTATGGTAGAAATATGGACCCATTGATTGTTTACGGAACCCTTCTCAAATGATAAATCAACAATCTATTTAGCTGCATAGTAAGCGGGCTTTCTGCCGAGGCCATTGATTGAGGTTTTAAAGGTTCTAATTGCTTCATCTTTGCGCACATCAGCAGAAACTGTACTCACTAAAACGGTTTCTAGTGGTAGGCGTCAAATGAAATGAATTTCGTGAAGTTTGGACAGAACTATCAATCACGGTATTTCTTTTTGGATTTTACCATGTTGTCTTTGTTTTCCCACTGGCAGATTTTAGCATTTCTGTTCACGAAAATACTAGTTATTCAAGTTGATTCGCGCCATAATGTCTCAGCCGTCCTAATGTGAAGGCGTCAAAATTTTGACATATTTGACCTGGAAGTTCTAGATTCTTTTATGGAAGGTGTGTACAAGACGGCGTTGTGAAAAATGGCTAGGTTAACTGCATTACCTATTATATTGTGTTTGCATTGGGCTTTTCAACCCAAAATTGGACTGCCTATCGGATAAATATTAGTAACCGCAGTCTGTTGCATCAGTCTTGGATGAACAATAAGTTCACAATAACTGTGCAAACGTAATCTTTTTCAGGATACGTCCGCCACAGGCAGCTTGCCATTTCGTATAGCCAAGTTCGGCTTGTGTGCTCAGTCCTCCTTGATTCAAATTCTCCTGGCAGTCAAGCATACTCTGCTTTATTAGTATTTTCTTTGCTTAAAAATCATACGAGAAAATTTATTTTAGACTACATAGCACACTGACCACCACTTCCGGCTGCTCACTCTGCACTTCCGTTTTGACCGCTACTCAGAAAATGCATTCTGTGTGAATAAAAGTGATTAAACCAAGAATTCACCAAATGGTGGCCACACAGTGCGCTTTCTGTTAGTGGATGACAGTCCAAGAATAGACAATCTGCCTGACACGGCAAATAAAGCCAGTGCACAGTACACAAAAACTTCATGGAGCTGCCAATGTATGAAGTACCCAAATTTGGTTAGTTCTTCCTCTTTAAAAAACTATCCATTGATTATTCACCTAACGAATTAATAAATATTTAACTAAAACGCAGTTTAACAAGTAAGATGGAAACGCTGTTATTGACGTATTGATAGTACCGAAAAAACGACCGTTCTGGAACGGAGAGAAGTAAGATGATTTGTGAGCCGATGCCACCGTGTTGTTGGATGAAATCTCAATTGATACTCTAGGCTTATGCTCTACATTCAAACGAAAACCTGTGTAGTCGGTTACTAATTATTGAGGCTAGCATTGTCCTCGATGACCAGAAACTCCCCATGCCAACGGCAAAATAAACCCTGATATGTTCATCCAAAAACCGTCATTGAAGAAGGATTTAAGTCGCAAAATTAAAAAGCACATAATAATGAGTAGTTTTAGGTTGGAACGCCAAAACGTACGTCACAGTACAGTTGATTGTATCTCTACTCAGATTTTACGGCGAAAATAGGCGGAAGGTTGGTTCAAGCGGGACCACTTTTGACGTAATTGATTGTGTTGGCTGGACATACATGCAGGGTACGTTCCTTTGAAGAAGGCGATCGAGCTGTGCATTCGTACACGAAATATGACGACTGTTTCTTCTCGTTAAAACTTATCAAGACGGTGGTTTTCTGCGTCCGGCTTAACAACATGGGTTTCTGTAACCCCCTCACCTACAAAGATTGGTTTTCACTAAAAACAATAGCGGTATGGTAACTGAAATTTCATTTTTGCTACCCTTCTGTGGATCAGATTCCGCTGCAACTTGGATGTTTGAGTAGTTAGGTCTCCATATGATCAAAAAAGACAGACAGACAGTTCCAACATAGAACACAAACACCTTGCAGCTAATTTTGAGAGAAAAGTGCTAAACGTTCCTCAGTTCGTGTAAAAAACGGGCGTAATTAGCTGTAAAATGACCGCGGCCGGTTTTTTCTAGTGGGGTACCCCAGCTGAGCTTCAAACCAGAAGAAATGCGACAGTTTCGTAAGGAATCTGAGAATGCCTTGCATAGAAATGCGCAGCTTCTGACACAAGTGCACAAGAACTGTTTTATCTACGTTACGAAAGCTTAATCAGTGGATTGTTCGTTTTCACATTTTTGCGCGTAGATTGTTCCAACTTACGGGGGTAAATCTCCATTTCACCAATTGTCAACCAGTCGCTCGGAGGTAGAATGATATTTACCTGATGAGCAAATTTTCCATCTGAGATGTCGTCACTCGAGGAGCTAACCAACACGCGTGACAAGGTTATATGGATCCGTGATTGACAGATCCTACCAGTGTGACTTATCCATACTGCTGATCAGCTGCTCGTGGTTGAACGCTTACCAGTGAGGAGGGCGGGGGTTCAAATCTCTATGGAACCTTCTGAGATGCGCATTTCAGATTATTCCCAATAAGGGCACAAGTGCACCACAATGCTTCACAGCTTTTCAAAATGGTTAATTTAACTTACCGGACGAAATCTTCGTCCCTTCTGTACTGTTTAACCGTATCCATATACCTTACAAATATATAAAAAGCAATCCATTTGTACCATTTTAATAATTCGGATAAGGCACTTACTCCAATATTACAGAGCATCACTAGGAAACTAGTTTGGCATTAGGGGATCAATCTTTTAATTATTCAACAATGCAAAACTTGGTTATTTTTTGAATAAAAATTTGAGCCAAGCTGCACTGCGAACACAGTTCTTTCACTGTACAAGTCCGATCATCTTGAGTTTCAAGTGAGGCATTCACTGAATTTACTTTGAACGATTATCAACAAAAATGGATCTTATCCAAAAAATAGATGATTTATTTAGGCGCCGGAAGTTTGTTCTGCCAGAGTGAATGAATCATCAGTACACCGATTGCACGTTGACGTGAAACAATCAAATCCGTCATAATTCTTCTCCTCATCAATAATAGTGACGCCATTCAATGTCCACTCTAGCTCAGGTATTCAAGACCTTGGCATCTGAAGAAGAGATATTTTATTTTTTGGTGTGGCCATTTAGTTTTGGACACAAAAAAACGTGCATAATTCCCGGTAACATCGTTGATCGCTGAACCAAATTGCCGAACCACGATTGTCCATTTATGGCGCCCTAATAAACGGAGAGGTAGGTCTGAAAATGACAGACGACTACCGAATAGCATGCAGCAGTAGTAGTGAATCATCCGTGAAACACAAGAACAAACAATTAGTAGCTGTTACGAGTTTGGCCGTTTGTGTGACATTCTGATCGCTGGATTTATGTTACGAAGCTATGATGTTTGTTTATATCTGTTCTAAAATATCTGAACCGATATGAATCACGTCGGATATATTTGGTTGTTTTTGAACTCGACGTTTTGTATGCCTAGCTCGGCGTCATTTAACTAGCATTTCTACACTGTTTTTGAAAAGATCTAGGGAAATAATTACACCGATCGACCCGAGCGTGGGGTTACAACAAGCAGCGGACGCTTTACTCTACATACTGAAAGACCAAAGGATGTTCCCATATTGTCCATGAGACGAAAGCATCGATATCACCACGACATGAAATTCTGTGAGGTTTATTGCCACAGAAGAGCAAGCGGTTTATGCAGACCACCGATTATCAGATATGGCAGATGATCTAGGCATCAACAAAATTGTACAGACGTTCTGTAAACTACTCCACTACACATTGGATATATTAGTCATGGTCTAGATGAAGTTTTGATGCCTGTGTGCGTGGATTGCAAGTTTTCACTTTTCAGGGATGAGGGTGATAAACCCGGGCAGAAATGTCTTGCGTTGTTAGGAACATTAGGTCAGTGGTTCTAAAGTTATATTAATCTTCTCTTCACAGAAATGGACCATCAAAATGACTGACTCTATAAAAACTAATGTTGCCTGAATTTTGTCAGCCAAAAAAATAAAAATAAAAAATAGGATGTTATGTTAAACGTTTGGTTTAATTACGTCTAAAACCAGTTGCAGGTTGTGCGTTCACTGGGTCTGTTTTGGTTTAAACCTGCTAAGCAAAAGCCACGGCGGTTGGCCGGTTTCAAATCGGCTAACTTCATGATATATCGAACAAAAATCTCAGACAGAAAGAAATAGAATGTTGAGTGCACCCGGAGTCTAGGATTGACATCAATATATATATACATATACATATAATTCTACTTCTCAAGGAAATTCTGTTGAAAATGTGAAATACGCCAGCTCGGAAATTTGGACTTGTGACTGCACGTTGTAAAAACAAAAATGTCGACTTGTTTCGTTCATTCTGGAAGAATGTAAGGCAGACCTGTTTCCGAAATTGGTCTGAGATCCCAAATGACAGCGCGTTGCGCTTATGCCACTGAATAAGTTAAATTGTAGGGACAGGCAATCAATCAGGCGATGACAAAAGACATTGAGCGGAGGCTAAATTCTTTAGAATGTTAGGATAAATAAGCCATGCTGATGAGCCGAAGCAAAGACAAAAATGCTTGCTTGACTGAGCTTTACAGTTTTGGGTAAATCTGTGCTGGTCAAATTTCTGCACCATCGGCTTGTAATTATCGGATCATCCGGAAAAATCAATAGCTCTTCAGTAGAAACTGACTAGCCAAATACCGTTAAAATGTTTGAAGAAGTTAACGGCTGGTTAGCTCAAGAATCACAACTATAATTAAACGAAACTGTTGGGGTGTGTAGGGAGCAAAACGATTTGGGTTGTGTAGTCCTGGGAGCCACATCAGCATGGTCTGTGACTTCGAAATAGATAAAATTACTGAATTAAAAAGCATAAAATCAATCACAATAATACTGTAATATCCACTCACCAAATGAAAGGGAACGCGAAACCGCATCGGGAAGATTTAAAATACAAGGAAGTAATGCCACTTCCTATAATCTTAAAATCAGTCTTCTTTAACGGGGTGTTCGGTGTCATCTGACCTCGACAAGGACACAAACCAGAGTAATCTATTTTTTGGTTATACAAAGGTGAAGATTATATCAGGTAATTTACTTTACTAGATATGTGCGCCGTCTTTTAATATACCACGGCTTGTTTGCTTGCCTCTTTTAGGAAATGCTCGAACGACATCTGGATGACTGTTAAAATGGTCCTTAAATGTAGTTGTCTTTTGGCTTGCATTAGATGAACCTTACCCCTCAAGCTTCAAGAGGTATAGGACGGAAAGGAGTGTGGTGGTTGTTAATGTTTACCATTTTCTCGTTCTTTAGCGCTAAATAAGACAGATCTACCGGATGAGAACATATTTTGAGACTAAAGTATGTTTTCTGGCCAGCTGCACTAAATACACTAGGTTCACAGTGTTCATTTGTGGCCATGTGATTTAGTGGTCAGCAATGTTATATAAGACCGATGCGCTTAGAAAACTCATACCCCTGTAATCCTGTGATATAGGTATACCATAGAAGTATTCACTGTATCAGCCGACAGCGAATGCCTTTTAACAAATGGCAGCCGCTGGCTTAGCTACAAAAAGTCGAAATTACATAAAAAACCATAGTTTTGGGCCGTCACTGTGTCTACACCAATCTTAGTTTCATCGTGCTCTGAGGTGCTAAAATTCGAAACAGCAGAAGGTTGTTTTCAGAGGCGGTCCGAATCACACAGCTCCAACAAACAAGTGATATGCTTTTTATGGTTACAGATCGTCGTTACCATAGATTAACTTGCAACATAAAGTCGTGATAATAAATGGAATGGGATCTATCACCTTGTTTCTGGAAACTAGAATAAGGATCGACCACGGTGAGTACCTTCGACTGTTATTAGTCCCAAAGGTGCAATATATTTGGAAACCCTTAAAACAAATAAAACACCGCCGCTAAGTGTGGGGAGCAATTATTGCAATATAAATGCAAATGCAATCGCGGATAAAGTGACTAATTCAGAAATGTCTTCTCTACAGAACGGTTTTGCAAATGGGACGGTTACCTAAGCATAGAAAACACATGGTTAAAGAAGTTTTTTTGCATCCGCCCTGAGTAGTAATGTGCCTGATTTAAATTTCTGTCAGAGATTCAGCTTATAATATGTGGGATTTAGGTGGATCAAAGCTCCATTCGAGTCGGATATGAGTTACACTTTTTTCACCATGATAAATCTTCGAAAAGTGACGGACCCTGTACCTTTCAGCGTACGCTCTTAGATACACGACGCTGTTTCTTAGGTTGGATGACAAGGGCTTTGCCGGGTTTAACGCGAAATCGTTACCGATTCTCACTGCACCCTTGTATTTCAGTCGAATGAGATTTTTGTACAAAACTCTGCGTTTACCCAGGTCCAACCTTCCCCATCAGCCTATGCACAGTGCAAAGTTTGACAATGCAGATATATTCTGCGTTTTCCCAAAGTCTAGGAGGCAGATGGTTGAGTAGTAACAGGTTTCTAAAGCCTTTCAACACAGCTTAAGGAGTGCAACGTGGACACTGGCAGGACTGAATCCAAGCTGAAACGTCCATATGAACACAACGACCTATCAAGGGAGCTCGCAAAAGCTGCGCGCTCCATTTGTTGAACAAACAACTGCATCCGAATCTTTCAGAAGCCAAGTCTTTTAGCCACCAATGCTGTCGCAAACAGCTTGGGGCAACTTTTAACTTTATTTCTCCCTTACAAATGGATTAAGTTTACCATACTTGCCAGTTCCAAGTGGCTGACTTTGAAAACATTCTGGCATTCGGTGTGTGTCGTATGATTGGCTAATATGTTTTTTCCAAAATTCACTAGTCAATGTTTCTTTGATTTCCTTGAGCATCCGGTAAAACGCACCTTATGGCAAACTGATATTGCATGTAACATAAAGGATTTCACTAAGGTGCATATGACTGAAGTTGTATGAATGAATCCGGAAGATAAAATATGATGCTTATTGGAGCAAGCAAACCAGAGGGCACTCCCGTCTTTCAAAGACAGCAGTGTTACACAGTGGTTGTTGCGTTGGTTTCACAGTGCCATTAAACATTACTACCATGAATAACAAATGGCAATAAAGTGTGTTTTAAAATCATGACAAGAAAAAGTTTGGCGCCTCAGTTATTTTGAGCACTGGTGTTTGTTTCAAATACTGTGCTTCTTGACAGAAAACAGTCTGCTTCTTGGGTAAGCAGAGCTGTTCAAAAATGATTTTAGCATTTTACTAAACATTTTGGAATATGGGAGTCAAGTTACTGTAGAGGCATCTAAAGAGATTTGTTCAGTCTAAGCTGCTTCTAGGATAATAACCGGGGGATTAATAGATTTTTTGCTTTTTTTTCCAAAAGTTTAATCGAAGATTTTTTAACGATAGAAGTGAAGCTGCTTGTGAAAATCAGCTGTCCGGGTATTGTGGTGCTTGCTTTCGCGTGTTTAAAAATGATTTTAAAAACAACAAGGGGAAACTTCAGGTCACTAAGATGACACATCGAAAAATATGTTGTGGCTCCTTGAGTGGGAACTTGCGCAAAGCTTCTCGTCCTAATACCTATGGATTCCATTTTTATGCTTTGATACATTTTTCAAATATATGTGTTCGTAAATGTCTGACTGCCCTGACCTACTCCGCCAAGACACACCTACGTGATCTTCCCGATGAAAGCCATGCAGTCTCAAGGAAAAGCCGTAAAACTGAATGAACCATGAAAGAGCCAGGATTCAGCAATTGACTTCTACCATTTGTTATTTTATTGTTTCATTTGCATGACTACAACAAGGCCCACTTGGGGATTTCGGACAAGCAAAATGAGGTCAGTTTTGCAAACCGTAATGTCAGTTGTTAGTGAACACGTTTGTTTTGTATGGAGGATTTAGTAACCAAACTATTCACATACAGAGATTTCTTACAGGGGATCATTCTGTGTACACAGGTTAACGATTCGGATATAAGGGGATCCCTAAACCAAACGTACATAGCTGCACAGTTATGAACGAAAGCGTACAAGCTGGCTAAGCCCTGCCCCCAATCGAAGTACTGACAGTTTTATCTACAAATCATTCCATCTATGAGTTCATCTGCAGTTGTGATGAGGGGTCTACCAGGAGGCTTGAACTGCGGGCAAAGAAGCACGTGCCTAAAAACTCCGTGCCCCGTCAGCTGGTCTTTATTCAACACTCATCACCTCCAGGGTCAAAGTGTCGATCGCTAGTCCTCTAGCCGGCATAGGTTACAAAGCTGAACCTAATCTACCGTTTTATGTCCTCAGAGGAAGCATGCAGAGGTTAGAAGTCGTTAATTGATCTTTCTAACCCTGTCCTGTGCACTCAAAAAGACCTGAGGGCCACTTTTGGGCTTCGCTGGATTTACTGATCGCTAGGTTATTTAAAGATTACGTGAATGTTGCAAGCTGCATCCTATTATGCTCCCCATACTGTCTTACACTTTCTCGGCCTTATTCAAAATGCAAAAACTGTTTTATCTACCAAAGTGTATTTTCAATGAGAATTTCTTGTAACGGTCGGGGCAATTTACATGGTTGAACAGAATACGTACCGTGGTAGCTGGTCTTAGTTGGCAAGCAACCCAGGTGGTTGGAATGTTCTCAACTTACCAGAGGGTGGATAACCTTTCTAGTCTACATTCGCTTAGTTTTGGAATAACTACCATACCACTCAACATATTAAGGAGTAAAACGATATATTCTATAAAGTATGGTAGTATCTCGCAGTTTGGTAAAGTTATGCCATGAGTCTCGGTTGCCTCCATTTAAATGGTTGCTTCCAAACTATCATAATGACTACACTTGAAGTGAGTTCCGGCAAAAAATGAAAATCCACGCCACCATCGCTTGCATAGGATTCTGGTGCGGTCGTCAGCATATAAGTGTACAAATCAGGCAGAATACTGATATCTTATTGACAGTGGGATGTCGCCTACCTAAAGTTGGTGTTGACTTAACACGTTATGTATGAGATGAGGATGAATATACTCAACTCTGTAGTCTGGCGCTAAGGAGGCCATTTGTTGGTTTCCGCAGATCTCAAAATCTAGTCACACCTAAACTGTAGAAAACAAGACATATAGTATTACCAACTATTATAACGCTGTTGTGATGTAATGTTTATTACTGCGCTTGGTTAGCACAAGGTTAGAAAGTTGATGGTGTGAGCTGGAAATTATCCCAGACAAGTAAACTTCAGTTCATTCGTGTGCGCTTTGATCCTACCCAGAACTCTCGAAAGATTTTTGACTGAGAGGAACTCTGCGACAGATGATTGGCATGGTCTAGACGCTTTTAAGTTAGGTTGTAGCAGGTGAGCAACTTGCAAATCAAATGTCCCGACCAATTTATTTGTGGCAGATTATCCGGCTGCTACGGTCGAAAATACGCCACCTAAAGCAATTAGTTTATAATCGATAAACATTTTACACACCAGCCAAAGACAGGCCTATTTAAGAGCAGATGGAAACGTCATATCTTATCGTAGTGCTTCCCAGGATAATCATTAGTGTAGGGCGCAGAATGATTACTCGCCTAGCTGTCGGAAATAAAATGACCCTGAATAGCTACCAACCAAGATATAACCGTTTTAAAGATTTTTTCACTGTGGAAATTCTGTTATCTCGGGCCCATTGGGATTTTGGTTAGATGTCTCCTGATTTGTTCAGCAAGCTTCGTAACTAGCTTTCACGGTTTTCGTCACCATTCGAGAAGACGTTATCGGTGAGCGTATTATTACGTAGGCCCGTTGCTAATCAGGATGAGCGGATCGATGTCAACCTGATGAGCAGCGGATGATTGTTATTTAGTTTATCCGCATTTAAGACTTTTTATTCTGAAAGATTAATTCATTAGGGCTGTTGTTCCGACAATGACACACGTGAGGTAAGTTTGTAAAAAGAGCAACATAGAGCTTCTCAGAAACCTGTATCAACCTATTACGCGGAACGATAAAATTTCACGTCTGAGATCAATTGGGCATTCATCCAAAACGAATGGGATTTTTGTTTGAGGGAATATTTACCGCGCAATGTTGGTTTTACAGGCAAGGTTGTAGCAAAAGAGCGTGATGTAACCTACCACCACAGCAAAAACAGGCATATCAAGTTACGGAAAGTTTTTCTAATCAAAGTAATGCAACTCGAAAGCCAATTTAAATGTCAGACAATTGCAAGTTTCTAGAAATGATTGGTCTACAAGATACACGGAGCGGCGTCTCCATTAACCAATCAGAATCGTCGAATCTGTGATTAGACAAAAACGCCGCGTTATCCTCCCAGTTCGATGAGAATGTTTCAATGAAGTGAAGAATTTGCTTTTTTCAAATTTTAGGCCTGCATTTTACACAGGTGATTTGAAAAGTGCGGTCGTGCTGCACACAAACATGTTGCATTTCCGGAGAACTCCCAAATCGAACATAAGTGTACGACGATGAAATGGAATAATGGACTCCAGCACAATAGGATATTTCAAGTGTGTTTTACTCAGAATGGAACATCTTTTGAAAAGGTGCTGCTTACTGGTTGTGCTCAAATTATTGACCGCCCTGATTATAATATCTACTTCAAATTATCTTCGGGCTCAGGTGATTACGCACGGGCATAACGCATCTTTGAACCAGGATCCATTAATCACATTTGTTGACAACTCTCTAAAGCGTATGGCACGGAAGTTGGATTTAAACTTCTGGTTTTATAATGTTCCCGGAAAAATATTGTGCCCTGACTGTGAAGGATTTATGTTTGACGCACACCAGTGCCTGTATCGAGCCGTGCCCCGATGTATTGGTAAGTATTATAGATGCTCGACATGTTAGTGTACGAGTATCACTGCAGAAGTTCTCAATTCACAAAAACAGTATGTTATGAGCGATCAAAATCAAATATCTTACAAGCCCACAAAATTGCGAGCCTGATAAACCGTTGGTCGTACATGGTGGTGGTTTTGGTGAACTGTTTGCAAAATAAATTCCTTGCTTTCAGTCCCTTTTCTGCACATTTATCGTTGAAAAGTTGCCTTATTTGAATTGTACCTTCCCATGGTTCGGGATGCACTTCTTGACCCGCTGAACAGGGGTCCCACCCCGCTGCATAAAAACTCACTTCTATGTGTAGGCAAAAGTGATTGGAGCATGTCAGTGTACAAAAGAACCGTGAAAGATTGCGTTTTAATAGCTTCAGTTTTATAGGCAGCCTGGTTTATTTTCAGCATGCACTTGCACTATTCTCTTAGCAATCGAATGTAACAGGACATTGCACTCGTATGTTTTCTGGTGCGAGTCAAAAATCAAAACGTTACCAAAACGAAGTGGCGGATGACTTCGCCAGCAAAATAGCCACAACTCTATAGGTTATTGCAAACTAAGTTCTGGAATCCCCGTGGTTTACTGTAATTGCTAGTCGCCATTAGGCAAACCTGTTTTGTTCCTGCGTAGTTGGTGTTTACTTAATTAGAGTGGAATATTTTTGCAACATTTTGCGACCAGTCCAACAGTTTATAATTTGGTGTTTCTTTTGCTTTCCATCCAGCAACTTGGTAAAGGAATTCCTTCAGGTTTGGCTTTCCGCCACTTTTGTAGGCTCGGTCAGTTAAGGTTTACGCTTATCTTGCAACTAGGTATTGTTTATCCCCGTAAGTTTTTTGTTTGTACTTCTTAGTCCGAAAAAAGCGGCAAAGTAGGTAGTCTTCAAAAATATAAAATCTGTTTGGGTTGAGTTATTCCGCAAAGCGCTCTTCGGAAACGATGGTCCATCACTCAATCCCCCGCTTTCAACACAGTGCAGGTGTGGCTGACTGTAACTCGCATAACTCAAGGATGAAGTATCTATTCATGATTCTCTTCTACATACATATATCACTTATGCAAAAATATTTTTATCAATCTGGGCGACGCGAGCAGTACGTTTCTGGAAGTTATCATGAGACCTTCATCACCATGATTTGTGTCTTTACCCACCTGATGGACATTTCATTTTTTATTGTGAATCATCAAGCGTATAGAAGACTTTTAAACGAATCCCTGGTTGGCTACTTTAGGATGTTGCACTTCAGATGTTGTGTCAGACAGAAAAGGCGATAGGACTAGTCGGTTAGTGAAACCCGTACTCTTTGGTACATTTTATGAAGGAATTGCATTCAAATAGCATCCCATCTGTACAACTCCATGACGGTCGTTAGGGTTACTTGGAGCTTTAAGCAAAACCACCAGTTTGAAATGGGTCACCAGAAGCCGGTAGGCTGTTATTTAGAAAACCATCGTATTTTTGAAGGTTAACAAAGAGCCTCAACACATTGACTTCATGAAGCATAGCTTTAAAAATATTCAGATTATTCATGATTTGACCAATTCACTTCCACATATCTATTAGGTTATAATTCCACTTTAAAAGGGCCTGAACTATCTAATTGTTTTAAGGACATGCTGATTAACTTCAAAGTTCAGTCTTCTGTAGAAAATTACAAAAGCTGAAGAAGCGACTAATTATTTTCAACACATCTCGAGGCTTTTCAAAATGGTGAACTTTTGTATAAAATAGCAGACTTTGTGTGGTCCATTTGCCTGTTTTTGTGCTGTGTACGCTTTAGAAAGTGACTTCGAAAGATGTGGAAATCCCAAATGGAAGGTGGAGAAAAATGGAGCTGCTAATTTATTCTTTATAGACCCTTCTGTAGTTGCTGTAAAGGTTTTTTGTACACCAAGTGTTCTACTTTAATTATGGCAAATTCCTTGCAACAAACAAATGGCTTCTGGTAGACCGGCATATGCATTTTGGTCGGAAAGCATCGATCCATATGTCTCGGGAGTACCAATCTTGCTTACAATACTAGGACTTCTATTTACTATGACATTGTTTACTGCAAATATATGAAGCCTGAAAAACTCCACATCATACTGTATGGTAACGTATTCATCCAACTTATCTATGTTGTCTTAAAATAGTGCGATATTTTATTTCCCAATGAAGAATTCCTTCTTGCATGAAACTTAATATCGAGATAGTACAAGACTCTCTCCTGGTCGTAAGAGTTCTATACCATCTAGCCATGATCCATTACGTTTACAAATTCCTTTCAAACGAACCAGGGTAGTTTTTGTTTTTTTATGTTATTGCAAATAACTGTTGAGGGAAGAAAAGTCCCTGTAACAAGGCAAGTATTCCCAACTGCAAAGGAGTGAACATGTATAAGCAAAATTCAGATCTTTTTGGGAAGATCAATTCGGAAGACGAAACCGATAAACTAAGTGATATTACGTGAGTAACCGTGGATGGTCAGTTTGGTTATCGAAACTGTGCTTTTTCAGTTAAGACCTAATTGTGGCAAGACATAGGGGTGCGTTAACCGATACATCACCATCATCATCATGATCGATAGCATGACATCAGTGTTCAGCACCCATGCTTCACTGTCCCGGTACAACTAAAGGAAAATACGTCATCATAACTACTCATCTGCTTTAACCCATCTTGTTAACTTAAAACAGGGTATGTCATATGGACATTTCGAGTACAGTTGCATATAACGTTTATGTAGTTACTAACGTTTTGTACATTGAAGTGACAAACTTCTAATCGCAGGTGATTATTTCACCTTACTAGTCAGAGTGTCGCGGAGGTGGATGAGTTCATTAAAACACCTGGTAGTACCATTCCAAATCAGATATTACCCTCCAATTTGATGAATCATTTTAACGTGTGTATGCGCATCCCCGTAGCAACTTAGTATTTGTAATCCGAACGGATTACACGGCATAATACTATCTGCCTGAGAGCAAGCATAGTGGACCAAAAGCACTATGAAGCAATCAGAAATGGATCAAATTTATCATCCTTAAAATTGGATACTGAATGATGCTGAATGGTAAGTGGAATATAAAACCCACAGAGACATCTTAACCTGTGCTTCACCAGGAGAAATGTCAGTGTTTTGAGGGTTTCAGGATGCCGGGTGAGAATTAGATTCTTAAACACTGGTAGTCTTACGTCAAACATCTGATAGAACTACGTATCCCAATTCTTCAAGTCATGTAGTTTTACTCATCAACCAACTGAAGCCTATGTACACTAAGATGAATTTTCGCCTCTCTCAGATTCCATAGCAACTGTTCAATTGGATTTATTGAGGTATCAATAATACCACTCACATTGCAGCATCAAAGTCTTTGCTGAGAAAGGCGTAACCATTTTTTAGCGAGTGTCATCTTGTTATACATATATTGTAGTTCAAAAAATGCTTGGCTATTCGTTGGAAAGACATTCATAAGTTGAAATAGGTGCCATCAAAACTATGAGCGTGATTTGGGGTGACCCAGGAAATAGAAAACAGGTGTACTTTGGCTGCGGGCATGAAAATAAGCTGAGCAATTTGTGGTTCTGTAACAAGATAAGTAAAATCCAGATGAGCTGCTAGAGTTTGTTCACCACATGGAACTCTTTCCCGCATCGCATTTCATATCTAATAATGTCGTATTTTTGGACGGTGACAAGCCTTAGGCTTTTGCTGGTTATTCACTCGAACGAAAAATTCCAAATGTTTATTTCTTGTCAAATTGCTCAAAAACCCGGAGCTCATTCAACTTTAGGGCTTTTCTAATCTGTGGAATAATGCCTTTATTGAAATACGTTTACAATCTGCAGTTGCAAATTACAATAAATATTCTTGTAGGGCGCTCAGAAATTTCAAAAAATGTCCCAAGGATAGTAACAATTATATTGAAATAATCTTTTAAAATGATGATTAGAGGCAATAGAAACATTAGCGTTAACTTATTTATTAATCGTAGCCACAAATATGGCGCAAGGCGTACGGTCTTTAGAACTTTTTATACTTGACCAAGAGCCAATTGATTTACCATCCGGGTTACAATCTTTCTGCGAGTGAAGCTTTAAAGCTCGGTGTCGAGATAAGGAGAAATTTCTGGTAACTGCATACAGTAGGAATGTAAAGGGCATAATACTGAAGAATAAAAGAGATTAAGCGACATAAACAAACAGTAAAATAACGCTCATTTTGCAACTAACATGACGTAACCATGCTGGATAGTCTTACCGGCTAATTTTTATAAGGATATTGCCTTTTTCCAGAATCTTCTGAGTGACAAGAGTTCACTTGCGTCATATTCAACGTTTGCCACGACTAGCCAAGCTGTTTGTCCTCAAGAATTCACTATGGATTTTTTCTAGTCAATACCAGTCTTCTTCTAGTTGTAACATTTGCGTAAAAATGTATATATATTAGTGGATGCAGACAATAAAGCTTAAAAAACTCACGCGATTATTCCTATGGCAACGTAATTTTAGTGGTTATTTTTACAACCATGCTGTATATTTCCAGCTTTCTCGTACACCACCCAGTGGTTAGGCAGGATGTGTTTGACAAACGCATGAGCATCCACCTTTTGTTACTATGGATGGAGATTGCAGATTGTTGGACCTTATCACTACGTGCAGTTCAACGGACGTCAGAGCTATTTTAGTAGTGAGGTAATTTAATGCCCAACAACGACATACGGTATATCTTAACCGAATTTGGCACATTTCGCTAAACTCCATGGCGAATTCGGCTTGACGTACCACTCTCATCTCAGCGCTGTTTGTCGATACTCAGAAACAAGCGATTCAGATGCCCGGAGGGAAATAAATGGAGGAAAGTGTTTTTAGAACCCTCACCGCAAGATCCTCTCAAAGAGGTGAGGTCGGATACGACGCACACTCTTCAATCGAAATGACAAGTAAGATACCGGTTAAACCGTTAGTTGGATTTATATAACCCGATGACTCCAGAGAAGGCTAGATTCTCCAGTGTACCGAATACCGCAGAGGGTACATTCCATTCACAATTGCTGGCTTGACCTTGCGTAACATTGCTCTATATCGAATGATAACATCATAACGTGAATGACTTCGAAATTTTGCCTGGATCACCTACGTTAGACGTGTTCATGGGTGTATCTTTTAAAAAAAGACGTTCAAATTTCTTCCTTTTTCGGTGGATGGCATTCCTCTTAGGAGGCTGAATGTCTCTACATGAGGTGCTGACGAGGGTATTCCTGTGATCATCACAATCATACACGACTTGTAGCACTTGGATAACAATGCGTGTTCCTGTCTTTCCTCATCACTGATCTGTACGTTGTGCTAATTTGACCAACCGAAGGGCTGCTGTCTACTTGCCTAGCAGATAAGCTCTTAAGTGGTTTACTAATTCTTTTGGCTGGAGATGAACTGACTGTTCTTCTGAGTTAAGCGGGATTACATCAATGTTTGGAGATGTTGAATCCGGTTTTATTTTGATGTAGGGTATAGTGCTTGCAACAAGTCCCCGTTGTATTTACAGCCATCTAGTTCTTGTCTTAGGATGCTCAAAGTTCCAGGGAATACACTTAAGCCTGGACGCTTAACACGTTCTTGTAAGCCCATGAGGTATAACATGGAAACCCGAATAAACAACTACGAAATGTTTGGGATGAGAATAACTGTTACGACTTGGTCGGCGTTAGACAGTACTCTGTTGGTGATGCGGGTGAAGGATTTCCTCAAACAAGACGTTTACTAGCAGGCTACGGCGTCGAAAACTAATTATTCTTCTTAATGAGCATGTATCTCACTATTATGGGATCGCAAACAAGGGCATATTTAGGGAACAAATTAGTGAGAATAACTAAAGACGAATGGATCAAACTGAAGCCTGCTAGACACTAACCCCTTTAAAACGTCATTGATGTGTCCGTTGAAAAAGCTTGGTTGGGATGTTTTTAAAACTTAACAGAAGACATCGTGTCCATGGAGACCTAGCTTGCATAGAAGGTCAATTTTGCTGTCAAGGCGACTTAATGGTACAGTGTAGGATTAAAGCAGGAGCATCATGCACCCATTGTGACGATTAGCTGGTAAAGCTTGAATCAACAATGTCAATAAGAAATTTCATACACTGCGAGAAGCGGCAATTTTGAATCTCAGACAGCTTCCATCTTGTCCCTTGGTGGTTTGTCCGTAGGTAGGAACGAAGGTAGGATAACATATACTTCAACAGCTTCTTAGAACACGTGGCATCTTTTCTTGCCTTGTTTTCGATGGAATGTGTTGAAATTGGCCGCGTCTTGTTACAAACATCTTTGAGTATTTACTGATTACCATTATTGTGGACCTCTTGTATCGATTTTTCTATCACGACGATGTTTGGTGTAACATCAGCAGCACACTTACCTTCGTGTCAAGTCCAATATTCTGCAATTATCATGTGGCGTCTGGATTATGAAGATAAATAAGCTGTCACTGCCTTGTCTGTTTGCTGAATAGATATAAATTACCCCCGCCTAAAGCAAACATTAGATGAACACATAGTGAAGTAGACAAGGCTACTGAATGGTCAGCTTTTGCTAGCTTTTAGAACCTGGTGGCGCACAAATTTTCGACCAATTTCAAACAGTCTTATCGCTTACAAAGGTGCACGACAGTGTGAATATAGTCCATAAACAACCGAAATGTCAGTTTTGGTGCGTTACAATCATGGAGGGTGATAGGCTTCTCGTTTGTGATTTCTAAGCAAGCTACATATCTACCTTTGCAAGATGTACCACACTAAATTTGGTCACATTTACAATAAACCCAGTTCGGTAAGAAATACCTTACACTCCTACCTGACTTCATCAGTATCTGCAAACTTCGTGTGCAAGGCTAGAATATAACCTCAATCGCTTAAAATGACGGAGAAGCTTCTGAAGGAAAGGAGAGAACTAATAACCGAAACTGCCATGTCCGAGTAATCATAACAACTGTTCGTTCAGGGACCCAAAGATTATCGGAGCAGACAATGCAAAACAAAGGGACAGAACAACAGACTGAAGCACGTAATTAAATTCGACCAGTAAGTACGGTTGGATGCACCGCTAATCAGCTGGATTTGTTCAGAGCTAACGACATTTTCTGACACTAATTAATGCAAGATATTTATGTCAAGCTATATTTAAACTGCATCTGTTCAAAGCACATGATAACCGATGCCGTTTTAGTTGTCCGCACAATTCACAATGCAAAATCATTGCTCAATCTTTGCAGATTTAATTATTAACACTTGTAGAAAAGAACCTTTGTCCGCTACCCGCTTTCCATTCTTGAGTAATTGAATCATAAGTCTGATTTGCAACCAGAATATGCGACGGGTAATATATCATCTGTGAATTACACAATGATTACAATCCTTTCGATAAAAAAGATACAAGTGCAAGTCGCAACAAATGAGAAGAATCCGCAGGTGTTTTTCTTAGTCATAAACATGTTATTTACACTTAACATCAACTTTGATGGAACGGATCACGCAAAGTAGCGCATTTCTAGGATATTCGTGGAATACCTTGGAGATGTAATTTCCAATGGGTAGGTTGATGTAAGGTTTCCTAATTTTTATAGTACTATGTGTGTTTTGATTCAGCTTCATGAGAAGATAACTAGAGCAACAGGCATTTTGGTTCCTACTCGACTATCCCGATTAATCTTTGAGCATGACATTGCAGCAAATTTTAAGATTGTTTTTAACCATATCCTTCATCATAAATGTGAGGTACGATTCTCCTGAGAAAGTACTAGTCCGTTTAGTCAGTTGTAAATGTCATTCATCTGAATACGTAAGATCGAAAAAATATTTTATACTGTACAACTGGTGCAAATAAAAAGCTGATCTCGATATTGCGCAGAAAGCCCATCATTTACTCGAGAATTCAGATTACTTACCCCTTCGCTGAAGCCAGTCCTATAATGCTTATTTGCAGCAGAATTACGGTTGTTACGAGATTTCTAGCAGCTATCTCCCTTGACCTGTGTTTGAGCTGCTTTCAAGTTAATACCTTAGAGCACAATACGCAAGGGGAATCACATAGCCTTCACATGATCCCAGAATGAACACTACAGTTTGCTTTCTTCCAAAGAAGATCATGTTCAATAGTGTCCAAATTTAGTCCAGCGACCACGCGTTGCCGTATTGTTTACAGCACCAACATAGAACTTAATAAAGGAAGATACTTGTAGACCCAATTCCACGGAACCCTCCACCAGCTCCTTTTTAGTTTTCCTTGTGTCTCTAGATACAAACACAATTGTAGGTCAAAAAGCGACCTGAAAGCGCGCAGACGCACGTACCAGTGAGTAAGCCGTTCCCACTAGGAAGCACTGGAACTACGAGTGAACTGAAGAAGACTGATAATATAATGGTCTTTCGATTCATCCCATAGTGTATGCAGATCCATGTGGCGATAAATTCTCAAACCAGGCAAAACATTCGCTACCCGTTGGCTTTGCCTAGATTTATTGGAATAATCTCCGTCCTCATCCGCTGGTGACTTACTGGCTCGCCGAACCCTACCCGCTTCGATTTTTTTCATTTTTTGAACCTCCATGTCTTCCAGTAGTATGTTCGCATCCTCGAATTAGACCTAAAACGCAGCAATCGAAATATTTTCGTAAAACTTCACACGATGAGCTTGTCTTATTGTAATTCGACGCAGTTTGTACTTTGCATGTTGGAGCCCATCTTCAATGATGATATGGTTGGTTTCCTGATAGGAAAATGGAATTTTTTTAACATTAGTGACGTGAAAATTTAGGCAGAGTTTGTTAGTATTTCATGCTGAGTATGTTTGAAATGATTGCGTACACAATCGTGCGCAATAAAAATAACATATTATCGCAAACTTTTGGTGGCCACCCCATAAGTGACGCAGTGTTTATAACCGCAGCGTACTAAAGCCACGTTTCCACCTATGTTTACGACACTGAGGTAGCGACTGATACCACGTATTTCGTTAAAGCACATCAACCACAACGCTCTCTCAGTCAGTGCACAACAGCATTATCGATTATGCGCAAGGATTATTGCCAAACTTCGCCTCAAGAATGAGCGGTTTTTCAAGTTTATTTTTGGGTGGACATCGACCGAAGTAACATCCAAATGCAATGGATTGCATTCCATGTCCAATGCAATCAGTTATTTTCATGAGTCTCTGCTGGTTTTATGGCACAATAGGTCAGGCTGTTTTCGGATAGATAAATGTCGCGCCGATATGTTTTTCTCGACTGCACAATCGTTAAAACTGAGAAAATATTGCTGCTGAAGTGGTGCCCCTTGCTGACGCAAACTTCTAGGTAGTTTGGTAGCATCTTCGCATATTTTCAATGATAGTCACCATCACACTACGTTTGGTGTGACATCATGTTCCACTACCACCTTTATTTCGTAAAACTAAATATTTCTTCTCAAGTGTCGACCACAGAGTTATCGAAGCACACTTACTTCCCTTTTTTTCCTCAGTCTTACCGAATGGTATTCGGTAAGGAGTTGGCGGTTGGTGCGTGTCAGTCAGATTACAAAATATGGCATAAATAGTACATTTTGTGGATGGCTGCACTGTACAGCCCATTCTAGTCTTTCAGAACAAAGCGGTTTTATTTGGAATATTTTAGTTGAACAGTGATTCAGAAATGGCTCTAAACTAGCAAAAAAAATGCAGGTAGTTCAGAAGCAAGAATAGGTCGCGGGAAGTACAGACCTTCAGTATAAGAAATTAACACTCAGAAACCAGGTCAACACGTGATCAAGTGATATAAATGCTGCGAGTGAATGCTGTGTAGTGCTATATCCAATTGTAAGTGCCAGACATGCTGATCACCCTCATGTGGCCGAACGGCTATGACTTGAAATTCTAGGCAGTAAGATACATAAAGGAGGCAATATACCATACCGACTAAACAGCCGCAGAGTGCTTCTAGAAATTCGGACACTGGCTGAATTCAAAAGACCAATATCACCCCTTTGCAAATTTAGGTTTTATTGATAAATTAATTTGTAACAGAGTTAAGAAGGTTATCAACCCTCAGTAATCTCGAGAACATGGGTGACTTTGGTTAAGCACGTAATTTGAACGAAGCGCAGCAGGAAACAAAGGCTTACAAGATATGGGTAGTCTGTCTATCGCACCAGCCTACGGACTTCTTTTTTCATGGCAACAAGTAAAATTCCACTTGTTGTGAGTTTTTTAAACGTGGTACTATCGACCAGTGTTACTAATCCGTTGAAGTTAATTTGCACAGTAGGCTTCTTGAAGCACTGTAATTGGCTAAGCAATGCGTGCTGGTCATTTGTTTCTAGCAGTAATTTTCTATTCCTATTAAGTGAACAACTGTTGATCGAGCACTTATCTCGCATGACCTGTGTACTTTTAATTTACACAGTGGTAATTTAGACAGTAGTTGCCAAATATTTGCATGATAACCCAACCTTTGAGTGTTTTGAGTGTCAAACGAATCCAAGTGTTGTAAACCAACGTAAAGCATGATTGTCTGTCCATTAGTCTGTTGCTGCGCAGTTCGATCTGTCCATATCATTCTACTGTCTAGCCACGGCCAACGTCATATTCAGTCGTGAGGGAAAGGCTTTTTTGAGTCCTGTAGTTGGTCTCGTCTTTGCCTCGGGTTATTAACTGCCGAAAAAACCAGGTGCTGTAGTTCCCATCCGTTTAAGACGCTTAGATTGATTACATAGCTAATCTATCATGGCGTTATATAGGTAAAGTAGTATTTTATTGTGAGATAATCAATAGCATCATTTAGGAAGCTTACGGTTCTTTTTGAGGTGACATTCACTTGATGTCCGCATCTGTCCTGGGCAAATTTACATATAAATCCGTAATTTCCAGGCACACTCAAGACAAAACGGTTGGTCAAGAGGCACTTTTGAGACTATCAGCACTGCCTGATATGCGGCTTGTCAGGTGATCAACCTAGGTTACTCATGCAGTTTGTATCTATCTGGTCATTGTTGCAATTTACCTGGACCATAGTATATGTGGGTCAGTGGTTTGTACGAAAGAGATTTCCGGAACTATTCACATGTCGTCAAAACTGCCGGCTAGTAACCTTTACTAAAATGAGAGTTACCACTCACATTCTTTCTGTTATACCGATGTTCTGAAGGAATTCTTCCAAATTCACAAACAGCAAAACAGGAAACTTTTGTACCTTTTGCAACACAAGTGCTCGAGCTGCCGTTTTGTTCCTAGACGTAGTTTGCGCATTACGGTCGGCATTCGTTGCACACTAAAATATCCAAAAAAGCTACAATTTATAGAGGATTAACAATATTTTATCTGCTTACCTATTCCAAACTAAGACCGGAAACATATTTTGAAAATATCGGACTTTGTTCAGGTGTTTTTGGAAAAACTAAATGTCACTTCCTTTTTCCGAATGCAACGTGAAAGACCAATAGCATTATAGGTATCGACGCATAGTTTTTTAAAAATCTTTACCAAACAACAATTGCTTTTAACAGCAGCTCCACAATGAAGTTTCTAAGTCAAACTTTATATCAACCGATCTCTGAGGGGTCTTGCGGGAAATTCTAGGCAAAGTGAAAATTTGTTAACCAAATATTGATGATTTACAGCCGCAAACAGTTGGTTTTCACTCTAAAACCTGTGTGAATAAAGCTACTTAGAAGCGTTAATCCTATTTTTTCTGCCTCTGAAACGAAATTTTGGACATAAACCTAATTCGGGCACTGAGTTGCCTCAGTGGGTCATAGGCCAATAAGTGTACTCATATAAGCGAATTAAAAAGGCTTTACTCAACCTGCTACAAAGAATACATACGCGATATTGACAAAAATTAAGTCCACGTATGACATCAATTGGGAATTGGCTTGACTCCGTCAGATATCCTCTGCTTCCCATGTGCTCGCCACTAAGCGACGCTCAGTCCAACCCCTAATTTGCAAACTTTGGAAGGAATACAATGTGACTGACAAATTCCATCAAGCTTTTTCTTGTTCGCGCCAAAAAAACAAGGATTTTTAGAAACGACTTTGAGAATATACACTTAGAGATGCGATAGTATGAAAATATCCTTATTTCATTCGTGCACAGGGCGATTTCAAGTTTAGTGATTCAGTAGAATGCTTCGGTGCCCCCAGAAGTCTGAAACAATTTATTCTTCCACTAGATCACTAGATCACAAAATCAATGTACCTCACGTTGACCTGAAACTGGAAGCATGGACTGTTGCACGCATGTTTTACAGTCCGTAAAATGCACACTACCCTGTATCCATGTGGGAAACTCTGAAGATCGTATGTAAAACGATATATGAACTGAAGTGCATAGGGCGTGGTTCAGATAAACTACAGCGGCAAAAGTCTAATTTGGTCTTTTGTGAAATTTCTGTAATTCAGCGACGCTTGCCGCTTATATTTGTTCCAGACAGGTAAGCGGCTTTGAGCGCCTTTCATTTCTTGCATGACCAAGGGTGTTCAAAAACTAGACGCATGTCCCATTAATCATCAAAAGACTGTTACGGACGTTACCAAACATCTTGAATGAATGTACTCATATTCTCAGTAGTGCGTGGCGGAATAGGGGTGCTGCCACGATTTCCGGATTCTGTCATAGAAGATGGAATTTTGAGTTGGTTTGAAAGAGCATTTCACAGGACAGTCTAGTCTGCTTTGGCCAATAAATTCAATGTGGTAATGCCTACAGTTACCAAAAGGCTGTTGTGGGCATTGGAAAAGACTGACCTCAAATCGCTCAAACACAACAATATCTGTTGATGCCATATGTCCTAACTTATCCCAATTATATGGTTATATATTTACTGGTAGCGGTTGTTATCCAAGTCTACCGATAATATCTGCTTGCCGAAAATTCATCGGTGCGGAAAAGATCCAGTGTGCCCCAGATGGTGCCCTACTTCCTCAGAAATGATTTGTCCTAAAAACGATCACGCATGGAAAACTTGCTATTGTTGCTGTTTGCATTATGACTGCTTTTACATAGTACGCATACTATAATTTCTGAGGATAAAAAATTAAAAAAAAATTGATTCAACAATGCTAAAATAAAGCAAGCCTTTCCGAATGGATCAGATTTTTAAACTACAGCCAACAAAACATGACTACGCCATCCCATAAACACGAGGAATTTCTGGTGTTTCGTTTTTTAACTCATATTTTGTAAATGTACTCAAAGTTTCTATGGGTTTATTATTAATTCAAGGGTGGGTCTTAGTTCAGCTCATGACAACCCAATTTAGCAGCGCAGTACATCTAGGTGCACATACTTATTCTTATAACCCATTTACTTAGGCACAAATGTACACATCTACAATTTTTTTCGGGTGATGCTATCCTTTACCCAATAAAATCTTCCCTATTAACATTCTTCCAAATCCCCTTGCTCTTGAGTGCACTAATGTGGCACTTAAGAGTGAAGATTAACTGTAATACTCCTGCAACATTCTTACGCGGGATGTACTCCAAGGGAGGCCATTAACTAGTGAGTGCTTAATGATTTCATCGTTTTTTATCGTTTTCTCATACATTGGGCCTATTAGGCCTAAGCACTAGGTGGTTTGCTCCTAATCGCCATGAAACAGACATGGCCACCTTGGTTAAATAGACTTTAGGCCCATGAATGCAAGTAATTTCAATTTGCAAATTTTTACCCGAATGTATGCTTGGGGCAATAATTCTCCTTTGGGATGGAGAAAGTGGTTAATTTTTGGAGCTTTGAGTGTGTCTCTCTGTGTTAGATGTCACGAAATTTCAGACCTCGCGGGATCGGAGTTGAGTGGTCTAATCTGAATCGCCAAATGGATATTTTACATCAACTCTGTAAACAGAAACGCAGTCAGAAGTGAAGTATTACAATATTTTGGCTCTAGAATGTGACAAGCGGGAACAAATTACTTATATTTTAAGAATGGAAGTTTGTTTTTATACTGAGGCCTAATAGATGAAAGTAAGAAATCACTCCAAGTGTTCTTCTAGCCCCTTGAAACAGCCTTTCTCGTTCTCGTAAAAGGACTTTCTATGGATTAAATTCTTCGATAAGGGTTTGTTAAGACAAACCTTTAGTTGGGCAAATGCAGTAAATTCCTTTCTGTACGCTCAGCCCTTCCCGGGTCTAATTCACCACAATTCAATATGAACACGTTCTCTGCGGGTTTCGGCACACTGATTGATCGTTCTGTTCCACTTGCATCGCTAGCGGCTGCGGCCTCTACGCGTGCGTCTTCAGTAGTATAAGTACCTAGAATTAAGTCATCTAGCACCAAACGCCGGTCTATTTATTTACCTTCAACGTTTGCACAGTAAGACAAAGGCAACCCCCAATCGTACGCTGCATACCCTCTGCAACCGCCTACATGAACTCTTTTCTGTGATTTCACCTTGCGACTCAAAATTCAATTAAATAAACTTTGTGAGTGCTCGCGAGTGAAGCGTTGAGTTAACATTGATGACACTGGTTTTGATGCTAAACAAAAACAGTGCAATTTCCTCGAAATATTTGAAATTTTAAAGAATAGTGAATAAATAAGTCGATCCTTGGAAAAATTCTGCCTGAGTGCTCAGGCGTACAACTGGCTCACAATCAGTACTGTTGTCGTGTTTCCTGTTACGCCAACTGATTTCGATGACCGGAAGCGCATTCCGAGTTTACGGAATTGCGGCGTAGTCAAAAGAAAGGTACCATTAACGACAGCAAAACTGAAAAATATTCTGGAGAATGTACTGAAGAAGCACCATGTCTGAATTAGGAGGATATACAACGTTTAGGCGAGTTTCTGAGGTACGTGATTTATTCTGAGTCTGCGTTTTTTCAATCTAGATGTTGATGAAAATGGTCCCTGAAATAGCCAATCCTAAATACTGCAGGATGAGTAATGCTACACTATATGCTTTATTGTCACTAAGAGAATAAGCAATATGGAGATGTTTATCGCACAACCGTCCTCTTATAAAGGAGAAGCCTACGTCGTTACATTTTAGAAATAAAAGTCAACTCCCATAAATACACCCCATGATCAGTTTCTATCCAAATCGTTGAGCCACAAAGTCTGCCGCATGTTCCTTCATTGATTTAAACAACAATATATTTCAAACGACATAGAATGGAATAAGATTGAGACATTCGTATTTCTGTACATATGTATACCAGAGTAAATTAGGAAAGTAGAACAACCAGCAGCACGATTATACGCCGCAGTAATTCCTAACAATCCGTAAGTTTGCCATTTTGTTACATTTTTACATGTGCTGCTACCACATTGGTATATGACACACTGACAACAGCCAGGGAGCGGCCTCTTCAGTGTAAGTCTATTCATACTGAATTGCAAATATGCTTCTCCGGGTCAAAAATGGAAAACATGCAGTAGGCATCAGCTGACTTCATTGTATAACACATGCAGAATTACGCCACGTCATAGAGTTCAAGCGGAAACTGTAGAATGTTTTGTGTTTGTTCTCAAACTGTGCTCTGGGTGATGTTGTGGATTCCCAATGTGTTTGATTTCATGCACATTCGAAACCAACCACGTCATCTGCAGGTGCTTGGTGACGATTTGGAACATGGATTCATAAAAATTGTTTGACCTTCGATTTAAGTAATGCATCTACTCTTGGAATACATGGAACAAAAATAAGTTCAGCCATTTTGATAGGGTACTCATTTTGTCACGGTCATTGTTACTGCGATCACCTTGCTAAGAGGGAGCTTACCAAAGTTGAACGTGTTTAACGGTAAATGTGGGTTAAGTAACTTTGTTTAGTTAAACAGAAACGCACAACAAGCTACTTTCTCGAAAAATATGACTGCATATTCTATTTCAGGAGATATTCGGGAAGTCTGCCTAACAAAAACTATCTTACATTCAAAAGTTTGGTGTCAAAGCTTCCAGAAATACACAACTATGAGGAAGTTGCACGCCTAGAGGCCAATTGAATAAAACGGGACATTATTGGTTGGACAGGAAGATGTTATCGCAAGAGTTTCACCTGTGAGTCCTGTGAAAACTAGAAAGTAGGCGACATTCAGTAGATAAGATCACTAGCCCTGAGATTCTCCACCGCACCACTTGAATATATATTGCTAGATGTCGTCGGCTGTGCTGATCATCGGGGAAAATTTCACCAGTGTTTAATGTAGCCAAAGGGAGTGTGTACTGGCCATCCCACCCCAGGGAACTTCAGTTTCAACTTCTAGTTAGGTTACTAATTTTGATAGCTGCAAGGTCATTTGATCAAATTACGCGCATGATGAAGTTCTACGGGCTAAGCCAACGTGAAGACCTCTCAACCTAACGGGGGTCACCTTTGTTTTAATGGTTTGTACTCTATAAATCCGGGAGCTGGTAGGTGATATTTGGGCATGCCATGTGCATGTGCAAAGCACTTTGAACTGATCAGTTTAATATGTTATGCTAGAGCTTCGGACTGACCAGCAAGTATAAGTTACCACTCCATTGCAAACACACCTAGCTGACGCATGCGATGATGCGAAAGTACTAGTGAGCAACATTTGAACCAGTCTTGTTTTCTCGGGTCGATCAAACTGTACATACTGAGGGTGAAAAAATAACGAAAAATCATCCAGTTTGTCTGGATCTACCAGTCTGTCTCTATTTAATACTTTGCTACCAAGAGATCGATTTATTGCGCAACATGTTTCAGAGAACATTTAATCCGGAAGAGACAGCTTGAGGCCTGGCCGAATCTTACTGGTTTTAAAAAAACTTCAAAGCCCCTATTTGCAAAATTTTACATGGTCAGAGGTGTAGGAATAAAAATTGTGGAGCATATTCACGGCATTAAGTAGCGTAATTTTCTTGTGGTGTACTTGTAAAATGGTTTTTGAATATCTCACAGAGAACGATAATTAATATAATATGTGTACCTTCATCTAAGAAACCATCACTAGGAGGACCACTGAACAAAGTGCCAGTTACTCACACCGCTGACTAGCCAGTCATGTTCTAACGATTTAGTTGGCAGAGAACAATAGTGAGTTAACTGGCAATGTTGTGGAATATGGGTAGCTCGGGTTTGCCGATTGGTTGTTGGTCATTCGCCGTGCTTGGCAGTTGGATTGCAAACGTTTCATCATCAATCAACGTGACATCGTGAATGCGGGGTTGAGTGGGTAACCAATGAGTTAAACTGGCGAGATTAATCCATCTGAAGTATGCAATTCATACTTATCTGTGTAATAATCTTCGCTAAAAGACGTTAGCACACACGCTTGTTCCCAACAGGAATTCTGTATCACTGACAATTAAAAAAATCCATTCACCTGAAGACATCCGTTCAGCAATCGCCAAGGTTTGTGATTTGACTGATAAACACTGTAGGATCGTGTTTGGATATTCAGTACGAACTACCCCTACTCTTGACAGCTATAGCTAGCACAAATTCCGTTATAATAGCATAAAACATGTGTTGCATTTCCGTTTGGGAATTCTCTAGATTTTTCAACGCACCCTCCAAATCGAATACACCTTTTCATTTTTTTTCGGCGACAAGTTATATACAATTGGGTTTAACCTGGTTCAGTGTAAAACTAAGCACCGAACAGGACTCTTAAGAATGGTTGAAGGTTTTTGCGTTGGTGTGGGCTGCATTTTTTATGAAATGCAATTAACCGTGAAAAAACGACTGGCCCTCCTAATCCTAGCGGCAACAGTATGAAGTTTCTGTTGCTGATTTACACTTGAAAAAACAGTCGAGTATTTGCAATCTCTCGTGAATCTCATTTCGGGTAAAATTAGAAACTCTAGCAAATCGAGCAAATAGCATCGTCAAATCATCTGTGGTGAGCTCACAAATTTGCCTGACAGAAACGTCGGCTCTCTTCGTCAGAAAATAGAGTAAATTCTACATCCGATTAAGGGACTAATACAACCTATTCTCACGAGTTTGCATCACAGGAAACAATTGTTTATGAGTATTCTGGTGATAATACATGACCAGTCATTTGGTCATTAGCCACTGCATCCTAATTGAGTGTGAATTTCTCCATCAAGCAAGTCTACCGACACACTTTATTTGAGAGGCTGTTAACTCATCTAGAATTTTGACACCCGTAACTGGTCACAAACTGTCCAAAATGTATTATGTATTATTATGTATTGAGTAGCATTGGTGACTTGATAAAAAATGAACTCTGAGGACGCAATATTATTGCATCATCCAGATGTGTGCAGGTGGCCCAAACAACCTGATTATAGACTCAAACGGACCCGAAAAGACAAATTTCTTGTGTGAAGTTGGAACTCGTGACATCTCGCTAATCGGGTCAGTGCTTTGCCAACTAACTACTGAGTTACCACGGATGATGACTCACGTTTGCACTACAACTCCGCCTAACGAATCAAGAGTTAGTACCTGCTACTGTCATTTGTGAGTCCCTAATGCGACCATATCAAAGGAAGATACTAACCACATACAGAATGCATTGTTTTTGGGCTGCTTCAAGTTTTCTGTATGGAGGAACGATGCAAATAGAAAACCTATGTATGAATGTGATGGAACCATTAGAAACTTAGCCTGATAGGCGGAATTTGCGTGTTCTAATCCCTTTCAATGACTGCCTTGTGTAAAATTGCATAATCAAGTTTTCTGAATTTTTTGCCTCTCGTGCATCACTATAGGACTTTCTGGACGTCCGTTGGCCATGAAAAACTGTCTATCACAAGACCGCCAGTTGTACTTTTACACTTATGTGGACGTATACAGTCGGAGTTTGTTCTGGAAAAAAGTTTTCGACAAGCCAATGCAACAGTCTGGTTGGTATTGTTTAGAGCGTTTACCTACATGCAGCCTGGTATTTCGGAAGACAAAATTAAAAGCAATGAACTTAGACGGTCACAAGATTTTGACGCATTACCGTGGAGTTGTTTGTCGTAAACGCGCAACAGTAGCCGTTTTAAAGCAATTGCGTTATTTTGGGGCTCTATAATGATGATCCGCACTAACCATAAGCTTCTGCGCAATCTTAAAGGTTAATAACTGGAAAGGTTTAAATTTACATTGCCAGTTTTGATATGTTTCATTTGGTTCACTATAATCAGAACAATATGTAGCCATTCACACCTGATAAATTTACACCTTCAGGCACCACTGAGGAGGAATCGTTTGTTTTATTCTAATGTAAGACATTTCTAACATGCGATGACTAATTCAAAAAGCATGAGGCTCTCTCCGGAAGAGATTCCATTTGATAAGTAAGGAATGTAACTTACAGCGTACGAGGTCTGCTCACAGAATTCATGTAAAGTAAACTTCAAAGACGCTTGAGGATCTAGGTTGATAAACGCCTATCTTTACAGTTTTCAGGATTAAAAGACGAGCAGTAAAGGATACCGTGTTTAATGTCTATTGCTACTGTCTTGGGGAAGCATATAAAAATATACAGACTTTATACTAACGATCGGTAGGCCAAACAGTCGTGTGTACCAGGGACTGTATTTTGTAACAAGTTTTTAGAAAAAATTAAGGGTATATGTAAACTGCTTCCTGCTCCGATGTATGAAGTATCAATTTAAAAGGATGGTTCGTATATTTCGTTGGTCTTAACGCACGAACCCGGGTGCTTTAACAAAATTAGGGTGCATCGCACATTCAAATAATTTTAATCGCTTCAACCCGTGATGGTTTGCTCGATATTAGTCCGCGCCATAAACCACTCGGAAATCACAGTTCGCTTCATCTGCTAATGTCCCTAAAAATGAAACTTGAAATCGGAACAAAAACGCAATGCTTTATTGCCACAAATCACATTTAAGAAACGTAATTCTGGCCTTTTTCTCTCTGTCTTGCAATGCTCATCAACTCAAATGTGTCACTTGACTGATTTGGCTGTCTGTTTGCCTCTCGGGCGAAAAAATATCTCAGAATCCAATATCAGTAGGTCAAAAATAAAAACGGGCTCAAAAAAGTTTGGACCAGAAAGAGCTCTGGTTACGAATCAGGTTAATTTTTTTGGTCACGGAATACAAGAGAAAAATGGGAACTGATTTTTCTGCCAGTCGATGGAACCGTTTGATCATTCTGATGGAAGAAAGATAAAAGCGTGACTGAATTACGCAGTAGTCATAAAATGTTTGCATGTCTCTAGTAGCAAGTTGGTCGAATGTGTGTGTGGGCGAATGTTTGGTGTTACAGTTTAAGCAAAATTAGGCTGACACCTTATAGGTCAGTTCTGTTGCGTTTTGTCAGCTGCAATTCCTTACGTATTGTTAAATTGCTCTTCTTTACAGTAATGTGTTTTACTTTTGCTGCACGCTTTATTTTGATTCCTATTTCTTAACATTAGGATTACCGGCCATCTGGGTTTATAAGAGAAAACATTCGTTTACACTAAGAAAGTTCGGAACTCAGTGTCCGATGGTGCCTGAGATCAAGGTGGGTGGACTTTTGATGAAAAACAACGTCAAATCAGTGGGTTTTTGGAAGTAAACTTAGGAAGGATAATAGTTATCCAAAATAAGAAAATCTTTACCTGCAGTTTAATAAACCGCATTCTTGTTGGAGCTCCTGTGAATTTGCTCGGATTTGCTGTCATCATTCTAAGGGCCGTCAACTTTACTGGTTTATAATTAGCATTTGAGTTTTTATTTCTGGTAAGGTTTGTTAGGTGTAGTATCATCGTTACACTCTGCCAACCAAAAATTCCATTTTTTATCATTGGTCGCGGTTAGAGAAGTGAAAAAGCCTTACGCTGGGATGGCAGGATTGTCACTACCACCCTTCAACTAAGGAAGAAAGTTATATAAAAGTTCTCACGAGAAAAATGGGTTTTTGTGACTATTTTGGGATAGTGAAAATAATAATCCTCTCTGAAATAGTTCACTGCTTCCCGAAAAAACTAGGATTGTGCACTATTTTCTGTGTTAAGGTATTAGTATAAGTTAAATGGCTGCTCATTTTTCATAATTTTTCGCTGAAGTAAGGCTGGAATGGAGGGGTTTTAATACTTTTTTAGTGGTTCCTTGAACAGATTTCGTCATAAATGTGCGCATTCTTGGATTTTTGCTAATAACACATGCATTAGCAGTTTGGCAAACAATATGGCATGCAGTAGCATAACTTTAGTAATGTTAGCTAAGATGTGCTGACAGCAGGTAAACAGAATTTCGTTTGATTTACTCAAAGTGAGTTACAAGAAGTAAACCAAACCAGTTGGACTATTTTCTGGGTAGGTTGCTCGGCACTGGTTAGCAGAATTCGTAATGATCTCTGTTGGATTTGGACTGCTCTTTTAATTGCAACTGGTTAGCAGAATTCGTAATGATCTCTGCTGGATTTGGACTGCTCTTTGAATTGCATTTTTTTCTAGTTACGCATCGACGTCAACAGATCCTGACGACTAAATCCCTAGAGTAGATGTTCTCCGGATTCTAGCTGGTACACACATCTGTCGCAGTGCTCTGGCTGATCGTCAAGCGTGAAACGAACTGTTGTCTGACTACTGGGTCGGCATGGGATAATCATCTACATAATTGAGCCCGAAAAGCGCATCTGCTTATAAGCTAAGATGAAAAAAAGAAAAGCTTTCAGCTAAGTGCATCTTGACGAATTGCTTTAAAAGATTAGACTGAACAAATGGCTGGATTTCAACTCAAATCATTTAAGTTTAATTGGAAAAAGTGGTCCAGTTTCACTCGATTGTTTTGCTTATCTTCAAAGAAAATGTGCGGTATCTGGAAGCTTTTTAGAACCTCACTTGAAAAGTTTAAGGGACGGAGCATTAGAGATTAGTGGCCTTATAACGGTGCACTTAGTCACATAAAGCAGACGCTTGGGAATATTTCATTGTTTGTCGTAATCGATTATATCAAAGCTATCGTTGCAGTGAAAACTTTTTAGCCGTTCTCTCATTCAGGTCACTCTAACGCAATGTGTCGTATCTTCTCACTTGTGTTGCACTAGTTCATGGAACCATCAAATGATCAGTCAGTTTTCACATCCGTCAATTGTGGAAAACATCGCACTCAGTCAGTTTCTCCATTAATGCTGTTATGCTGTTATGTGTTGACGTCGATGCGTAACTGGAAAAAAATGCAATTTAAAGAGTAGTTCAAATCCAGTAGAGATCATTCCGAATATTGCTAACCAGTGCCGAGCAACCTACCCAGAAAATAGCCCAACTGGTCTGGTTTACTTTTTGAAACTCACTTTGAATAAATCACGCAAAATTATGTTTACCTGCAGTCAACAGACCTTAGCTAACATTACTGAAGTCATGCTGCTGCAAAACGGCCACAAAACGTGCTCAGCTGGGCGTTAAATAGCAATCCGCTTCTTTCCATTTTTGTAGGTTAAATACATTTTCGCTTACCGGCATATGTAGTTCTTGGGAGTTATTCTACCCTCATGACTCCCTTCTTTAGTCCTTTCTTTGTTACCGGATGTTCAAAGTCAAGCAACTGTTCCGGTTCTCAAAATCGCAGGTGATTCACTGTAGTTTTTCAGATAGCAAAGCCATCGCAATCATGGTAGAGAGCGACTCTACTAATTTAGTTTTCTATCCTTTCACCAAATCAGTTCGATGGTCTACTGCCTCAGGTGCGCGTATGCTACCGCTCGTGGTGCTGAACGTAAATGGGGCTATGGCAGTCACAGAAAAATCCCTCACAAGTTTAACTGTAGTACACATTTTCGTTCCGATTAAACCAACTCACATCAGATAACATAACAGAGTCGAACGCAAATTCAACAGACCACTATCTAGCCACATTAAAATTCAGGATCATCCTTACGTGATCCATCTGACTTTGTGTGTGTTTAGAGCTCTATTACGGTGAAGAATCCATTGCTTTCTACAGTGCTCTAAGGCAAAGTATTCTTCAGACGACCTTATTGCACTCCATCAGCGACTGACCATCGTGTTCGAAAGTAACAGTAACGAAGGGGCGCGTAAACTTTAGTGCGATAGGCAGACAGCTAGTGTTACTAACCCTCGCTATAATAGACGATGGGAAGAATAGCCTTTACACTGGGTGATCCTGCAATCAAATTGCGTGTAAGTACTTAGGGAATCAGACCAAGCCATTATGGGCTTCTGTCAAGGCATAGATTTCAAGACATGAGCACTTGAATAAACATCCTATATTTGTGAAACAAAACGGCCCCAGACGTAATGTTAATTCTATAGCGATAATTGGCTTGATGTATATTTCTTATTGATAAGAGCTAATTTTGCAGGTTCATTTTGCAGCATTGAGTATATTCTTACTGTTGGTGATCAAGAACTACAAGAAAGTCCGCTGCAATGTCTGTTCTGTAAAGTCCTACAAAATTCGGACGTTGCGAACCGCACCCCAGTGAATGTGGTATGCAGCAAAACGCGCTGTCTACTGGGTGTTTTTATGTACTCTTTTGGGAACGTTCCTAAAATAGAAAGGTTGTTTTTTACCAACCTGTCTGTGAGCCGGAAAATAATCACGACTTCATTTACACTGTCCGTTAGTTTCAGTTTAGATGTCTTCCTTCTGCCGCTTGAGTACTGTAAAATGACCGCTTTTAAAAACAACCACAAGTGCTCAAGATCTCTTATGGTAAATATGAGGATTTGTAGGGAGCCGTCTCGTGGTTTTATACAAAGTAAATACAAGATAAAGCTGCATGAACCTCTCTGAAAATAAGATGAGACAGGGCTAGAAGAGTGTTTAGGGGTTTACAGACTGAGAAAAAACCTTTGCTTCTCACAATACTGTCCTCTTTGTTGGGATACCCGCTTGCAAGTTGCCACCACAATATTGTCCGTTAGGGTACCATCTACGTGGGACCGTAGCTTCCTGAAAATGTCTCCTGAGCAACTGACCCATGCTAGACATCTCGAACCTAAACTAAAACCAGATGTATATTATTAAGTTGTGTGTAATATAGACGCTGCTGTCTTCTAAAAATCAGTGCACGCTGTTCAACAGAAATTCAGTTATCCGGGCTGTGTATGTAAAAAGTCCAAACTTCTGACCAGCCAAGGAACCTATGAGACAAGTTGATCTGCCTTAGCCGTTTTAACGCGATGGATCAAGCGGTTTACCTCTTTCTACATCAAAAAGTGGTTCCTGGGCATTATCCGGTGATACGTTGAAAGCTACCTACCTAGCCATCGAAATACGAGGCTTACTGTTATATGTGAATTGGTATTTGTTTTCTGTGGTACCTGCCAAACAAGCAGCAAAATTCCTCAAAATTTCATTACAACATTATGACCGCTTCTTATTACAGAGTATAAATCGTTTGCATGTGCATTCAGCCAATGAAAACGGCCTAAGGCGAATCATTCTCTGCGGTAACAATCGTAGTGGTTTCGGTTGATAACTAAGTTTGAATGACTGTTTGTTCTTCGGTTGGGCTATGGTTAGAGTTATACAATGGGCCGTATCTGGTTGGGGTTTAAATTTTTGCGTACCTTGGCATCTGTATAATAAAAGAAATTTTGCATATTTTACGGAAGGGCAATCATTTTTAAAAGTTAGTCATTTGACATCTTTTGTTGATGTTCACCTTTTATGTTCCAGTCAATCAATTACCCTTGGAAAACGCTGACCACTAAGAAATCGAAGGTCTTGAAAATAACAATTGCGGCATCGGATATATAAACTAGTGCAGCAGGTTGTGTTTATTGCTAAGCAACAATAGCAAAATTAATTTCCTGAGGGGTTTACAGAGGACAGTACACTACACTTTCCTGTCTAGCAAAGAGTAGATTGGAAATAAAAACGAGATGAAAATTCTTCTCGGAAATGTTATGTCTCCCAAAACAACATAAGAAATCAAAACAAAAAGACGTGCCGCTATTAGAAACATATATTTCCATGCGTAATTCACGGCGGAAGTATAAATATATGAGGAATGGAAACTCTAGTTGAACTGAGCACATTCGTGGTAAATACAGAATGCAATTGATTATACCTAAAAAGGAACTAAATCAGCTACATTGCTTTTATTGTCCATTCCGAAATATTTTCCAGTTAATAACTGCAATGGCGTGTGTGTAGATGAATCTTTTGGAGATGCATGAGGTTAATTTTTAGTGTATTGCTTACGACCTTTTAAACATGTCGCGTCAACTATATAAACTTTGCATGATTACCTATGAAATGTTGTTGTTGGTTTGGTTTTTAGTATGAAATATAGGAAAGAGGGTTTCTGGTGATCGCTGCTCTTATTTTCTGGAAAAGGCTTTACATCACCCGAGTGCGGTAGGATTTCCAATTTAACTTCCATTACCTTGCAATTTCAGTCAAAACACGGCATCTGCGACTTTTAGAAAGATAGAGGGGAAATAATTACCGATTACTATTTGCTTATTTGTTCCACTCGTTCCTGAAGTATAACTTCGAGACATGAAACTCACATAGTTTTTTGAAACTAAAATCACACAACTAGCAATGTGTGCACATGAAGTTGAAGGAGAATTCAGAGCGAGCAATCATAGTTCGGATGCACATGAATGAAATTTGGTAACGTGTTGAAACACTGGTAGCATGGGTGAACTTATTGGGGGTTGATCAGGTTGGTGTTGATCTTTTCGCCGAGCATGGCAAACAAGCATTGCATTGGCAAGTCAACTGCCAAGCTTGGCGAACAGATCAAAGGCCACTTGACCAAAAATGGCATTTTATTACACGTTTCACGTCATAACTCTGAATGATGTCATAGGCATCTGCATCTCACATATTATATGCTCTGAAACGGCGTTATTGTCAATCGTATGTAAGCTGGTTGAGCTCTGGTTTGCAAACTCCGCAAATCACCAAATTTGTTTCATTGTCCCCGAGATAAAGGAACCTGATTCATCATTTAGATCCATTGAACAGGAATACAATTTTGGGAAATCTTTTGTCAATCAATCCGCTTCGTGATTTGGAACAGTGTGATGGCTACAGTTTCTGGTGCTCGGGAGGCATGAATTAGGCGGAAACATGGAAAGTTGGATAAACAGATGTTGTCCTTAAAGGCTAAACCTTCCTGCAATTGGAGGAAGCATAGTGTACGCGTGGCCTCACTGAAAGCAATAACCTACCGAATGTTTTAGCTTTCTTGAGGTTAACAGAAAATGACGTTTAAAAAATGCCTCAACGAAACGACTAATCAAAGCGACTTTCGGAGAGAGTTGAAAATAACCTCCCTACGGGCCAGAACAAGCAAAACCGAGGTCACTTTACCTTTAACACCATATAAAACTATTTATGTTCCGGTACTTCATTTTATTGTCAGCCGCATACTAGAGGTTATTGGTGGAATAGATTAAGGACTTCGAAATAGCACAACACAAGTGGATAACCGCAGTAGTCCCGGGTAAGCGGCAAACCAGTTGTCTATCAAGACTGGTGGCGGGTACAGGTTGTGTGTAACACAACACGAACAAAACCGGCTTGCAAAGAAATCTGCATATAGTTTTCTCTATCCTTTTTTGCTAATATGAGTTGACCAGCCAGACATCATTAATTTTAATGAGCGTGAAAATGGCGGCTGACATTATTTACAAGTGTTATGCAGACAAACAAAACAAGGTCTACAAGTGCGCATACGTGTTTTCTGGAACCAGAAGGTGCTTGAGGCTGATAATCAATAAATTGCCGGTTAGTAGTTATGACTAGAATTGAAATGATTATTTTATCCGACGAATAGTTCGTCAATTATTTGTGGTCTGGTGCGTCGCACGGCTAGCCTTATGGTTGTATTTGTAATTAAAACTGTGATCCAGTACGCCACTAAAACACCGTCTTTGAAAGTGTTCGTTATTTAATCATGCACCGAACAAAAACGGCCTTATGTATTATGGGCAAGAATTCGGATTCAGATTCTCTAATATAATTCGTTGTTTTTCCTCATTTTCGCAAAAATAAAAAAACAGTATCCAAATTGCATCAGATATGCAATGGGTCTACTGAATCCACTTGTTGCCAGGATATTACCCTCGGATCTGCTGCAGCTAAATGTCTCAAAAATCTGCAGTCAGATATTTACTTTTGCACTCTGATTAGCTTAGCGCTCGCAGATCTATTCATTGCAAGTTGGCCGCTTGCCCACAATAAAGGAGTACATTGATTATGAAATTACATTATGTGATGATTTCGTTGATTCTGTTATTTTTTTTAATAAGACACAACCTGCTTAGAATGGTCAAAAGAGAAAGCCCAGGTGTAGCACAAACAAAAATTAAGGTATTATTGCCGCTTATGGTATTTTATACTCAAACTGACTCTTATTTCCTTTCTGTACTAAGACCGAACGATCTTGGACGGTCAGAAAATGAAGAATTTTAGAGATACGTCCACGTTGATTGGCTAACCCGAAAGTGTTTCGACACCACGTTGTATACTGTATTTTAGGCGTTTATATCCAAGAAGGTGATGATGTGTTGTCGAAGGTCCCTCTTAAACCGAGAGCAAAGACGTTGCGCTTCCACTTGAACGTCACTAAATTAATGTAGTTGTCGAAATGTTACACCTTATGCAAAAATAACCATTGTTTCTGCCAGTTTCCTTCGGTTTTCGTCGAATTTGAGTCTCTTATTTGTACAAACTTTGTTTAATTTAGCTTTTGCAAGTCGCGAGGTATTTCATCAAAAAGTAGGGCTTAGTCGGTGAGCAGTGTTTCGTAGAATGCTTGACTGATTGCTTCATACAGTTTAAAAAACTGCTTTATAAATTGAATAGCTGACGTGTGAATTTTTTGTTTGCTTGTTCCCACGCATATGAACTTACTAACCTCCAAACCGTTTGCTGCCCATATGGTGACTAACAACTTAAATTTTCTATAGCACTTTCAACCAATCATTTACAGGGAGATCTTCATGGACAGTTTACCATCTAGGGAAGCTTTTAATTTTCTTTGTTGTACCAGGGCTTGTAAACGACATAAATTGGCAAATTTTACGAAGTAGGCAAAAGCGAATCGCAGTACAAATAACAAACCGAAAGAAAGTCTGCATTGGTCAGAAGTACGGAAAGTTTGTCTGCGTATTCGATGGAATCCATATGTTAAGAGCATGAAAAGATCAAAAACAATACGGGGGATTTCCCTCCTTCTAAACTACTGTTTTAATAGAAACATATGGAAAAGATATCACTAGAATGGCTAAAAGTAGCCAAATACGGATACAGCCCGCAGGTTGTGTGAACATATTTTGCTGGCGATGAGCCACAGTGAGCCGCCTGTGGTTTTACCAAATGACAGTCATGTTGTGCTTATTTCACAGGGCTTTGGCTGGACATTCACCACGGGTTTGAGGTTTGATGCTCTTGCGCGTGTTCTTTTGATAAAGAATACACAGTGCGCGGCCCGGTCGTTCAAATTTAATCTTTCTAGTACAGCGCGAATTCATTAAAGCGAAGTAATTGTGCTGTAAATATGGACCTTTCTGATGCGCAGTTGGGTATTTCTGTCAAGTTTTGCGGCAGAAGTAGCAATGAGAAAACCAGAAGTTGACAGACAATAACAACAGTAAACTCATGTTGTCCTTAAATATGACAAATATATCGGCAACCAAAAATTATCCGTGCCTGAACAAACTAAAAAATAATGCAGATAGAACCGCAGAATTATTCATGGTATGATAATGGGACCCTAGTTTTTTTTAATCCTTTAAAACAATTTCGACTTGTCGTTTTTTCGAGGTCACAGGCATTCAACAGTCTGTTTGTTGTCATGGGGTACAGAGCCAGGCATGCCTTCAGGCAATGAACAGCATTAGCATTCAAGTTCCTTGCGTTCATTCAGGTACCGTGATTAGTGATTGAGAGGGATACGACGAAGATCAATCACATTGAGAAACACTTCCATCAGTTCACAAAAAATGTTAGATCACTAGGCTTGCACAAATCTATTATATTACCGCCATCACAGGCAATAAAGCAGCGCTGCACTAAAATATTTGGAATATGATGTTGATATAATTTGGTTGGATACTGCAGTGATAAGTGGCAGATAGAGACAACTGTTTCACCGAAAAAGCGACCAAAATGCAATCGAATTAAAAGTAAGAAGAGTTACGAAGTAACTTATAATTTTTAGCAGTTGCATTTTGGAGCTGTCGACGTCTTCCTGATTTTCTGTTCTGGCAATAAACTTGGTGCATTCCGGTCTGCAGAGGTTGACACTCAAGGCCGCCGTTCATTATATATCTGGTTAAATTTGAGTTGCTGAACAGAGTTTTTATAAAAAATCATGCTGCTGGTCGACTGAGTGTGGAAAAATTAAGGAGAGTTTCTCGGATGCCCCCTTAGTATGACTCCGGTGCAGCTGGAACCCGTTACAGTGACTCTCCGCACCAATTTTCCCGTCATTTGTTTGATAAGATTTGTAATGATAAACATATATTAGAATATCCTTGCAAGTAAATTTCCAAATGCGGCAAGGAAACTGGCCATCAGGCATGTTGTGCATATTCCAGTAAACAAATTTCATTTGGAAATCTTTTGAATGACGATTCCAACAAACAGCACTTTGTCCTGGATTGTATCATTTAAAACGTTCCTTAGAACCTTAGAACAAACAAACAAACGTAAAAATCTTAAAATTAAAATCTAAAATGAAAGCCAACGAAACGAACTCACAAGAACCAAGCTGGAATTCGTGCAACGCCCAGTATGTTTGAAGGCTAAACTTTGTCTGTAGCCTGTAATTACCAAACATTATGGGACCGTTAGCAAATGGGGTGCTTTGCATGTTGTGCAAAATGTTTCCAGGCATATAAGAGACCCTCGAAAAGTCGGATTTCGGCTAAATGTTCCGGGTGTTTTGAAGGCAGCTTGAGGCGTGAGTATGTTGAACATTTGAGACTATTTTTGGCCTTTTATGTTAAAGCCCCAGATGAAAGTGTAGATGCTGCTCGATTTTGAGAGTGCCAACTAAAAACTATTTTTGGTGATGGCGGATGGTTGTTTCTGGCTAGCAGCGGAGTCCGTTTCTGAATGGCGATGTAGGTTCAATGATGAACGTCTTATACATCTCTCTAAATGACCACTGCTTTATGGTAAACATAGGAAAGAATGAGTGTTTTTTACGGTTGTTATGTTATTTCGGAGGAGATTTGCAACGTAACGTATAAGTCATTTTGATTCTCTGCCGTTCTTTACGGTGTCCTTGTGGAATTGCAGGCCGTCGGATGGCCGGAAGCAGTTTTGGAAGTCTATATAGTCTGAATCATGGATTAATGTACGTCTGAATGACCAGATGTTGTCCACTTAAGTTTGGTTCCAGTTTAACTTAACCCGTCACTGTCGTAACATATTGTCATCGGAGTGAACCACAATAAGTACAATCATAGTAACATTCATACTCAGACTGTTTTGCTCCCACAGCGCATACGATAGCAGTGGGACCAAACAATGACCCAGTACCATTGACATGTTTTAGCATCCTTGGCCCTGAGAATGGGACTTTACTGATGAGCTGAGTACTTCAGGGTTCAAATTATATGTAGAATAGTATGTGTATTTGCCACCATGTAATCACCACCGGATTTAACTTCTTTCCAATATGAAAGGTATTACCTGCCAGAAACCTAACAATTAGAGAATTAGGGCGTAACTAACTAGCCTACACTCACTCATCGATTCTTTAGTGCCCAAAGCACACATTTATTTATAGATTAGCAACAAGACAAAATAAAGTCTTGCTCCATATTGAGGACGAAAATATCTATCCGGTGACCATCTTGTTCTCAGCTACTCTTTGGAAGCAATCACGATATTAAGGGTTCGATTTTAACTGCTTGCCCCATCAACACTAGTAGAACAGACATAGTGCTCTCGAGTGGTATACATTATAAAAAGTTTCACGTAGTTTTCGTGCTGCTTGACAGGGGAATAAAACACTCATGGCGGTTCCTCATAGGATATATCCCTGTTTACAAAGGGATAGGTTATTGGCACTTGCTTTCCTTGGCTCAGTTTGGAAATATCACAGCTTTAGACAGAACATGATTTCCGATACAAGGTGTTCCAAGCTGATCAAGAAACATCACGAGATTTCCTCAAAATACTAATAGTGGAAGAATATTTTGGAAGAAATCATTCAACCACTGCATAAAGACCAAGAGGGAGTAAATACGTTTAGTGAACACAAAGACTGCGGCGGTCGGGTATCTCGGCCAGTAGTCGCTCAGAATATTTTGGACCAGTGTGTGGTCGATTCGTCGAAAAAAATGCTTATGACAATTTCTTAAAGGTTCCTCAGCGCAAGTTCAACTGCTACGCAGGAGTTAATCCATATGCACCCTATAGGAAGTCCATCTCAGATGGTTATCGGCGTCCTGTGTAAACATTTGGCAGACTATTTGTCAGACCTGATCATTAATCAAATATGACGTACACTAAAGACAAACTTGGTAAGTCTGAACTATATGGCACCACGGGGGAATCAAAATGCCGTTACCCATTTGACAAGCTACTATTCGAGGTGTAATAGCGCACCGCAGTCAGCATGAAAGCTGACATTTTCAAGTGGAATAAAAAGTAATAGACGACATTTTTCACATTGTCGCAAAATGTAACGACTTGCAGATATTTTAAGGTGAACAAGAGCGGTCGGTGAAGTTTTCGGTCGTCTGAATTTGTATTTCCTTCGTTGCGAAAGCTGAGAGTGTTGTGCACAGTTAAGACAAACGGCCACTTTTTACGCGATAAATTTTTGCCTTGTAGAAAGTATGTCACACCATTAGTCCGTCTGTCTATAAGATTATATAGACTGGGGTGCACTGTCAATCACTTGTGGACGCCAAAATATAAACTAGCTTGACTCAAGAATTACTGTTGTTCCCACGATAAAAATTAGTTCCTGAGTTCCTGCTGCATAAGTTATGTCATCAGGCACTAAGTGATAAACGACGGTCTGTGGTGTTCTTCTAATTTGTGCCATCACCCTGAAGTGTAAAGTTTCCTGTCAGTCGGTTTGCTGGGACATGTGACATTTTCTTAATAGAGAGATGTTTATTTTATGAATGGGCGTTGACCTAAGGGTTTATTCTTACATTGGTAAAGGGTGGGGATCGCTTTTTACTACACCAAATCCATGTAGATTTGTCCAGTACCTACAGTCTGAGTGCACAGAAGTTTTCCCATAGCTTTTCCCGTTTCACCAGAACTACTTTATCGTCTTTGATTTGTCGTACGGCTAACACAACAACTATGGAGCCGTCACTTTTGGGGATGAGGAAGTAAAAATCCATGTTGTCGATATGATCCACGATAGACGTGCACAGCGTCGAAAATTCTACGGCATTCCACAGGGTGATGGATATACAGTTTTCAATCATGATTATCATCCACTAATGAGGTTGTCTCCGAACATGAGTACAAGCATTCTGCGCATTTGCCAGCTGTTGCATGATGCATGGTTTCCATGATGAATAAATGGGAAAAAGGGAGCCTTATTGAGCAACAATTACATTTCAGTGAAGTAATTCCGATAAAAAGAGAGAAGAAACTCCCTGCTGTCCGATAATTTTGCTCCCGATTTCAATGTACAAAGTTTAGATGTGTCAACTAATGCATACAACCACAAAGAATAGCTCAAATCTGAGAAGGCCGCTCGGTCGAAATTTGGATGTCCCGTGTCTTTTATTCGACAATTTAAAATTGCTCATGTTGCTGCCTAGCAATATTTCTCATGTTTTACCACCAGGTCCCAAGGTTCATGATTTCTATCATGGGATCTGATGTGGCAGCATGAATGAAGAATAACCAGTTCACGGTGGCTCCATATAAACTGCCGAAAATCGCTGCAAAGTGTGGTTTCAAGGCGTCTTATTGACATATCTAAGTTAGTAAAAAACACGTGGTCTTACTTGAAAAAAATTCGATTCGAAAATTAATCCAAGTTGTTATACTGTCTTTGATTATCAAACAACAAGATCTTTGTTTACAAAAATATGACTATTTTCGAACTGTCCCGACCGCACTCAGCTCACAAATGTATATTGCTTTTCTCATTCTTACTTTCAAGTGCGTTTAAAAATAAAGCCCTGTTTAACTCCTATACGAGGCAAAGTTGAAACTCGTTTTTTGAACTTCGTTAAATCTTGCATTAGGAAACAAGAGGGTTTTTCAATCTTGAACACTCGTTTACCAGTTGGATTTGTACCTGAGTAGCTTTCTGTCCATTTGCTCAGACATTCCTTCTCCATTCAAGGAGTATCTCGAATGGTTAGAAAACGGGGTAGTAATTGAAGTTATATCCCGCCTGACATTTCGGAACACATTAACAGTTCAATGTTTATTCAATTTGTTTTTTAATAGAATATATTTTTTATTCATCCACTTCGATCGCAATATATCTGCTATTCTTTTATGTGCATCTATGTCCTCAAAATCGTCCTTCGTCAAGCTTTTACAGTGATCAGCCACCTGTCATTTCCTGACTGATTCAAACGAGCTGTCGATCTGCTCATATGCGGAGTTCATCGCGCTATCTGGTAATGGACAAAATGATAGCTATGACCATGAAACTTGAACCGCCTCATTTCTCAGCATCACCGGTGTGAACGCATTACTTCCAAAATACCGAATGAACTTTTCGGTATGTGACAGCTTCTCGCATAATCGCAAGTCTTTTGATGGCGATTTGTGAATTTATGGTCACAATCGCATGCTTTCGGTGGCGATTTATGTTAGGCGATTCTAGACCGTAGCCTGAGAACATTCTACGAAGTATGGAACACGACGCATTATTTTTGGATGATTTGGTGATTTAAGCAGTCCTGCTTAACCGTGGAACCGCATTGGATACCTTCCCCATTTTCAATCTTAGCATAAAAAGGCCTTTCCGTTGGCTGTATGTGGCGCAGTTTTTGACCAGTGCTGATTTAGATCAGAATAACCTATTTGAAGTTGATTTACTACCTACAACTTGGAATTGCATTTGGCTTGCCATGCGCCGAAATCTTTCTAAAATTTCCTTGATTGTGCGAGCCCTGGAGCAAACTTCATACCGAAGGAAAAATCTACATTTAGGCGGCTCTTTAAGCTGTCATAGTCACAATTCTATTAACATTGTAGAAAATACCTAGTAATGTGATCTGCTTCACAGAGCTCCCACCATACTTGTATATTTCACTCACCAAGAACAGACAAACGAAAAAGAGTAATTTTATGCACAAATTCAAGCGAATTGTTGGACTCAGCTCGACAAACGTTTTTCGGGGTGCCAACAAAGGCAATTTGTTTGAGCAAACCAACCGAAGGTGTACTGACCTCACATAATTTTATCTATCGATAAAGTCAAGAATTTCCTTTTTATTGAGTCCAAGTATCTGGGTTCATTTTTGAAGGGGAATGAGTATTTATTCCTTAAATTGTGGTGCTCAACAGAGTTGTCCACTGTGAGGTGAAGCAGTGGAATTTCAAGCCAACATTGGAATACACCTACTCAAATAAGTGAACTAAAGATTGTCGCGGTTGCACTGTACGGGTTGTACTCAACCAACTTGTACTATGCTCTCATGAACTGCATCTGGTGGTCCAATTTATGTATGTGTAACGTTCAAGTGTTTGAATCCATGTGTCAAAGAGTTAAGCTTAGCGAAATTACTCTCAAACGGTCAGTGCTTTAGCGTGCAGTTTCCTAGTAGTTTCCTGCTTCAGTAGACAGATGACCAACCGCACGGGGTTATGTTCAGAGGTTGCTGCAGTTATCTGCTCCTATTCAGGGAAAGTGCTCTCCAAAGTACAGCTTACGAACTAATCCTATAAGAGACCGGGTTTTCATGAGAAGTTACTCAATGAAAGTGCCTGCAAGTTTGTTATAAGAATAACTTCTCAGAGACTGAAAGAGTAATGGTAAAATATGTCATTTCTTCCACCTCTCTTCCGCTTGCCCTCCACCAACAAAGCTATAGAGCATATTTTCCATTATATACGGGCGAGTTCGACAAGTACATATTTCTGCAAATGAACTGCAGGAAACTGTGATCGCAAACAATCATCTGATCCACCACAAGTAACTCATCTGCAAACCTATGAATTTGTTGACTTGCCCACAGAAAACTATGTAGGAATATACCACTGGACCTTTACATGGAGGGCTGACTACATGTATAATCTACAGTCGCTTGTACGCCGCATAGTACATCCTAATTGCCATTAAAGGCTCATTAATACAGGTTATCAGCTTAAAGTACATTATTGGCGAACGAATAAAAACTATTTGCCATACCCACTCTCAAACATTCGCGAAGGCCATTGCCGTCGTGAACAATTATCTGAGTGCGTTTGAACCTTGGAAGCAGTCATAAAGGGAAGTTCGGTTATCATAGACCATTTAAACAGTTTAGCCTTGCGGATGAAGGTTTTCTATTATATGTGCTCCAGCGCAGTTTGTTAGGCAGTTCATTTCGTTACAGCATTTTTTTAAAGGCAAAAATAGGGTAAATATAACAACGTATTGATCCGGCTAGTATAGTTTATGTTGTTACAATGACTGGTTATTGGAGTAACTTTTGCCTGCAAAATAAAAACCATAATTTACTTGAGCTGCTGGCACCTCTGCAAACGTCAGGAGCTAGTATCGATAGGAAACGCTGTGCGCCACTTCTGGACAACTCATTGGAGACGAAAACAGAAATAATTTGTCCTCATAGTTAATTTATCTTCCAAGTGCGCCAATAATATCAGTGAACAATATGTCAAGTGTTTACATCCTTTACTTCGGATATACCAGTTGAACGAATTTCTTTGCGCACAGCCCAGATTGGGTGATGGGTCGAAAATGAGTGCTCATTCTAAAAACAATATTGCGTCAGTTATTTACTACTCCCTACAAATAGTGTAAGTGGTTGTAACCTGGCGGGTTGTACCGCATAGAATATTTTTACGAGGTGTTTTTAACTTTAACCCAAAGAACGCGAGGGTGCGTGCAGGCGAAGTGCGGTAAGCTCCAAAACTGTGCGTAATCCCGCGGATTGAGCATAAAATCGTACCGTTCACTGTTGCGGTGGACTTAGGACAGCAAGGTGCTTCCTCCAGCTGATTAGCATTTCTATATGCTGCAATGTGTCATTTGAAAGGACAAAGACGGTTAGCCAATATCGGCCACTTATCATCACACACACACACACAGCTGTTCACTCTTGCCACTGATGCTTTAAGTGATAGGTTCAAATCAAGTCTAAAACTTTTAGTTCGGATGAGAAGATACCTGCTTTGCTGTGGTACTGGGAAGGAGACATAAAGGTTTATTCTCTGCACTCTGCACACTAATGACCATATTCCTGGTTGGATTAGGAGTTTTAAAGCTTGAAGCTTACTGGTAAAATAGGTTTAGATACACGCTTTGGACACTGTAAAAAGAACCGGTCTTCAAAATGTGCACCAAACGCAATGAAACCCTGTACGCGGTACAGCAGAAATGAGAAAACATTTGAAGCTGGGCCGAATGCGCAATCTATGGGAAAGCAGTCTCAGAAACCTTTGAGGAACCATGTCGAGTGGCATAGGGTGCACGTGGCCAAGGCAGCGCAACCTGTGGAGTGTGATCAGTTCGTCTATAGGATCGGTATACTTTGATGATTCGTCAACCAACCAGAATAAATTGGACCGACAATAATTCTAATTCTGCTTCAACGCTTCCCTTTTTCAATGCCGGTTTCCAACATTACCTCTCTTTTAAAAAGAAAAACGCGTGTCTAACTTTCAGCTCTCGAACACAATTCACCAGGGACAGTCTCACCTTACTTTGAGGGTGGTGAAAATTCAGAAAAATGGAAGAAGGGCCCGGGGTTCTGTGGATCAGACTGGATGAACGATAACAGCCAACGCCTTTTGTGTATGTCTGGGCTCAGGTGTCGATCATTACAAGCACGGTGTCTAATTCTAAGAAGAACCGAGAAGCTATAAGCTCTCACGATTAGGCGGGTTCTGGGCTCAGGTGTCGATCATTACAAGCAAGGTGTCTAATTCTAAGAAGAACCGAGTAGCTATAAGCTCTCACGATTAGGCAGGCTTATTTTTTGCACTGTCACTCTCCGACAAAAAGTATTCAAAGGCATTCTGCTGACGAAAATGGCGAATCTTGATAATGGTCTTACGGGTAACGTTTTGATGCGAGTGCGTCAGTTTTGAAAAAATGCATCACTCTCGGACAAAGCAATAACCCATATGGATGAATGCTGGTGAAATGAAATGTCACTTAAGTGTAAATGAATTTCGCCAGTTGCTTCCCATCAGATCGCCGGGAGCGTCTCTGCTGAGAGTATCAGACTAAAAGTGATGTAGGATATAAGTGCGTAAATCTGCATTAAAGATGTACGGAGTAAATTGTCCTAAGCATAAATATTGGAGTGACAAAAATCGCTCGCTGATTTTGTCCATTATACAATAAACAGACGCATTTTTTAGTGGAATGCTGAGAAATCTGTCACTCGCTACCACCCAGGAAGCGCAAACGGAGCTCGCATAGAAAGTATGCATAAGATGGACGAGGCAAAATTCCCATAGCAGGTAGGTCACCCTCTTCATAACAGATATTTGTTGCACTGAAAAAATCCTACGAACTGAGGTCCATAACTTCTTCAATGCGTAAAAGCCGGCCAAAAGCTCGCAAACACTAAAAAATCTCAGCTGTATGGAATACACTTTTCCACACTGTTCAACTGCAAGTTGAAAAAGAAACGGAATCAATTGAATCGAATATCACAACGTATAGAAAACAGCAATATACACCATTTCCGAAAATGGAACGGACTGCTAACTGCAGTTTGAAATACTTCAAAAATTCTGCTATTAAAGAATTCAGTACAGGCGGATGATTGAAAATAATAATAGAAGTTTGTAGTATCCTACTATGTAGGATTTTGCACTGCAACAAGGTATTTAGGATACGGTAACGTCCTACCAGTCTCCTTGATTGATCTTGTCTACAATTTTCAAAGATGAACATGCTATTTGTAAACGTGCCCGCATAAGCTAAACCGGGATTACGGAGCCCCCAGCGGTCCCACGGACTAGCAATCACGAGACCAAAATGGATACTTTCGTTTGAGTTATCAAACTACGAAGCCATGCTTTTGTTGCATGCGTGCTGTCTGTGTGCGCGAAATGGTTAATCCTAGGTAGCCCTAACAAGTGTCATGAGATATTGCGCCATATTGGTGACCTGTTGTGCTAAAATCTAAAGACGTTGGGGGATGACATGTTCACTGCATTCCTTAATATATGATGTAGCTCATTGTATTGTAGTCAAGTTAAGACTGGCTGTTTGCTTCAAACAGTTTTCTGTCATTTTTTTCATAGATCTTTCTTCCTCCGGTTTGCATCGTATCCACCGGCATTTTAGAGAGTACAGGCGGCTCAGCCGAAGCATATCGTGTTGCCACAAGGATGCGCAGGTGCCCGGTGTTTCAACCAATGTTTGACAAGCAAATCCGTATTGGATATTAGTCACTCTAATAGTCTCCCTCCACACGCTATTTTCTAAGCTCAGTGTTTGCGCAGAAAGTCACCATATGTCAGTAGTCTGAGGGGATACACCGGAAACTGAAACAGGCAGACTTCACACTCATCGCTTGTTTTTTTTTGTCACGCAAAATGACTCAAGTTATGAGAGGTTAAGTAGTGCTAAGAATTTGGTAAGCCAAGTATATTTGTAGGGAAAATGATTACCATTAATAAATGGTTTGAATTAAAGCGAATATGGACAACGCTTGGTAAGTCGTAAATGAACTTCAACGATTTGTATCTCAGAATCCTGAAGATCCACGAACACCAGAATCGCGCATGATTTGCTGTGAGAGCGTTAGTATATAACAACACTATGATAATTTGAATACATAATTCTGAAACATCTCTATACACCCCAATGACCTCCCGGCACTTCAATGGTTTTGGTCAGAAGAAAACACCAAATGGAATCGTCTAGACGGCCAAAGTTGAATAGCGTCGCTTACTCTTCGTGGGACAATAGGCTTTGCTTTCAGCAGTAGGAATACGGAACAGAAGGCAACAATTTGGTCGATGAATGAATAAAGGCGTGTGGGAGGTGCTTTGGCTGTGGGTTTGCATAGCTCAACAACAGCAAATCATGTGCAACAAAAAAAACATTTCTTGACCAAACTTTTTAGAGCCTAACTCTTTTGGAACAATCCCAAACATAAAGTTCCCTATAGCCTACAAAGTATACAATAGCTGTGATCGATGGGACCTAGCTTTGAGAGTGAACTAGGTTTTGGAGTCGTTGGATATGATGTTATTTGTTTCTACTTATCAAAGGGGCATTCAGGGTCTATTTCGATGAACGGTGAGCTGGATGACCAAACTGACAAAGACTCACTGTTTTATCATTGGTTTTCTTCGTGGCCAACAGGACTGTCACCAGAATTTGATGTCATATGTGGACATTAGACTTCGGTACCATACTAGTGAGTAATTGGGTTAAAACGGTGCTTGATTTAATCCCGTTTTTTGTGATGTGTAACAGAATATGCTAAATATACGCTGGCCGCTGGTTTGCTTGCTAAGCTGGGCATTTAGGTTGCAAGTGTACTGGCAACAGTAGGACGGGTAAACACTAGGTTGAATTTGACAATGGCACCTCCCCTGGAGACGACAATCTTAGTGGCAACTTAAATTAAAATGACTTCAGACTGAAATATGCCGGTAAGGAGGAGTGGCGGATAACAACCCATGTGTAGTCGGCGTATTCGACCGAACGTTGTCGTCTGACGGAGGGACTAATATTACAGCCTTAGTCAACCCAGATTCTGCTTGCTATCCAGAATTTTTCAACCCCTATTATAGGCTGTTGATAAACAGACTGATGGGCTTTAGCCAGCAGCATCTTGAACAGGTAGGTTTAATTAAAATATAAGAAAATGTTCAGGGTTGTCGAGGATGAAATGGTCTTTGAATTATGTTCAAATTATCCATAATCACGCCAAAAGGATCTTTGGAAAACCTATGACACTGAAAACATTATTGACAAGGTAGATAATGGAAAAAGCTATGCGGAGTATGAAGTTCGTAAGAAATAACTTACTTAAAATATGTTTTCCCAATACAGTGCTGCCGGTTACTTAGTTCGAGAAAACTGTTGACTTCACACGCTAAACCGGATGGTCTGTCCATCGACGGAAGAAAATAATACACAAGTGCACTGATTCACCGCAGGTGAGTTAACTTGAAGGTTATATGTTGTGGAATTTGGTGGGACAAACACGGTTCGCAAGGCAACTAAGCTGTGTGAAATATCCTTATATGTGATGTCACTTGAATTCGGCTCATGATTTCAATGGAACTACCCTTATAGCTCAGATGAGTGTGGCGTTTATGAATCTGATGGGGCAAAAAAATTATCCAGTGGGCCAACAAAGAATCCGCTACAGAATAGCGGATCTCAAGCTATCCGTTAATGCTGGAGGGTATCATATTTGACAGTGAAAGAAGCCATGACCTTGCGCAAGCCCTGTTCACCATCGGCTGCATGCAACATCTGGAAGTGAGATCGTTGGCCTGTGCAACAACCAAAAGCTGGTTACACTTTTGTCCACTGTATGCATGCGGACTGCGTAGCTGTGATTTTTAAACTAACATCGAAAAAGGTCCTATTTAACTGGAATTGAATAGGTATATCGTACGAGTGTCATGACAACAATGGCACGCAATCTCATAGCAGTTATTTCAGATACATGGGAAGCAGAATTCTATAACGATGGGGTTCTCGGCTATAATGATAATCATTGACAACAATGGCACGCAATCTCATAGCAGGTATTTCAGATATATTGGGAGCAGAATTCTATAAAGATGGGGTTCTCGGCTATAATGATAATCAGCCAACAAATATAATCTGAAAATACGGTAACATGAAAGAAGCAATTCGGTGGGACAGGTGTTATTAATGTCGAGAAATGTCAGTTTGCTCGACCCAAGCGTGAATCATAAAACGTGTGTCCAAAAGAGATAGAAGAGTGAGAAAGACTCATTTGCATAATGCCCTGGAAAATGCCCTCAGGCATATTCGTGTACTTTCTTGACCACTTTGTGAGTTACTTTAAGAAGGGAACAGATGTGCATACAACCCTTGTGTATCTCAAAAGCTGGTTAACTAGAGATATGTTTGTGCAAATTGCTAACACTGGTAACTTTCTCAGTAGCATTTATTCGACTTTCATTAGTTTGTTGGAAGTCAAGCCAGTATGACCTTGATAAGTTCCGCTTGGTCAGCTCCACCGATAGTCTGAGCAACCGGTGGTGTCATTTCTGCACGTAATAATACCGGACGATAACTGAAAATGGGACTGCAATGTCGTTTCTGCTAATATCTTGCCAAGCTTAACTGGATTTTTTTCGATATTTTTTGAGAAAAACCGAAACCATATTTTGACTAGGTCATGTGCGTGTTCCAAGTAGACTTTCTGAATTACCAGTTGCATCGTCCAAGCTAGAAGTAACATAAAAAATTACACCCTTAGTCCGAACAATGCAATAAAGAATAAAGAAGAAGACAAGGCAAACTTCAATGATGGCAGCAGCGGCGAGAAAGGTTGTTTTCATCATTTACCCGCATTTTGCACGTGCTGTCCTCAGTCTAAACCTAGATACATCCGTGTGTATGCTGGCCTTTCGCTATCTGTCAAGTCTGGGTTCATGTTCAAATTCTGTCCAAACAGCGCACGTCGAAACTGCCGGAATGTGTCAGAATGACCTGCGGACCACCGGTTTTGAACCAACCAAGTGTCAGTTCGGCCAATTAGATCCTGTAAATATGAACACAGGAGCTTTTCTTCTGTCAGTTAGCGGGTTCTCACAGAATCTAAACACCTCAACAAAGCAAAGACGGACGTTTGATGTACGGGTTAACTGGGTGTGGGGAAAATATTGACAGAGTTAATTTGTGGACGACCATTGAACAATTCCGACATTTGTGCTACATTACAGCGAGTCTCCAAATTAGGTTATTTTGAAAACAAAAACACAACGGACTTCATAAGTTAAGGCCGATCACCAACACTTGAGGAAGCATGCCTCATTCAGGGGGTTATAGGTTTGTTTTATTAGAGTGGGGCCAGGTGTTGGGGAAATCCGTAAGGTAGGAAACATAGTACTATCCTTTTCTGCGGTCTAGCCTGAAAGACATTCGAGATTTTAAATGAGGAACGGGTACCTCACGTGGACTCATTTTAGTGATGTCTGTACGATCTTGATACACAGCAATCAGCGTTACGGATAGATGCAGATGATGGACAGTAGATACTGAGCCACACGCAAATTAAGAGGGAAAATCCATGCTAAATGACTAGTTAGCTAGAAAGACTAACATTTCAAATGTTGAAGGCCCTGTCGCTCTCAGATCAGAGGCAAAGGCTTTGATGTATGCTATTGTAAATTGTTATGGTATTTTTTCCAGAAGGTCTCCATGTTCATATGTGAGTTGGTTTCCTTCATGCACTATTTTCTCCGAACTGCAGTTCTTCTCCTTCCACTGGTTCAACTGTTATGCGCACTGATTCAAAACAAACCGGGGCGTACTATCAAAATAAACTGCTTGGTTTACCTACATCAAAGCAGTAAATTGTTATCATCGTCAAACACAGTTCGTTTGGAGATGAGACACAAAATGAGAGAGTTCATGCATCAAGTGAAACAAGCTGATGATCCGTCCGTTGCTCCCAGTCAGGATATCGGAATGAGATTATTCCTAGTCACAAAGCTCAAGACCACGTCTGACGGTTGATATGCTCTTCGTTTTTCCGGGAGTGATACATCCAGCCGCTAAATAAATTGTTGATGAAGCCAGTCAAAAACAATTGCAGGAGTCGTTATGATCCTGAGATTTTTCACTTATTAAGACCCATGATTGTGACGGTTGCCTTTTTTATTTTTAGAAGAAAAACAAAACGTCGCAAGTTTAACACAGCTGCCATCCGCAATAATAGCGGCCGTGCGTACTAAGAAGATTAGCTTGAGGTGGTTCGGCCATATGTTTGTAGCATTTACTAAATGATACGCTGAAAGTCTTGAAGACGCTTCATTGTCAGTCAAGGAGACACCATAACACAGACATTGATGCCGACTCTTCGGCTGCCCACAAAGATGCCTACAAAATCATTGCCAATTTGACGGATCCGATTGGTATGCAATACGCGTACGGTGGTTACAGCTATAGTGCCATGTATGAACTACTTGAAGTACACGTCTGAGCAAAAGTGAGATCGAATTTTCCCATTTGTGATGGACAAGTCTGTACTTCCTGTGGACGCCTAAGTGAAGTTTCAGGAGAACATTACTAATTCGCGTGATAGTCAGATACCCCTGGACTCAAACAGGTGATTCTTATTCACAAATCTATTGAAGCATAAGTTGATACCTGCTTTTTGCAGTCTTATATCACACAGCAGTTGCATGATAGTGTTCTAATTGCCGAATAAGTCTACGCTGTTGCATTCATACTATACATGATAATAAAAAATGAAACACATCTGAAGCTGGGAAACAGCACTTCGATATTTTCTTGAAAAGACGATTTTTCTGCATATATTCAGTTCACGTTAGAAAAAGCAAACGCTAACACATGTCTCAAACTGGAAGACTGCCACTCCGCCATTTGGCCACAAAAGTTACAAACACTTACCTGTAGCAAAATGTCGTTCGAAAAAAAACAATTGAACAGCTTCTGCCTATATGATTTATTCCCCCTTCCTGGTTGTAGCTAATGGCCGTGCACAGTCGGGTGCAGATTCCTCAAATAATGGGCACCAAGTAGAGTTTTCAAATTGATTTGATTGCAAAAATATGCCTTTTCGACATACACACGCAAACCTCCGGATAGACGCATGTAGTCAGACAATCAAGCTTGGTGTGTGCGGCGGCTACACGGAGAAAATAATGCTGAGTGCGCGTTAATTGCTGATTGTCTGCTAAAATGAAAGCCGCTCATTTTAATCATAGCACAATTGCGTAGTTGGTGAAAAGCTTGGGAAGAACAAATGGTACAGACAAAGCAAGATCGTTTTCCGTCGCTAAGTACAGTAAAGTAAATGGTTTTGTGTATCCGACTTAAAGACACTTTGTTTCCAACAGGTTTTGGGCGCGTACTGCGTTTGTACTAATTGTGGTTTAATGCTGACACATTTCAACGCGAATGTTTTTTTTGCGCAGACTATGCAACCTTTAAAATATCATGCACTCGCCCCGGAAGTAGCATGCTACTCTTGAAATACTAGCCACAGACTATTCAAACGGAGTGCAAAATTCGGAATATATTTAAATTTTGCATTCTTAAAAATTGAGCAAAAACACCAATATTACTGGCTTAAAACTTTATTTATCATAAATCCCGTTGAGCTGAGTCTCAAACAGGGATTACTTGTTTACCAAATGCTTTTGCTTGCGTATTAACTTTATTTTTACAGAGATATTCAACGGAATTCTAACTGAAGCTCTCGTTTATCATTGTATTCTTCAAATGAATATGCTGCACAGGGATCACTTGTTAGAACATTCGTGGCATTTATGCACAATATCTTGTTGTAAGGTTACCTAAAATTATTCAACAACCGATGATCGGTATCTCTTTTCTTGAGGCCCATGGCGTAGGCATGATATCCGAGTGCTTGTCGGGCTTGTCTCACTCGATACCACATTGGACGTTATTCGCAAAATACTCTTATTTGCAGCACGTTCATTTGAATCGCACAATAAAAGAGATTTAGATGCATTCACTCGAGACTCTCGTTAACTCGCAATCATCCTATGAGCCCCAAAGAAGGCGTTGGTTGTTGAACATATTTCACAGCCCTGTGAGTGGTGTGCTACGTAGAGACAACTGGTCCTCAAGTGAGGATTACGATATTCAACCGAAACTGACATACTTCACCGGCGACCAGGTAATTGTCTTAGCACTTTAGTGTTAAATCAATTTTTCGTGTTCTATAAGATTTTATGATGATTTGAAATTGACGTAGATTTGCCCACTTTTGTACCCATGTTACACTTGAAAATTTTCACGCCGAATTAAGCACACCTAGCCATCGTGATAAAACAAAATAATTCAACTTGGTGTATCTGTTATCACTTGTTTCGGATGCTTGGATCAATCTCACCTATATAAACAATGTTGCCGATCACGACAGTTGACTGCAGATCAACCACCATTCAATGAAGCAGCAACAGTATGTTTGAATGTTGCCCACCGAATTAGTGGTATTATGTGCTACAATCGAGAGATTTTTGTTACTGATACGATCTCGTTTCAGATAACCTACGCCAAACTGGTTTACCTGAACTTCTTTACACGTCAGTAAAAAAATACATTTTGAAACAGTTCACTTGCAATGGGTGAACGTTATAAGGTTTTGTGGGCTAATTTTTTACACTACTTGTAAATGTGTCCGTAATCCAAGGTATCATGGGCATTTGTACTTCCTTCAGAATGGGCATTTAGAAACTGCAGATGGCGCAAGGAATATTTATTGCTAAGCGTCAGGAAAATCAACAGATGCCTTATCATGGAGCAGTAATGTTCTTGGATGAATGGTGTTTCACCTACAGAAAAACACGGAATCATTATCTGTAGTCAGATGTTAACTTATATATAGGACTATTTATTTCTGCACCTAAACTCTAACTCTGACGAGCGTGTTTTTGAACCAGAAAGTTTGGATGCCTGACCAATATATAATGAAACTAACTTCCAAATGTTCTGTACGAAAAACATTATTCTGCTGCAAAATGACCAGTTTTTAGGTAGCAATATACACCTAGTTAGGATAGTGTACGAGTAACAAACGTCCTTCCATGGATCTCCATCCTGTTTATTTCTGATCGACTATGAGCTAAGTCTAAATGATTTTCATGCAAAACAAAGCAGGTGTGGTTGATTGGTTAGCTGCACAAGCTCTCTTCCAATGTGGAATCCATTCGCAAGTCTTATTCAGGTATGACGTCCCAGTCAACATGGAGTGGAAGCCCAAAAGCAATAAGTGAGGAAATCATGCCACAATTTTGCTCAGGTGCGTTTATTATTACAGGCATCATTTAGATTATCGACCATTTTTGGTGCCGAGTAAAGACTAAACCTACTCAGTAACCCATGCGTTTTCCGCCCAATAAAACAACCGCCCAAAATGTCGCCTATTTTATCGAACTTTTTGATTTTGCTCAGTTTTTTAAAATGTGTCAAAATATTTACTCTGCGTTCTCTCACTGGGTACTGATATATTTGTTAAGTTGGTCAGTTAGAGATATTTCATCCACAGGTTTTTGGTACGTTATGCAATTTGCTCTATTCCAGCGATACAACCGTACTCTTACTCCCCTTCCCTGCAAAGTACATTATTTATTCGTCACCGTGGTGAATATTTTGAGAAGGCAAGCCCTGGGATTCTGGTACCCGAGCTATCAGACGAAAAGCTGCAAAAATGCGAACGAATCTCAACTAGCTCGTAGCCAATCACAGTCTAATTCAAACACTGCATGGGATTATTGCAAACTTGCGAAAAGCATTTATTTTGAATTTTTTGAGAGAAAGATAAGCTAGAATAACGCCAAAGGCGGCCGCTATAGTTGGTGTTCATTCAACTGAATCAATAACTGAGCTGTAGGATGGCATTTGTTAATGTAGGATTTTTCTGTGCTACATAAACTGTTTGCGATCACTCTAATTAAATGACTGGATTTATTGTAGGTATTCGTAGCTACACTGATGGCTTACGCACTACTGTGGGGTTAAACCACTAATTAATTGTAACCATACGACATGACTTGCACTAAAATTGAAGTTCAGTCTTGACGCAAAGTAAATCCAGCTGATTGAAGCACGCGGAAAACCAGGTTTGTTGGCGGATTTGGGATGAAAGCAGCAGGCAACCTGGAAATAAGGTAACAGAACTTACGGTGGCCTATCGTACGGATGCAAAAGAAGTGAACAAGCTGGACCTAGCACACAGTAAGTACTCTTTATCTGCCGAGAAATCGAATACATATAATGCCAATATGAAGTATTGATCCTATGGCGCATGACCCTTAGTAAATCGTTGGAAACGTTCAGGACCTAATAGTCGTTCTCAACAGTTTTCCGCAGCTAGCTGAGGGCTGTTTATCATGCCTCATTTCATTTTGTTTGTTTTGCTACCTCGAATTTCTCAATAAGTCGTTCAAATATGCTAACAGCTATGTACGACCATAGAACGTTTTATTTGCAAATGTCAATTGGAGACTCATAATTTGGGAAAAGTAAACGTTAACCCACTGAACTAATCGCGCCAAAATCTGACATATCAACTTATGGCTATGTTTACTATCACCGTTCCACGTTACTGTGTACAACCAAAAAGCTGTAATCATAAAGGCTTTTTGGAATACAACCCTGGTAATTTCCTTGGAAAATAGCGTAAAACGTTTGATGACCATCTCGGTGTATTTTTTTTTCGCTAATTGGAAATGCCTCTTTTATCCTGCGTGTGTTTGCCATTTGCAAGTTCAAGTCAACTTTGTAACCCTTTGCTCGAATCCTCCGAGCGGATGACAGTATGTGCGCCGTGTGAACTAAGATGATCCTGGCAACTTAAAATTTCTTAGCCACATTGGACTGGGTGTGAAATAAGTTTAGTTTTTTTGTGCGCTTGACATTTGTCGCAAACCGTTTCTGAGATATTTTGATTGCATGTTGCAATCAATAATCAGTGTTGCAACGTGCTTATTTGCTTTCTTCTCAAAGAAACCTTATTCTTCCGATTTGATGTTGAGTGGGTTAGGCTGCGTTGGCACTAAGAGCTGGATTAACAAACATATACAACTTCGACGCAATCAAAACGAACGGACAATTTTCCAGCCTTACCCAGGCGTGCTTGAGAACCGCTGTCTAGCTTGGTGTTCGAAGCTGAGTTGAGACAAGTGGAAACCAACACATTTATAGACAGATAAAAACTTTTATGGAGCTGTTTCTTCAGTGTACAGTTGTTTGGACATTTTTCCGTTGTGTCGGAAAACATATAACTAAGTGGAAACTTGACAGTATATCTGTATTGAGTACAACTTGGTGGCGTCGGGTAGTTGTGTCTTGGTATGCAGCTTCCCAAAAAAACAGGGTATTCATAGTATTAAGCTAATGAGAGTTTTGTCAAAACGTTTAACATATTATATCCAACATGCCTGTTTTACAAGAGTTATCTTTGGAGCAAAATCATGGGCTGTAATTTATGACGATATTTGTTAGTCTGGATAAATTATTCGATATCTAAAGCTGACTCTCCTGTATACCGAAAAGCATGGTCACTTGCTGTAGGGGCAGGCATTACAAGGGATGCTCATACCTGCTTGGTCATACCTTCCTTAGCTTAGTAACAAACTCAATAGTTTCGTTTAAAGTAATCAAACAAGACTTAATGAAACAGCCTTTCTGTGCTCCCAAAATACGTATGGGGGTTTTAACCTGACAAAATTGTCATGTTCATGCATGCATATGACTCGGAGGTTGTAGGCATAATTTATCAGTCTTCCCTGCATTTTTTGTGAAAGTATTTCGAGCTACTTTGCGTTCAATGACTTTGGATTTACGTTAGGTCCAATTTCCCAGACAAGCAATGGAAAGGTGTATAACTGTCGCCGGTTCATCTGTATCCCCCAACTTCCCTGATATTGGTGCATTTCAACGACTTCAAACACCCGCAAACATGTCACAAAGTGATTACTACCTGAAAGAGGATGGCTTTCTAGAGTTACTGAGCCGACGCATGTTGAAAAGTTCTTTAAGTGAAATTCCTCAAAAGCTTGCTGAATATTCTCCGACAGCCATTACCGATTTTGTTCTTATTGGGGCTCATGTGGTAAGTGTGGTTCCGGAATTTCGAACAAACTTATTTTTGTTCAGGTCCTGTTCAAAAATAAGCACTCAGATATTTTTCGTTTGTAAACCTAAGGGCCTGCTTTAAGTCCGAGTGGCAGATGCGATTTCAAAAGTTCCGCGAGAGCTACCACTAGTAGTACTACAGCTGTTTTAATCTGTCAAGCTGAGTAAAAAACAAATATTTATATGTTATTTTACTGTCGCTTGTAGTCTGTCTTGTTGTACATTCTGAAAATCAACCAAAACTAACTTTATGCTTTCCCTCACTCCTTTCGTCGACATTTAAAAAGGCAGTAAAAACGATCACTGGTTTGAAATTTCTGCGAAGTAACTAGGGAATACATAAATGTCTTAAATAATTTAACAATGCACTACGAACTCAGTAAAACAAAATGTACTCCTAGTGGCTAAACAATGGTCATTAAAAGGAAATTTTGACAAAACACTAAGGACTAAACATACCATAACTAGTGATTGAATCATTGTTGATTCCCTGGCGGAGAAAAACAAGTGCGAATGTATGATATACGTGTCTGACGATTGAATGCTTGTCGGTTATACCACCGATTTTTCTTTGATGTGAATATTTTGCGCAGCGGTGGAGGGAAAAACAGTTATGATTTACTGCTCTAGGGTAGGCACTCTTTTGGCACCCAAAATAACAAAAACAGTACAGTCACAAACATCAGAATACCAAGTATAATGTGAGTCTCTGCACAAACAATCCATGGGTGCGTTGCCACATGGTGTGCTTGCAGAAATAAACGGCAATTTTTGATGCATCACACAGTCTTGCTGTCTTCCCGCTTTGCTGATTGTAGGTTCGATTGTTTGAACGTTTCATCCGCAACTGGTTTCCTATCTATCATGTTTGAAACCAGATACCCACAGTGTGAAATCGAATCGAGTTGTCATTCTTCAGCGTATCGGCTACAAGAAATTATTCACTATGTAGTACCTAATAAGTTGCTGGTGATGTCGTAGAATTTTATAAACCGACTCACATAGTTACGTATTAAATACTTACGTATCTATACATCCAGTAATTTACATCCAGTATTTGTGGCTAAGAATTGATGTCAAAAAGTTTGAAACCGGTTCGGTTCTAAGGTTCAGTGCACTTTGTATATCTCTATCTTAAAGGCCATGGAGAGACAGCTCTTATTCACTTTGATGAGCCGAAATTTGCACTAACTTACCACGAACGTGATATCAATGATTGTTAGTGCCATAATTCGGAGTTCCTAGAGACTCTGGGTTTCACTAACCAAGCATTTTACATTCATGGGAGAAATTCATTGCCAAATGGCATTACAGAGTTAACACTCCGGAATATCTGTTGCTGGTAATAGTGCTATGCCTAGTTGGTATACTCTGCAGAAGCAAAACCACTTATAATGCCTATATGGTATGTCACGTCTTTAAAATGTAGCGGAGCGTTTAGAAAACTTTAATGGCATCTGGTCGACCAGATTACCGAAGGGACCTTCTGACGTCCCATCGGCGGGCGTTTAAACGGAAGGATATAGTTATTTACAAGTTATCGGGTAAAAGTCTACGTATGAAAATGTTATATAGTCCTCTGTTGAAACGGAAGGATATAGTTATTTACAAGTTAGCGGGTAAACAGTCTATGTATGAAAATGTTATATAGTCCTCTGTTAGTTAGCATCCATCCAAGTTATTTACGTGGCTTTGGATGTATAATATTTACCAGAAGATGGACTTGTTGACGTCGGTGCTTTAAAATCCATCGGTGGACTGTGATTATTTGAACCAATTTGCTCACCAATTACCGTGTACACGAATAGTTTTGGGGACCAGTTCAGCATCCCATATTTCCACTCTGACCTGATTAATTAGGGTGTTGTTGTGTTCATTTCTGTGTGGTAGTAATTCGCGTAACAAGCAATATGTTTTTCGGACATTTCATCGAGTAATTCAAGACGCTGCGTAAATATGCTAGTATGGTGTGTTTTTTTTGTCGTCTTTGTGTACACCACTGTGTCCCATGACTTGAGTCCCCCTTCCCGTTGTCCATTTGTCAAGGCAAGCCACTTCACTGGGAAAACATTCAGCCTCCAAACATCTGGGTTAATAATTCGGACAGAAAAGATGCGGTCAAGAAATGATACAATATTGCATTTTTGATAGTTAATTTACAGATAACAAACAGAGTAATTTTTCGGAATTTTTGGGCAACTTTCCCGTAGTCATGGGTTGCCTTTTCCGGCAACGGCCGTCAACCAAGCAACGCCACCTTCATAATTACCACGCAGCGATTCACCGCTCGCTTTGCAGGTTGGAGGTTCAACTCCCAGCACGGCAGATACTGCTTATACCCCCTAAAATAATGGCAACTCAATTCCAGTGCATTTATTCTAAGCATGGACTGACCAAAATAATTGTACCAGGTCAGGAGAAAGATTATTAATTCGAGTACAATGACAATGCAAATCCTTCATCCTCACCACTATCCTGAAAGCCTGTAATAAGTATTCCAAGTCCACGGACCACAGGGGTGTTTTTCAATCCACCTTTGATCTAGGAGGACTTTGATATTCAGCCTGTACCCATTCAAACTCTTTTCTGAGTAAAGTCGCTCCAATCCCTTTGGGGTGCTTGGACGATATTAACGGGTGACATGTTGTAAAAGCCACTTACATTGTTCACCAGCAACACGGTTAACCTACCGGACTGATTTGGTGAATTCAGTATAAAGTCTCAGTACGAAAGTGTAGCGGACAACAAGCCTCCGCTCAAAGTTCACCCTAGCGGAAATCAAGACCTCTCTTCCAACCGTAGGCACGTATATTTTCTTCATGCTGCAGGCACGAGGAGGTTTTATGTTAACGTAAGCGAGAATAACTTGGATCTAAATAGGCTTTGTCGAGAGAATAAGAGCAGTGGACAAACGCAAAAAGTCTGCTTCAGGCTCGGCCACAATGGCAAAACTGTGAGCACCAGCAACATTTACGTATTCCTCATAAGCCACCGACACCACCCTGCAATTCATCTAGGTTTCGGTGTAACCCTGGCACCCTCTGTTACACAATCGCCTACATGTGTATCACGAACGTCTACTCGATACATTGATTGAAAATGTACAAAACTGTCAGGAACGAGATGAAAATAACTGGATATGTGCATACAATCCGCAAGAATAATAAATTTTTCCTTTGAGTGTTTACACCATGAATTCTCAGGCTTTTGTACTTTTGGACCTTCATTTCGAAAAGAAAACTCACATCTGCATTTTGAATCTGTGACGATAAATAAGCTTTAGTGGATCTCTGGTGCCAATCGCGTAAAGTATCACTGGATGCCGCCTAAACTTCATAACGCTAACTTTAAGTAAACCAAAAACTGCAGTTTAAAAAAAACTGCAATAATCGTTGCATTTTAGCCATTAATCTACTTAAATATGTGTAACATATTGCAGATTCCAGTCGACCTCATTTGTAACACATGTGGATATTTTAAGAATGACTTCAATCTGTTTGGCGCAACTGCAATGTTCTTCTTTCGTTTTTCCAGCTTGCCTATCTTTGATCTAGCTAGCAAAGCCCTTCTCCCCAGCGTGTGCTGGTTAGGGAGTTGATCAGTAGATCCACTCATACCAGGCCATATGTTTGACACCCACAGAAGCATTTGGGCCGTTTGCCTCATTGAGTGAGGTAAAAAAAAGACCTCCTAAGCATAAACAAGCCATAAAATTGAATCAAACCGATCGTGTTTGTCGAAGTAGCTTTGTCCCAACCCGGTGTTTTGTGACACATGTGGTGCTTAAGTGCGTAGATTTATAAGCAAATCGCTTGTTAGTTATTCTGTAGTTTGGGCTGCGCTGGATATTATTTTTGGCCGAACTCATTTCTTGCTACATAGATAGGCGAATTCCACATGCTTCATACCTTCCGGTAATGTGAACGGTCAGTGGAACCACAGCAGTTCAGATAAATTATTCTAGGAAAATAAAAATCATGAGGCACAGGACAACATAGTACGTCGTTAAACGGTGCCTGTTGTCTAATGGTTAAAATAAGCATTTCGGCACCAGCAGTCGTTTCTGATGTTACCGTACAGTTGACGTTTTCTTACGACTCGCGTGAGTGACAAAGATCCTATCTAGCCAACCCGGCTCTTGAGTACTAAGTTCCGATAAGGATAGTAAATTTCTACATAAAGGACCAAAAAGGTGGCTTCATAAATCACTACAAAGTTTGAAATACGAGACAGTTAGTACCATTAACGCCAGACTGTACACCCCCAATATTTCACGGTTAAGAGGGCTTATCCCTCACTTAGACTAAACAGGAAGTAGATATTGTACGTGCCATCACATGAAGCCAAATAGTTTTGCAGTATATCATGGCTCAACACTAGCTTAGCTTCTCCCGGGGTAGCGGTTTTCCAATTTATATCATTTTGAGAGAACTGAGATTATATTTTTTTGCTTTGCAAGCATGCTGTAAGCAAGCATATTTAGAGGGCAATAACTTTAATCTTTCAAAGTGTTTCTTTTCCCCTGAAAGATATGACTTTCGAAAACAAGCCTTCATAATAGTTGTAAATATTTTATTAAACGCCGTACCAGCTTGTTTTATTAATTAACTTATAGTCCGTGAGTACGTGAGTCATCATTGTTCAGTTGCAACTTTAGCATACCGGTTAATATGGTGCGACGCGGACGATTTCAGATTTCACCTGTTCATATAACAAATATGGGCCTTTCAGTCCCTTGATCAAATGTGGCCAGTGACGAACTCATTTTGGTACGTATAATTCAAAAGTCATTTTTCAAACATCACCGAAGACACATATATTCTCATTTCATTCGGCCGCCGAAGGGTGTTTATGATTATCAGGAGAAAGGTAACCTAAAGTAACTACAACGATATAAGCTAACCATGACAAGCTGAGACAAATAAAGAAGCCAAGAAATCAGATCAAATCAGAGGTCGATGGTTAGCCCATAAGTCAGAGGTCGCGACAAAGCAGTGGTGAAGGGGCATTGGTCGTGATCCTGCTGTAGTTATTTAGTTATCTCTGACAACTGGAAAAAGATACACCGTTTATGAAATTACTAAACAGATGGTCGTTTTTACATATAGACTACTGTTTTACAGCCAGCCAAGAGTGTATAGTTGAAAAATCTTGACCTACGGATAAAATTTGCTGGCACCGTCTATCCGTGTGTTGCTTAATAAATAAGTGCAAATAAATAAAAGGTTTCTATCAATCAGCATGACTCTGATTTTGGCCGAAGCACTCAAAAATGGCATGTTCATTTTTACTACAGCACCGTCGAGACAGCTTAGTGGTTAAGGTAAGAACGAAGTGAGCGGAAGTTCGGTGACATTTTGACTGTTTCCGTCTAGGTCTAGCCTGGCTGTATCGCGGCCCTTGTGTTTCCTTCAGCTAAAGTAGAGCCTAAGCGCCGAAAAGATGTTGCAGTCAGCAGTTCTTCTTTTTTCCAATTATTATCATCATCTTAGTGGTACAGTAGAAATACTCAAGCTTCTATTCGAATCGCATCTTTTTGTATTCTAACTACTGCACACCACGAGTTTATCTGAATGTATATCTAATCGATATGTTAAACTGTATGATCAAGCAAAACAGTTTGGTTTGTTTTTTTCAGGTCGTTGGCCAGCACTTGTGGCCTTTCAAACTATAGAGTTAACTGTTAAGTTTTTGAGTTGGGGTCTCGGCAGATTCTAATAGAAATCAAGGGTTAGCGAATGCACGCATACATTACTCTTTGAGATAGGCTGCACATATGATGTATCCCGGCATCGTGCTTGTGTTGTAAATAAACCTGAGAGTTCTAAAGATACATGCCATAGAGATATAGCGGAAGCAGGACCTGAGGGGTTTTCACTGTTGACTGAAAACTTGTGGAATATCTTCCAACTCAGTAATGTGTACGGCGCTGCTTGACTGGACTGATTACAGACACAATGAGAACGAACATGTTGCCTATGCTGAATCGTCCCCATCTGCATAAAAATGAAGTGAGAAAGGGAAAGAAAACAGCAGTCACTGGGTTTATTGATTTCACGTGACTGCAGTCAGTGGCTAATCTGTTAGGTTTGATTAGACCAGGCCAAACGACACTCGAAGTGCTGGCAGTCCGGAGATAAACTAAACGCTCGTATTTTTCAATATAATCTGAGGTTATGGACAGTTAGTTTTTACTTACCTAAATTCAAACGTTGTAGACGAACTGCAACACTTCCAGCGGTCACCACTGAAAGCCTTTTGAACGGAAAAATGGCTACAATAATTTGGGTTTATGGAAGAATCTACACTTTTAAACTAGATGCAAAGTTTAATGAAGTTATTAGTCACTTAATAACTCCCTGTGTGCAGTGCTTCCTGATCAGCCCGTACAGCCTGCTGATCGGGAAACACTGGCATATTTAAATGTTCCTTCCTGTGAGTCAAACCACATCTCTGGCGAATGAAAGTTGCATAAATTTAGGCAATTTTAGTAAGTAACACTAGCAAGATGGTATTTGCCATTTAATTTAGCAGAAATTATGGATACAATATTTAGAAGATGAACTGTTTAATTAACCTCACGGGATTTCGAGAATGGTATTGCCGTTAGTTAGAGTGTTGTATGGTTCAAAGGAGAAAAAAATATCAACAAGAACTTGAACTAAAGCCATTCACAGTGACCGCCAGTGGACCGAACGTACGTATCTTTAAAATTGTATAGTGACTGTAAGCAGTTTTGATTGACAAAATGACGAGATGTTTCCACTGATGCTTCGCTGATCTCTTGGCCAGATTCACGACTTAGTTGTATCACTCTTACGCAAAATGTGACTCTACTAGTTACCTTGTTTTTATGAAGACGTCAAACACAATCATTATTGAAACCCCGTAGCCTGAATGTGCATCCTTTGCTCAACTTATTTGCACAAATATCTCCAGTTAGGGAGTGTACAATGTGAGTACGGTGGCAGTTACATCATGTGTTTGTGGCCCCTGATGTATTGTAACAATGAACGAAAAAAGAGATCACTGTTATTACCTGGAACTCTGCACCAAAGTTCATGTTCTTTATCGGTCAAAATGGTAGCCTGTAAGATTGTTGGATTACCGAAAAAAAACAATAAACACAAGATAAAAACCATTCTGGCTTCGATGCTGTTGGTTTGTGGGTAGATTTGTTATATGGTGAAACAGTTAACAATAGCACAATCGAAGCATTAAACCGATTCATTCAAAATAACAGTAACTAACTTTCTTCCCAGTTTGGTTCAGAACAACTATCAGAAAGCTTCGGGACTTCCAGTCTAGAATTGTAACAAAAAAATCCCACAGGGCATTATGTCTTGCTTCTGTCAAATTTGGGGCCAAATTTCAGCCATATATACATACCTACATACATGTATACATACGACTTTTGCTATTACGAAGACCAGGTAGAACTCGACTACATCTAAGGTTATCTGCAAGGCTAGTAGTTACTGTGTGTTCGTCCACCGGAAGTCCTCTTTCAATATTCGTCTTTCATGGTCTTTACCGTTTCTGAGTTATCCTTGGAACAGATTATTTCTAGCGGGTTCACTAGACTGAGGTTGGTGCAGAATTAAGTCCATTGTAAATAACTATCTCCCAAGTTCAAATGGAAAGGTGCTCGAGTCTGTAAGGGAGGTATTCCAAAAACTTCATGGTAGTACTTTGCCGATACAAGCCTATCAGTCCTAGGATGTTTAGGAATACCTGAAGGTTCGGAAGGAACGTACCAATGAAGGTTATCGGTTGTGACCAAAGAGGATGTTAGAGGAAATTCTATATGTTTGTTTCGAAATTTTTTGAGGTTTTGCATCAATAAAATCTTGGAAACTGTAGAAAATACCATAACTGTTTGATCCAGTGGGATAAAATTTGTAGTATAGTTTTTTTCACAACGTACACTATTGGAATGTATCCTTTTATACTGTCAGTTTACAGCACAAAGCTGCCTGTTTAAGTAAACTGTGAAGGTGTTGCTTTATTTTACCAAACCAATGGCCCACCATGCATGTTGTTTTACTCAAAGAAAGCTACTTACTGAATATTCCCCACGAAGATATAATTTCCATTTTTTCCATAGGATAATATCATCAGGTTTTCACCACTGTAGATCAGGACAACTTGGTTTATCTAAAGTTGCTTTACCTATACAATTTACATCCGTATTTGTGAGAACTGGCTGAGACGACATGCTTTTGAAATAACTCGACTTTTTTGAGCTCAAACATATTTCTTGGGACCGAATTGCGATAAGAGGCGTCCGAGAACTTGGATATACCTATTCAAAAAATAAATGTGCAACTGTGCATCAGAAAGTGTTTCTCTGTTGATTAAAGCAAGAGTATATTTTTTAATACATTCTATGATGAGTGCCCTCCCTCTGAAAACGATTCAGACGAAATGGCGCCCCGATACTCTTTAGAATTTAACTGAAAATTCATTTTAAAATAGGGTTTAATTATGCTCTGTGAAGTTTGTTTTGGGGCTCGTATGTAATTGGTGGACATTAGGCAAAACCCGGTATGACGCATGATGCCTGGAATTCAGCTGAATTGCATACCATTCACAATACAAGACAGGCAGATACGGCTCTTGCAAACTACTTTTGCGGCTTTAGGATGGTGTCCCTAATTCACTGCACCTAAAGAGCATGCTTGGGACATTTATTACTTTATGTTGGTTGTATCTGAAAGCAAGTATAACCAGGATTTCGTGAGTATTGAGAATGAGTGCGGCGGCTGTCGAATTCGAATTACATTGCTCTCGTTTAAACAGCTCTCTTGTCTTGAGAGAATTATTCCGTTAATAGCACACTAAATTTCGTAATCAGTGCACTCATGTTTTACTGTTTTTAGTCTCAAAAGCTATAGATAAACTTGGTAGTGTTTTGGCCTCAGTGAGAAGTCCTTGCCGCTGGTTCATTTGGCAGACAAAAGTGGTGTATCTACTGCTTTCAACTTCGAGGCGCCGTCCAAGAGTGAACAATTTTTTGGGGGATAAACTGGCGTACCCTGGTGGAACAATTGCAGCACTCTTACCTCGGATGTAGGATTTCAAGAGTTCAAATTCAGTTGGGATCTCATATAAGCGGAACCCAAGCGGGAGCTTCCTGTCTTGTGTGTAAACGTATAATAAAAACTATGCCAGGACAGAAGGAGCACTGCTTAAGCTGGAGTGTTCTTGTCGTGTTAACCAAGTTTTGCATCTGCTGCTGTATCTGTGCTCCGTATGAAGCTGTCGATTATTTTGTAGCGTACGGCGGACTAAAGTACATTCAATTAATTTATGTTTTGTCATTCAACAGATCTACTGGAGATATTTAAAAATTGCTTTATTTCTGGATTCGTTGCATATATGTATTTTCTCGCTTGCTATCCGCATTTACAGTAAACCATAATTTTCTTTTCAGGCATACATCGAAATCGGACAAGCCTCGGTGTAGGGGAGACCAGACGGGATCACCGCTGTGAGTGCTTCTTAAAATGCGATTGCTTGCCGAATAAGTTAGACCATTGTGTTTTTAGGAAGAGATGATAAAAAATACACCTCAGATGTTGAAATTTGCCGCTAGTGGAACATTTCTTGTCAATATTTCATTCAGTTTGAAGAATTATGCCCCGGCTATTTCACGTTTTATTGCCTGTTACCAAATAGAATTTTGACCATTGAAATGTGCCCAGCGAAACACTGAATAGGTGTTGAGAGATCAATTTAATGAATCTTTGAGTAAGCAGCTCCATTTTGGTACCCACGGCGCCGAAATATGTAGCGACTGGCTTGCACAGCTGTTGCTTTTAGCCTCAGGGTTGACTCTTGCTCTAACTGGATGTGACTTAGCTAGATCATCGGACTCCTCACCAGAATTAGGACGCTCCATCAACTCGGTGGACGTTTAAAAAGAGAATGCGGCATAAAGTGAAATTCTCCCGCTTCGCGAACCAGTTTTGAAGTGTGGGGTTACTTGTGAAGCAGAGCTACCGTGACCCGATCCGAGTATATCCTCTTGATGAGCGTCGTTATAAATAAAACAAGACGTCTAGATGAAGCTCTTGTAATTGGACTACACACGAAGATATACCGATATATCGTTTAAAGTATGAATTGTGAAATATATGAAACTGAACGCTTGTAAGTGAAATCACTTCTAGTTGTCATGAGTTGTGGCAGAAAATTTGCCAAATTTGCCAGAAAATGCATTCTCACTGAAACCACATCTCCCATAGTTGTATCCGAATTGGCAGATGGTGTATATAAAACAAGGCTATGAAAATGGCAGCCTATAGCTGCCATGGTAAATGCTGCCTATGAAAAAATAATCCCTTAATAAGCTCGTAGTGTGTTAGTATCCGCAGTTCGGCAGCAGGCTTTTTGGCTAGGAGTCTGACGTAAGCATTTCGGTAATCCGGCGAATACCGCCAACTGATGGTCGGAAGAGAAACGTGATATTGCGCATTTTCAGAATTGTCTTTGCTCCATCCTAAACATTAAAGTCTAGCTCCCATAGCCGATTTTCCCTTTTACTTTCGCCTACAAACAATTTGACGAATCCTACTCATTGACCGCTATATCGTCTCTCGATAAAACTTCAGTGCACTCACAATGTTATCAGACTACTTTAAAATGGTTTGCAACTGATCGTCTGATATGGCATCCAATATTATAAATTTCCAAGTATTACGAGTATTGCGTCCACATTTTCTATGGCGCCGCCAAATTGCTCAAGCTACGGACAATAACAACCGAATTTAACCAACCGCTTCAGATTAGATTACCAATGGACTGCAGTTTGACTATATTTTAAGTCTCTAATAGTCATAACACATTGAGTAGTTTGTGAATAACGTCCAAATCTCAACCTCTTGAGTTGTTAACCTGCAGATGCACACTTGCCACTTAATTCCTGTGTTCCTCTTTCATACAGCGAACAAAACGCTAGGGCGATTAATTAATGAGAATTGACATGCACTTGTGCAAAGCAGAGAAGCAAATCATTTGCTACAGACAATACATAAGTGACAGGATGTCGGATCTGAACAGTTTGGCTTTTTACATGTGTGAACATAGATGAATGATGCACATAATTCTACTATTAGTATTTCGTGATGTTCCACTCTTGTTTGGCGAAACGGATGGCATCACGGAAGATTTATTTTTAACAAAAAATTAAATCTTAGAAAAAAATTTTTATCACTGGACATTAAGTTGGTAAATCCAGGGAATAAAATCAAATTCACTTTAAAAAGTAGGTAAAACGTCTGAGGGCCTAAACAGACTATATACGATGAGGAGAGAACTTAAAACTATGCAAGTCAGCAGACTGTTTGATCATCTTTGTGCTTTGTGGTTGCTGAGATCAAATACAGAATCTTCGTCGTGGAAGCAAACAAGAAAAATACCGTACAAGAAGGAGGATTCCAAAATGCCATTGTCCAGTAAAGGTGCATTTAAATGGGGTGTACTCCAGGGCAAAAAACAATATGCGTTTGCTGGTTGTCCTTACAAGCGATGTACACGAGGTTGGTATGCTTCAGCCAGGAGATACATTTTATCTCTAACGTTGGTTTTCAGATAAACTCTCATCAATATCTTCATAGTGCCATGAACAATGAGCCAATCTATTGGTTTGCTTGATGTACTTTGTACTATTCCACGCATTCTCCGAGCCAACGGAAGTATCAGGTTTGCAACCTCATGACCAATACTTAAGGCGAAAAAATGTTTCAGCTTTGAGAACCAAAAAGTTGACCAAGTTTCTTCAAACTGCCTTGGGGGATCAGTCCTGTTGATAAACAGGACTAAGTTGGAGTCAATGACTCCCGTAGCCGAGTTATATTCAAAATCCACCGGAGCTGTTTCAACAATAAACAGATCTCCGTAAACGAGCATGTGCGCAGTGCAGCTTGCTAACTTTTTGAAACTGATCAACAGAAAACAGTTGCACTGGAGTCTGTCAAAAAGAACTGCATTTGTGTTTGTGGGTATTAAACAAACTCCAAAATGGGCTACCAAAGGATATGGATCAGTCTCTTGCCTCATGGATCATTATAATTTTGTATGACTGGTAGAATTTACCAATATTCACAATTATTTTCTCACAATTCAACCAAGAACCTGGACATATTAGAAGCCAAAGGTCAGTTTAACCGAAGTTAAAGTGACGTGTAAAATACATTCGAGTAAAACTTGGTGAAGTGATTCTTCAACTGTTGTTGGAAACTTGGTAAAGGTATATGAATTTAATGTGATTTCATCGAGTGGTCTGTTGAGTACAAATGAAATCAGCAAATAAGTATGGAGTCTCATGCGTAGCCAGCCACTGCACATAGACTACATGCATGGTAGCATATGGTGAAAAGCAGTTACATTGCTTGGAAGAATCCCCATAGATATAAGCGTAACTATCGGCACCCGATCTCATAAATTAATACATGGGGTGCGCTGGTCAAACAGGGAATATAACATATGATTGCTTCAAATATGGGCTTGTTGGCCCAGGTTTGACTAAAAATAATACGATAAAAGCGGGTTGCGGATCTGGTTTTCATCGCCCGTCAATATGCCCGGAGTTAAAACCACATGAGTGTTTTGAAGGGTACACTTTATACTTCTAAAGGTTTCTGATTGAGTAGCCATAAATGTAGCAGCAAAGTGAGTACCAGCATTTCATGAACTGTGGCGAGCTGAACCACCTCCTCGTAGTGTCGGCTGGGTAGCCTGGACGTCAGTCTGAGTGAGCTAGTAGTTCAGCAACTCCAGACGTAACTAACCACCCTGTTTGGTTTCAACGCGCTGGATACCTTCGACAATATACACTACGAATCAGCTGGCGCCTCCGCAGCAGTTCCAACCAATACACAGGAGAGACTCGTAGGTCTCACGTGTGAGGTATGTGCCAATTGTTGCAAATCGAAAGCTGGTAACCCACTATCGAGGTCATGACAATGAAAATGTTGGTACGAACGTGGTCGCCCAATGGGCCTGCGCTAATTGTTCCCGCCTTTTTCCGACGAAGATTAGCCTGAGTCAACATCACCGGCATGCACACCTCACCCAGCATAATGCAGAAAAGCTTGACCGAGTGAAGTATTCCGGTGCCTGATGGTCCAAACAAGAGTCACAATCGCTCTTGCACCTGGCTAACAATGTATATCCGTCTTGTGGCACGCAAACCGCGCTGTTCGCGAGATTGGAGCAGTATTTTCCTGGTCGATCGGCTATCGTCATCAAAACCAGGGTACGTGTGCGCAACAGGACGAGGCTCTGACCAAACTATCGGTCAAATAGCGTCTGGTGGACCTGACCAAACCATCGGTCAAATAGCGGCCTACTCGTCAGAAGCCGATGACTATAGCGTCTGGTTTAAACAAACCATGGATTGCGCCGTGTCACTCTTGGAATCCCATACTTGCAGTTTGCTTGCTAGTGTTAACCTTCTGGCATTTGCCCGAGGGCTGCAGTCTGGCATCATGACACCGGAGCAAGTTCTGTCGCTCCTGGTCATCCACGCCTCCAGGACTTTTCCACAAACCTGGAAAAGTGCATCCCGACGCGTTCTTCAGTAATCCCATCGGATAATCATCAACGGAAAGCAGATCCGCGGAGCCAACTACACCGCCATGCAGACCCTTTACCACCAAAGACGGAAAGATGCAGCGTCTGCTGTGCTCGATGGGTCATGGAAGGATCTATACAAAGGTAAATGCGGCCTACCCTTGGACGCCGAGCAGTATTGGAAACAGGTGTTCTCATCTCCAAAACACGTGGATAGCCGGCCAAGTCGCGTAGTAATACCATCCGATTGGAGCCTGATCGGACCAATTACAGGAGAGAAAGTCGGCCGTATGATCCATTAAATAGGCAAGTCGTCCCCAGGCCTGGACGAGCTCACGCCCAGGATGCTCCGCCGGTTCAATGCTAACTCGCTCGCTGGGTATTTCGACTTATTCTTATTATCTGGAGGTTATCCTCCACATCTGTGTCGTGCCCGTATTACCCTAGTTCCGAAGGTCCCAAGTCCGACTTCACCGGACAAACTGAGACCGATTTCCATGTCATCCATTCTTGTCCGATGCTTTCACAAGGTGCTTGCTGATCGCTGGAGTCGTAGATTGCAACTTCCCTCACTTCAGTTTGCATTTCTACATCGAGACGGTTGTTTGGAAGCTACATCGCTGGTACATGTCCTGCTTCGTCACTTTTCAGCGACTGCCTCTAACGTCAGCTTGGTGTTTGTTGATATCTCGAAAGCGTTTGATTCGGTTTCGCATGACACAATCGTCAGATCAGTCGAGAAGTTTGGAGCACCGTCATCTCTAGTTCGATACATCGCACAGTCCTATGAGAATGCTGTAGCAGTTTTCCCCAATTCCGAGGTTCACTGCCACAGAGGTGTGAGGCAAGGAGATCCACTCTCCCCATTATTGTTCATCATGGCAATGGATGAGGTTCTTGGATTGTCGATGCCGCAACTGGGATACCAGTTCCATGACACCCTAGTAGATGGTTTTGCCTTCGCTGACGACTGGGTCGTGTGTGCAGAAAGTCAAGCTCGCCTCAAAGAGAAGCTTGAAGCTGCCGCGGTTGAGTTGGGAAGAGCTGGTATGAAGATAAACGCCCGGAAGACGAAAGCGATGGTGATCTGTGGGGACAGGAAACATCGGGCGACAGCAGTCTCAGTCGAACCATTTTGCTTCGCCGAGGAACTCATCACTCCTCTGGGTCCGACAGACACAGTAACATATTTGGGCATCCCCTTTACTTTCAAGGGGAAAGGAGTCTTCAACCATCGACAGCATCTGCTCAAACTGCTCGACGAGGTGACGCGTGCCCCGTTGAAGACGCATCAAAGAATGGAGATCCCGAGGAACTACCTGATACCGAGGCTGACATATTCGCTCGTGCTCGGCCAAGTCCACAGGACAACTACACTGGACAACTACATCAGGCAATCTATCCGTGGCTGGCTACGGCTACCGAAGGATACGTTGATCAGCTACATCCATGGGGGGGACTTTGTATCCCAAGTCTGAGCGCAACAATCCCGATGCGGCGGAGATTGCGTATGGAAAAGCTCCTTTCTACTCAGTGTCGAGTACTACGCAATGTGGTCAACGATTCCGCATTTGGCAAGATTGTTCGGGATCTCAGCCTTACGCTCCGTGTCCATGGTTCATGCTTAAACACCAAGAAGGAGCTGGTAGCTGCTTTGGGTGATAGCCTGCACAACAGCGTTGACGGTCGCGGTTTACAAGTGTTGGTCGCCTCGCCTCTTTCTAATCGATGGCTTGTATTTCCAGAAAGTGTTTCCTCGGATATTTATCCCCAGTATCCACCTCCGATGCAACCTGCTCAGGATGGAAGTTAGAAGCGCTCGACATGGTCACGGTGGCCAGACGATCTTATGTCGTGGAAACTGTGGCCAACCAGAGAGTTTGGTGCATATTTTGCAGTCCTGCTGGATCACGCATGACGCCAGATGTGCTCGTCATAATCGGGTTGCAAGGGAACTCGCAAAACGCCTCCGTCGCCTGGGATACACCGTCTTTGAGGAGTTGAGAGCACCAACTTCGACGTCCTTCATCAAGCCTGACCTGATCGCCGTTCGGGAGCGCCGAGCGACTGTAATAGACGTCAGCATAGTCTCGGATGGGCGCGGAATGACTGTGTGGAATGAGAAAAAGCAGAAGTATGGTGCTGATGAATTTTCCCTCGCCATAATCTCAGCCCTACGTGCAATTGGTTGTGATGTGGACTTTTTGGTCCACCAACCGATGATCATCTCTTATCGAGGGATCTGCTTTCCTCAATCCGCCAAAGCTGTTATCGGACTGGGACTTTCTAAAGTCACAGTCAGTGACTTGTGTTTGCTCGCCATTGTGGGTTCTCTGCGTACGTACGACACTTTTATGCGTGGCACATGGCGTTGAATGTACATTCTTGCCATTGAATCTCACACCAGACCCAGTATGACGGACACTTTGTGCCTGATGTGCGAGTCTTGACTGTGCTAGCGCTTACCGCGTCTTGAAGAGTATTCAGCATTGTTTGTCCTTTCTTTGGTTGTTAGACTTTACACGCATGTTTCCATACCAAAATTCTTACGTACGTTGTGATTTATCTTATCTGACTGGAACTGTTGGTGGCAGGACTTCGAGTGGGATATTCCTCTCTTTTATCTCGTATTCTCCTGTAACTCTTTCGCATTCATCGCTTACATTCACTTCTTATGTCTGTGACCATGCTCTTCAAAAATGAACGATAATTGTACAATTAACGGGCTTTGTCAAACGCTACCTGGGTCCCATGTGACCTGCATTGTTATCTGTCAGTGTTATATATTTACGACTGATTACGCCCGTTTGGTTTGCATGCCTGTAAGCTGCTGATAAGTACCATATTACAGGATTAGGTTCAAATCTTTTGGTCTAGTTTCCATCTGGTCAGCATCTGATATCATTCTTTGAGAAACCCACATGTTGAAAGGCAGACTTGAAAAGCTCCGTTCGGACACGCTCTGGATTTGCACAAAAAACATCACGCCTTGTCATGTTTCACAGTTCAAATCTACGCTGTCTCTTTTCAACCTTTTCAGAAAGATAGTGCCATTTACACATTGTCCGGACGTTTGTCATATAGACACATTTTGTCATATACATTCTGTGTCTAATGGTGTGAACTAGGCTCAAAATGGTAGACAGAAGGGATTTTTTATCTTTACATAACCGGCCATGTAGCAAAGGGTGAAATATTCAACTATAACTGCATCTCATGCAGCGAGACGGAGTTAATATCAGCAAAACAGTTGCAGTTCGGTACTTTGCAGATGTGACCCGTCTAACTGCCATATTTGCAAAAGGTTCACCCAGTCCTTTAACGAAATGCGATAATCTGCACAGAGGTCGTTGTAAACTAAGGATTTTTCATCCATCCACTTGGCGACGAGTTTTGTTTTTACCCATGATTAACGGATGTTATAAAGATTTGATTGCAATTTTTATTCGCTATTGTTTGCGTTAGGTCCCACTTACAAGCATGTTCATAATCTATCTATTTCAAACCATTCAGTCAAGTGAGATTACGGAGTGAAGACTTATACTATTAAGCGTATCACGTAGGTATATTTACAGGAGTGTCCTAATGGAGTAAATATCACTTTGAGGAGCTCCTTTCACCAAAACGCCGCATTATATTGTCTGACATGTAAAATGCTCCCCTAGGGAGACAAATTCCCAGGAAGGAGTCTCCTAAGCGAGAGGTTCTTTTAGAAAAAGAAGTATCTACTTCAATCCTAGTGATTTTACTGCAGGATTCTTATCATCCCTTGTCTTCCCAAAGTTAGATGTAACGTTATTTGGCCCAAAGCGGAAAATAGCCAGGGCAGGCTACACATAGAAATCATTTAAAGATATCCTATCGCTCTCTCAGCGTTTCTCCTAAGTGCGTGTTGCATTAACGGGGGACCTCAGCTCATGCATGTGCAAACTAAATTGCCAGCAGGCTCGCTGGTCACGATCAGTTCGCACTGAAAGTCGATTTCCTTATACCCTCTGTTAGTCACAAAATATCAGTATATTTTACTCAGATAGATGAATCTTTGTTTTCCTTTTTAAAGTAGCGTTAAGATGGTATGAGTGGGCCTCTTTGGGAGTTTGTGGCCTCTCAGCATTTTCATGATGGCTGTTTACAACTATCGTTCACACTTGAGCCATTTTGTATCGGCAACACAATGTTGAAGGATATCCTAGATTCTCAATTGCCTATGGAGTAGCTTTTACGGGCAAGAGAGAATGCTCCTTGGTTCGCAGTCTGATGATATTTAAATGATGGGGTACTATGGTCGGTGGGTACCGCCAGCTTGTCGTGGAGGTCCTGTTTCCGATGTGCACAATCTCAATCCAGTACAGCGTCATCAATGGATCTAAAGCTCAAAGTCCTTCTGACGTAACTTTCTGAGTCCTCCGGTAAAGGAAAGATTTAGTTCGTGAGCACGCACGTGTCTTAGTACTAAACCCAGCGCTGTTCAGTGATATCATACTCACCCGGATTCACCAGACAGTGCTGTGTGTACAGAAAGTATTGTGACTGTACATCATGATCGTGCAATCTTGTCTAGTAGCTACCATTTTTGTACATATATCCTACTGGCTGATATGTAAGTGTCAAAGGCCCGTGCTTCAGGTCCCATATCCACACTACGAGGATGCACAAATGAAATCCGGTGATTTAATACTTTCAAATGTAGAACCTTCCGCTTTGGCACACTTTCGAGTCATTTATTGCTTTTCGTTTCACAAGTTTTCTTCCACAACGAAGGATTCATTTAGGCGATGGCTTTGTTCTTCCGGCTAGTTTCATAGAATCTGAAAGAAGTGGAATTCACCTGTAAATAATATGGGGTTTAAAATAATCACCATCAGAAAAGTGGCCGAAAGCTGGAGAAAGTAGATCAGGTTGGTTGGAGCTCGCACTAAGGGGTGCATTAAGCATCAGAGCAAAATCGAGGTGATCTACCGAGGAACTGCCCTAAACGCAAGACGAATAACCCCACACTAGCACAAACCCAATAGTACGTACATCCTAGAAATACAGAGGTTTGTAGATGAGGTTGCAACCTGCATCCTCGATCAGAGTACCACACACCTTACTTGCCAAAGCTTCTGCTTAACGTGTCACGAAATATTTACATGGGGAACGTATGTGTGGCCTGTTAGGGAACACCGGGGTATTTGAACAGCCAGGCTGCGTTTTGAGTTGCACTGGTTGACACCCTAATCACTTCTAGGAACAGTGTATTTCCTATGAACTCAAAGCAACCTTTTAGATGAGGTTTGTAATATTACTTGATGTGATGAAGTAATTTACCTTATTGAAAATTCGAATAATTTACAACCGACATAACCAGTATACTGGGTTTTTGTTTTTGCGTTCTGTTTCAAATCTATTACAGTCTGCGATAGTTGAAAACACTGAGGTTGTTCGTTTATTCCTTCGTCCAACAGCCGCGGTTTAGTCATGTAATTAACTGGCACCAGGTCAGGACATAGTGTCACTCATTCTTCAGTCATGGGTCCAAATCAAGTAGTGAAGTGTGGACTGCTTCCCCGTGTGACAACTTCTTGGATGGACGTTTCACTCATCTCGCGCTATATGCTAACTATTTGCAAGCTAACCTCATCACTGACTGGCCACTGATTGCTGAAGAGTTAACCGTTCAAACTACTGGCCGGGAGATCACAGATTAAAATTCCCTGGGGTTTCTTGGATGTTTACTACTAATGAATCCCAATAAGCATGAAACAGCTGTACAGAGCTTTCTGGCTATTCAGCATATGTTGGCTTTACTTCAAATGAAAACATCAGAAACCTTATACAACGAACAAAAGTGTGAATAACTAGCGGGCTGGATAAGTTCATTTATCAAGTAGGAACTGTCCGTTTTTGTAATTTCGCACAAAGTACATCTCTGGAATATCTATAATCACTGCGTAAAATGATTCAGTTAGCTTTTGACCACTATAACCAATGTATGGAATTGATTTATTCCAGCTTGGCCGCTGTGGTAGAGATGAGATGATCGCGTTGAAGCTACCACTGAGATCTTCAGAAAAGTTATCACTGTAAACTCTAAAGTTATGAAAAATGTGAGAACGTGAAGGTATTGGCCAACCACTGTGAATGATGGGCCTAGGTTTCCTAACATGACTGGAATAATATGAGGGGATACTAAGACAAGCGAAAGAAGCAATCAGCTTATACGGTGTTTTGTAAGAATCTTCTGACGAGCTAAGGTTCATGGAATTCAGCTGCATCATGCCAGTAAGTGCGGTATAAATGTGACCAAAACGGTCTTGATCAACCAGAGCGAATAGTGAATAATCAAAACCTACATGATTGGGTTGGGTGTCACCAAGCGTGTAGCTGATTAATCGCTTCTGAATTGTTAATAGAACTAAAAGGCAGATGAGTGCTCAAAAATCAATGAAATGCTGAGCGCGCCACTAGAAATTGCCGGCTTGGTTTGTCTAGTAGCTGGCTAATCGGGGATTATCAATCTTGAAATCAGGGGGAAAACATTTGCGGTTTAGTCCGTAGCAACGTCAAAAGTGGCGACAAGTGTAGACAAGCAACCACACGTAAGAAGCTGGTCTACTAAAGTGACCAGCCCGTTTAAAGCATCCTTTTCAGACAGAATAATGAAAACGATTCTTCCGCCATACGGAATTTCTTGTCCTGCAAAAGTTTTCAGCATACTAGGAAAAGTAATTTGATACTCAGGCAGTCCTTAAATGCATCAAATTTTAATTTCTAGAAGCAAATTAATACATTTTACATCTTAGGTTGCAATGAATTAAATCCGCTTGAATTAAATCCTTTCCGATATCGCAAAATGTTTTTGTAAAAATAAATGCAGTAATTTGAACCTGAAACAATCGGTTTGTGCTTAGCAGTGCGACATATTATGGAGGAATAACGTCATTAATCCTTCCAGAAAGCGCTTACCGGTTAAGATGAAATGGTATGACTAAACAAACGTCTGCCGACTGCAAACCTGTAACATTTTTTTACACTAAGTATGCTGTTTACCTCATCTGATTCGTTTCCACATGTACCCGTAGATGGATACTTTCTATTTTTGCTTCCGAACGAATGAGTCTGTAGTCAAGTCAAATTTCACAATCCTCATAGGAGGTTCTCTAAAAACGTCTATAATGTGCTTAGCTTCGGGAATTTTTTTATTTTTCTTTGAGAATTTGTTCCACTAGACGCTTACACAAGCCACAAATTTACTCTCTTGGAAACCGGCCATCCAGAAAACCACATCAGGCAGAAGTCGGTGACTGTGTCATTCATTTACACCAGAGTGTAACTTCGTACGTTTCAAAAAAGTCTAAGAAATCAATATTATCCGACGACAATTGTGTCGAAAATAAAGTAAATAGATATTTGAACGTTAAATAAACCTGATGAAAACTCGTTAATGAGTAACCGAAGAGCGTTTATAAACGTTTTGACAAATGTTTTGGAAAAAACTCAGGAATGTTCCTTCTGTGACTTCAAATTCAGGCGGAGTGTGGATTAAAAGTGCAAGTAAAATTTTAAACAAGCCACCTAACTGCAAATGAAGTCAAAAATCCAGCAGGCCTTTGGACATTGAAAATGCATTTATTCGACAAAACTGCACCGAGTGTTTCCGGACGCTTGTACAATAATGAGCAATTGCGTAATTTGGAGCAATACCGGATATTGTTTCATTTAATCACGACAAAAACTGCGATGTTATAGTGATGACAAAGTGCAATCCGATTTTCAATAACTCGAAAAATCCTTGATTATTGATCAAAATTCTTTGCTTATTCCGTGGAGCGCAGCATTGTTCCATGAGACACTTCATTCTTACAAGGATTTATGGATACGTTTCCGTATAAAATATTTAGGCTATGGAGTACATAAGCATCACGGATGGTAGGCACTCTGAAACTTTTCCAAACCTTGCGTGCTGTTGCTATCGGACCTCATGAAATACTGTCAAACTTTCAGCAGACTCAAAAGTTGAATTATGAACAGGCCAGCCTTGGCAAGAAAAGTCCTACCGTTTATAAGGGTTTGTTTGGAAATTCGGATGGACCTTATAAATGTGTGAGAATTTTGTGTATTCTTTAAACACCAAACTGCTCTTTACTAATGTTGCTCTGCATTGCACGGTGGAATACTTTGCGAGTTTATACCAACAAAGCTATACCAGATGAACTTCGAAATCTTACTGCGCTCCAATCATTAAGACTCCGCATTTACTCAGTTAGTGTGGCAATGTCCCACCATCCAGTTCAACTGATGCTTTGTGTTCCGTGCACGCCTAATTTGTCCCATTTCATGTAAGCTATGTAGAACTGTGCGCATGGTCACAGCTCCCAAAACTTTAAAGCATTTGAATATAAGGTTATTTCGAAACATCCCGTTTCATTTGTAGCCAACAAGGCATAATGTAAAAATTCACAGGAAGTTTTGGACGTTTTGGACGGCTGCTCTAAATATAGAGGACGATGCCATAGCGATTTTCTCACAAATTATTTAGGGTTTTGGTTCATTGAAACCTCTACAAAACCGCGCATGTTCACAACGTACTGAAGACTGCAAAAAACGCGGTAAGGACTTTACAATCCAAACGCTGATACTTAAAGGTTACCTAGAAATAAATCAACCTTTACAATAAGACAAGTCTGATGCGCGTAGGACCTAACGAAATGCGCGCCAAAAACGTCTAGCCAGCACTGCAATGTTGCATGGCTCTACCTATTGTTTATTGTGGACTTTACTTGACTACACCATACTAAAAAGTGATACACCAGCTTATATTGAACCACACACGTTATTTAGCAGTTCAGCTGCAGTTATGGTGACAGTTGCACGCGTAGAATTAAACGGCATCTGAGTTGAAGAATCCATCAAAATTTGCCGAATCGAACACAAAACAGTGATTCAAAAACAGTGTATTTGGCACAGCTGTAAGGTCCAGTCCAACCAATCTACTCACCACGATTTATAGTGTGCGCACAATTTCCTTCTCTTAGTCTCACGATGCTAAGTGGATAGGTCTCGTATGAAAGTCGTTGTGATTTGCTTAGGTTGCAACAAAAGATGTCGAGGAATATGTCGTTCATCAGGCACGCAAAAACTATGTTTGGACGGTTTAACATTTTTGCGATAATTGGCCCTGGGAGAGCCAGGTGGGCAAAGCTACCAACGTGACACAAAATGTTCTGGTTGTTAGCATTTTGCTGAAAGCATTAACGTTTTTTTATAAATGCTCTCGACGGTCAACCATGATAAATGTTCTTCCTGACTACGGGAAGTCTGGGTCTGCGCATTCTTCACAGTTGAGATCCCCTGGCCGTTATTCCAGTCTATTGATCACAATACAAGGCATGGCCATGAAACACTAGCTCCAATATTCTGATGTTTAGACTTTTTATTGGCTACTGGAATCAGAATATGTGGTTATGGGTAGCCCAGCAAGCAAATGAATGCAGGTGACTTTGTATTTGTAAAAATAACACAATTCATTGGTGTCCTTCTCATTAGGGATGATGACAACGAAGAAACTTTGGCTTGTTAGCTTTTTAACTTTTGAGACAATGTAACGGGGTACCTAGCGCTTAACCCACGATATGTCACAATTTCGTGGAAGCGGAAACACTTGGGAACACTCAAAGACAACTGGTTGGATGTCAACATCAGGAGAATCATGAAGGATGTCAAGACAACCGAAATGATCAAATTTTGGAAGCTGTGGTCACATGTTTCCATTTAGCTGCTTTCCATAGAGCGCGGTTTGAAATTAGGGTTAGGGTTTGAAATTCACGCATTTTAAGCCAATAACATGTGGCGAACAGCCACCTATGTGCACACCACTTGTATCCATCCAAGTAATTTAGAAAGCTGGCTAACTACCGCGGGGCCAGATCGTTCATCTAAGAAGCTTATGGCTAATGAAGAACCAGAAAGTGTTGCGTGATGGACCAGGCCATTGAAGTGGAATTCATACAACAGGTTAGCCTAAAGTTGTTGGTGAACCCTGAAAAGCTCAGACGACGAGCGTTTTTGTCTTCACTGGAACCAAAAGGTGATTGCAGAGGGTCCAGTTGATCATCGGTTCTAGCATTTTATCTTGATATCATACGGCGGCAAACTAGTTTTTACAATATTCAATGAAACTGAATTGAAAATTTACAAGGTTTACAAGAAAAAGTGCGTTAAATAGACTGGACCCTCGACAATCGATAACACAGGTTACTTGTCCCTAAAAGCCAACTCACAATGAGAACGATTTGCCAATTTATACTAGAAAGGCATTTAAACTGCCAAAAAAGTCTTCTCAACCTCCTCCTAACCATCACCATTTGGCATTTCTCATGCATTCTTGAGTTATCAATTGTGCAAACAAAAATCCTCAGTTTACACATAAGATGAAACTTCTGTTGAATTCATCCATTAAGTATTTTTGTGAGAGGCACGACACTTATCAAGTCAATCTCATATCGATTTGAATAGCCGGCAAGTGTTAGTACCGCATAATTACAGAGGAAATGCAAGCGCTTTTGTCCGGGTGGTAAGATGAACAGAGCACCAGCAATTTCATATTTTAAGTTGATTGTAGACGAACAAATGCTCAGTTTGTCCGATAAAAGGAGGTGTGGGCATGAGTCGGATATTGAGTGAATGGTATTCACATTCAGGCCCAACTATACCAGGAAAGCCTTCAAAGGCTCAACCTGAACGTAAACCATACAAAATAAGGAGCTGCTTACGCGCGAATAATCATTTATGTTAATTTTGTGAACCAAATGTTCTTAACCTTTGAGGAAGAGCTAAACTGTGCCTTCGCAACGCCCAATTAAATTTCGCGGAGAAGGAGAAAACTCACTAAACTTAGGAAGATTACTCCAGTCACTAACTTTGCAACCATAATATTGTTCGCCTCCAACTCTCCTTAGTCAATTCACAAAACAGTGGGCCAACTCTAGGTGAGATGCTTTGCCAAATCAATCTAATTGTTGAAGGCCTTTAGTATGATCGGCGTAATTAGTCAAGTAATCAGCATCTATGAAACATTCAAAACTGCTCCTTTTTATTGCCTTAAGAAAAACGATTTATTGATTCAGGTTTCACCTGTTGGTCCAACAGGATTGGAAGGGTTCGGAGAGAACACTTTCACATAATTTGAGCTAAATTATAGCTCCACAAAACTCAAACAAATATTGACACAGAACATTGTGCGAAACGAATTCATTCCACAACCTTGTTTGTTACTGCGTATTTTGGATGGTATAATGAGGCAAATTGTTTTATTTCTTATAATATGCTTATTTTTCCTATTTTATCCGTTTGCTTTTTCTAGTTACTCCACCAAATTAGGTAATTTATCACGTCCGCAATCGGTTTCGACCTTTGATACGAGGGTCAAATTGTTGGTTCTAATGACTTCAATTATCTGCATGATTTACCAGAAACTGATTTTTGGTCTGAAGCACTGCATTTGAAACTTAGTCCTTTTGTTTGGTTTTCTCACATTCTGGCACTTAGGTTTAATTGTTTTTAAACTCTACCCGCTTGTTTTAGACCCTAATTTTTGAGGATGAAAAACGCTTAGCCTAATTGAACGTATTCCTTGACAGTATGTTTTCCCGAGCTAATTGCAAAGTGAACCAAATCGTGATGTTTAAGCGGGCGCATTCTGCACGCCTTTCCCAGGTTGGCTTTCAAATACCGCAGAGAATTTCGGGCATTGCGATGTTTGGCTGACTTAACTGTCTTAAAACTTACTCGCCAAACTATTCTTCATTAAACAAAAAGATGCACGTCACTGTGTGTACCGAATGATGAACTTACCAAGTTGCCAGATTCATTACTCTCGACCGCATGGTAAAAAGGGTGTCATGAATTGGACGTGCTTGGTTTCCAAAACCACTGAGAAATAAAATTATCTCGTAGTCCTAATATAAGTTTAGGACTTCAGGACAAAATAAATTTTGGTTTTTGCAGCAACTTATATTGTTTATTTGAATTTTTATGGTTTTGGATCATCGAAAGATCGTGAAAATCAGGTTTTCATCCACAATTTTCAGGTGGTGGGAAAATTAATGAGTAAAATACACATAACAATGGCAAGTACACCATTTTCTTGTTTTTGCGCTCTCACTGACCTTTAGTCATTATAGCACTTTACGTAACTAAACAGTTTACTGAATTTTTCTCGGTTTCGATGCTAAACGCACGTAACATTTGACTTGTTCGCTGGCTGGCGTATGGAATTTTCAAAAGCGGGTCCAAATCACAAATAACTCCATGAATAAATTTACAGGTTACTATGTGAGTTCAAACCTACCATAGACAACATCGATCTATTGGGCAGAACCGATTTTGTGATCCCCGACAAACCTTCAGGATTTTAATGAATTTTTTATGGTCTGAACAAGCCTATAAATCAGGTAAACATTTATGCTGCGCGCTGAACATGTGTAGTGACAACCAAGAATACCTAGCATAACCTACGGCTGCCGGTAAAAACACACATAAACCGACTTGAGGCGCGAAACAATTTACCCTGCATTTGCTGTATTTCCGGTGCCATTCTGTTTATTGGTAATGCATTCTTTAAGTTACGTCGCACTTCCGAACTTATGGATCGAATTTGGACATTCAAATTTTTAAAGATGATCGTTTGTCAAGCCTTCCAAGGCATCAGACATTATAGCTGCCGTACGCCCTTACTACCGATAAAAATCACCTTTACATGGAGAACTGGACCCAATGAATCGTGCCCAGTAATCAATATCTTTGTGTAAAGTCGGAAGAAGTGTCTTTTTGGAGTTCCCGCCATGAACTTTTGCACCCAACGTCTAACATCGCCATTCGTTATGATCAGAAAATGAATGGACGACAGCTGAGTGCTCAGAGGGTTGAGTGAGTAAAAATGTTTAACCATCCGGGAGCAAGACAGTTGAGAATATGTTGACAATGGCGACTTGATTCTTGCAGCCTAAACATGCTACTTACATATCTTATAAACAGAACATACGAATGGAACTCTCGATAAGATAAAGAAATACACACAACCTGGTCACCGCCAGAGTTTGAGGATCTACTTCAGTCTTTTCGCACTTCCGGAGTGGTGCAAGTAAAACCATGAACTGTCACACTATAAGACAAGATTGGTGATGAGATTAAACAGTGTTCATAATTTCGACAGGTGTCGTTGAAGGGCTTTCACATAAGCCAGCCGCAAAAATCATTAAATGCTACGTTTCCTTTGATTCCGAAACTCCATGTCACAAAAGCGGCTTAGGTAAGGCTTCTTTTCATTATACTCAATTCCCTTGGGTAACTGTTTCCTTCTTCTAGTGAATACTCTTGTCTGAAATCGCTCAACCGTTTTCTCACCGTCCGGTATGGTCGGACCAAGCTTTCCCATAGAATTATATGTATACTTTTGCATAACTACCGACAGGTGCTTGTACCGCCCTTATCAGCATTCCTACACCAGAAATCCTTTTCAGAAACTGAACAAAAGTACGCGGAGGAAGCCTGTTTTTTTAGCATGATGGATCGTAATGAAAGTGACTAACACTGAAACATGCAAATGGTAGGTCCACTGATCTTTCCGAACAATAGGGTTTGGATGTACAAGCATGACAGGACGTTGGGGAGTATAGATCAAATTAACGTCGATCGTTTTGCATATCAGAACGTCTACCGAGATGGTCGTTCAGATCAACCCATACACTACGAAATTTCTTCAAAATTAGTTGTTTTTTTAGACATGACAGTAGAGAATTAAACAATAGGTTCTTCTCAACTGCTCAATCTGTAGATTAAGAGCCCAACTGTGCTCTGAAGGGAAACAGCTCGTTTGGAATCTTTAACCCAAATTTGTGTCCAAAAGAAGTCGTCCTAAAATTACCCTAATCGTGATAACAGCGCATGGGTAAAAAAAGGGATATGCACCCTGCGCCACTCAGTTTTCTAAATTCCACTTTGCTAATCCGGTGGCTTTGATCTCTCCTCGCCTTCACATCCCAAACTCAAGCATGCGACCTAAGCTTTTTCCGTTATCTCACAAGTAAATCACAGCACTCCAACATGCTCGTGCAACGCCCCCGTCGTAACTCAAAACACATGCTGCGCTGTTGAAGAGCTTCTGGCAATCTGATAAACAGGGTATTCCGTCAAAAAGACATATTGCAATAACTGGAACATGGTGACAGCTAAAACCCGAAAGGTCATTGTACAATGAATTTATTTAAAGAATATCATAAACAGGAGATTCATCTTGGATTCACCTATCTCCGGTTAGCACCAATTTAGCTGGGCAACTTCCACCAGTGTTATTTTTTGTTTGGTTTCCAGTCTGTATGCGCTTATCTATTCTACTTTCAATCTGATGACAATGGACAGTCACAGTTTGACATGAGCAGCCATATATGTGGACCCTTGTCGATTCTCGGTAACAGCTTCACGTAGTGTCATTTAGTTAAAATGTAGCCCTGCTGTTTGGGGCAAACATCAGGTTTAACAGCTGTGGTTAGTTTTGAGTGCATCTGAAAATGTTTTTTTCTCGAAATTCATTTTTTTCATAGCTCATTGCAGGCCCTGTTACGATCGCGAAATCATGCTTTAACCATATACCCTCATTCAGGGAAAACAGTATGTTGAAACCGGTTGTCGGATTTTTCTATTTCTCTGTTCCTGCTAGACTTGCGGCATTCAAAGTTTACACACAAATTAATCACGGCAGCAGAATACTTAATCAGCTTTGTTTTTTACGCTCAAAACTACTTAACCACCAAGACTCAGACTCGAATAGTTTGGAGGATATCTGTTTCTCAGCCGCATCTTTAAAAACATAATTCAAAAGGGGTTGCCTTGGATTCGCAAATAGATTGCTCTTGATTGAGGTTAACGTCCAGCCGCTAGATTTTCATTGATTCTGTAAAGATAATGATTCCTTGAGGTCAATTACTAAATACATAGAAGAGCATTGCACATATTTTTTGTTTTGTCTGCGTACACGCATTACTCTTCTGCCACGATAGCCTGCGCGGCTATCCACAAAGAATGCCGACGGCCGTAAAGTCCTATTTCAGAGTCTGAACTTTCTATTTCCAGAACTTCTATTTGACATTTTAAAACACCAAATATTAGGAACCCGGGTGTCTGACCAGCCCTCGTTACTGGGACAACACAACCCTACCGTCTGTCAGACTTTATGAAGTCATGAATGCGATAGAGTGGGCTGCTGCATTCAAATGATCCTTCTCGTATTGGCACATCATGGGACAAACAAAGAAGCAAAGTGACCCACGGTGCAATGGGAACAGCTAATGGATGTGATAACCGTTCTGTGGCAAAAATCATCGCTACATAAAAAACAACAAACATAATCTAAATCCGATTGCTTTGTGATTAATAATCCCCGATGGTAGTAGCTCAGTCTATGCCGCCCAAACGGTGCTGCCACCTTCACCGTTCTCTATTAGGCCACGCTGAATAAACTCTGAGTTAAACTCAGACGGAAACTCATGGCAGCTAACACAAATACCCGTATGCAAAGTAAAACGAGACCTCAGATCCTACGAGGATCTGCCGATAGAGGTCCTGGCCCCTTTAATTCGACTGCACGACCTTTGTTTATTTCCATGAACTACTTCCTTTAGCACTGAACTAAGCTGATTGTCTTCCATGGAATTTCTCATCGAAATTTTCCATCCCAGCAGCATAAAACATGAAACTCTTATAGAAGTGAAATAATACATGATCAATCTTTCCATTTTTAGCACCTTGAATGCAGCCGAACAGCACTTTGTGCACAGCCACAATGCATTACTATCACTTGATCATCAGGGAATTGTGTTGTTTCTTAATTTTTTATCCTTCGAAGTTTAGAACCTGTTTTTTCTGTACACTATCTTTGGCATGTTCGTAGTGGCGTTTGAAAGCATCGAAATCTTAATCTCAAGCTGCCGAGCCGTTTCGGAAATTTGCTATCAGTCTCAAACCGTGAGACCGTCAGGCACTTTTACCAGCGCTAAAGTTGATATGGTAAAACCAAATGATAAATACTCCGATAATGATTCTCGATCAAATTATTAAAACTTCGCCTCCAACTTTTGCGCGATGAGCCCTGCATTTTCACCATCAAGTTTAAACCTGCGACAAATTTTCTGGTCGCTTTTGGCTTGACGGCACAAAGGTAAATTTGCCAGAAGTTTGAACGATATCCCTACGGTCTGGTGAATCTCCGTAGCTCTTTTTCAACTGCTCTCACTAGAACAGACAAAGAATTTGAAGTGCTTGTATTCTGTGAGGAAACGACAGTCGGGTTTGCACAATCGTTTCTTGATGCACAAGAATGGTTGACAAAGGATCATGTGCGTTTATTCCGCTTTCTTATGAGTACCCTCCAGTTGTTTGTCCATTATGATTGCCCCGGTCCTGGTTACATAGTTTATAAAATGAATGTGGTCAATCGATTGCCACTTAAGCACGTGCTGAGCAGTAAATGTCTACGTTTTTGTCTTAGTTCTGCAGATTTAAAATACCTGGAGATTAGTCTGCAGTTAGCTCTTAAAATTATCGAGTATCCGCAGTGTAAAGTTTAAGGCACATAATAATTCTCTGTGTTTTGTTTCTTACTGTGTTTATCATGCAAAGTGAGAATCAAAGGACCAGTAGAAACCATTAAAATAATATCACATGGAATCTGAGGCTACCGGCATCTCTCACAGATTTTCACCTTCGACTTGACGATAGTTTAAGTATACCGCTTTGGTGGACGTGACGATTTGCTTTTATGTGAGGGTTTGGGATTTACGTAATTCAAACGTACTCCTGCCGTGAACTACGCAATTTCCAACACGTCTCTCAAAAGATCAATTTGCGTCGCGCACCAAGTCCAACCAAATCCCCCAGTTTGATCGCATCTGTTGAATTCATAGCTTTGGGACAACTACGAGAATCTTACAAGCGCACGTGTGAAGTGAGTACCAAAGTGTCAATGTGCTGTGAATATCAAGCTTGACAGAGAAAATAACTTTTTATATATGTGATTCTCAATTGTTCAAACGTTAGGCAAGCTAATATACCATACACGCAGCTTATTAGTTGAATTCAAGAAAATCAAGCAGCCATTTCTCAGGGTCTTTCCAATACCAAGCGTATGAGGCACTCAGTCCAAATGCAATTTCCACACGAGTTTTAGTCTTACAAGTAACAGTTGCGGATTATATCTGTTAATCTTTTTCAACCAAAAATTAATAAAAACGACCAAGGAGACATACATATAGGCACTAAAATTGTTTCGACAACCTGCGATCCTTTTGGTTATTTTTGGGCTCATCAATTAACCGTAGTCCATGAGCTCATCCTCACATTAATTTTGTTGTAACCGGAGACTTAGTAACTGTCATCTGAATCCTGGTTTATTATAATCTCCAAATGAGTGTGTTCCATAGGATTTTATTAAATATGCAGTACCGATTCTTGACCTTGTGCCACTTTAGGGTGGCTCAACTCGCTGTGACTTGTTTGTCGTTTCTTGTGACTTAGCAAGCAAGCATGCTCTTCAAATTTGAGTCACTCGGATGTCCTATTTGAACCACAATCTTACGTCACCCTCAAACCACATCTGTTTGAATATTTATTTGCAAACTCATTTGATTCTCACCAAAGTAGAGACCACGTTCATCTAAATTTGGCGTCAAGATGGTACAAACCATAATCTTGTTAGCATGAAGATAAATAGTTCAGGACAATTTTTTCAGGCATGTTGCTAAAAAGTTGTGAGAAGCATGAGCACCAAAAGACATTATTTTGGTCCCTTTTTCAGGGGAGAGAACTTTGGTTCCTGGCGTTGAGTCGCCGATCTAGCGAATGCAATTTATTATGTGTTACGTTCTCAATGTTCTATTATTCCGCCTCTTTCACAGCTGTTAAAGCCGAAATATGTCCCTGTAATTTTGACTAGGATGTGTTCAGATCTATTACATTCTTATTCATGTGTGAAGCCTTCAAATGCAAAGTGGGACCAAATAAGAGAAGTCGTGACAAATGATGCACAAACTGGATACATAAACATGTGAAAATTTCGTAAATCCAAGAAAAGTGAACTGCAGGGCTCAACCGGCCTGTCAGCAAATCGAAATTCCATATAGTTTAGCAAGTCAACTAAAAGTTGTCCCTGCGTTAGAAAGCTCTTATATTACTAACACATTATATTATTACGAACCGTATGAAGCTTTGAGCGAACTCGTTTCGACATTATCCATCTGGGCTAATCCAAACAACCGTCACGAAGGGGCTGGACCTTACCGTGGTGTGACGGTTTGCGCACCTCAGCGACCCATTGAGCTCTACTGGAGGGTGTCCCCGTGACATCCACAAAATCTCTCCTACAACGCTGGTAAATGGCTAGATGTCTGACAAACACAGTCTCCCGGTCGTCCAGGCTGGGGGTTGAAACATGTGGCGACTTGTTCCGTAGAAATGGTAATGCATATGAATTTCCTGCCAAACACCGCCACCCTGCGGTTAGGCTTTTGAGCAAAAGGCTTTGGTTGAGGACCTTAATCGTCCTCCTGTCTAGGTGTGGGCGCCCTGACAGTATCCTAGCCCACCATGAACTGAGCACATACAACGGCAGCGAAGCATCGTTGTTGAACACTGGTGTCATTCTGTCGATGATAATAATCCAAAAAGCACTCTCGTACACATGTTGACACGATTTCAGACTCACTCACGTTTCTCATCATAACTACATTCATGACCGTTGATATGATACAACTGCTAATGTTCAGTAGAAATCAAATTCAAAGTTCGCACGTTACGCTAACAATGAATAAGAAGCAAGAAACCTCGAAATATGGAGACAGAAACCTGCTAGAAGTACGGGGCCCCACTTGGGTATTGTTGCGTTAAGGAGGTTTTCAGCCGTATGGCTCCCCAAATAACCCCGCCCTTAATCCCTGATATCTTGTGGCCGATTTTATGAACCAACATTACCTCAGTCTTTTCACAGCTCTTCTTGTTCACAATTTTAATTTAAAAATCAGAATGTCTCCCTGATTTATAGTCATGCACAGATTCAAACTGTAATTTGTTCAGTTAGGTGCCTTAACGTGGAAAAGAGAAGGAGTGTCTTTTAATACGATAAAAATACACGTGACTGACGAGAATTGAGCATATGTTTATAGTGGCCCACGACCTCCCATTACTCCCCATGACGAAATCTGCAGTTTTCGGTGACAGAAAAGTGAACGCTATGTCCAGACTCACGTGTACCGGAATCATTACGGCATGTGTGTAAGGCAAGCTCTTAAAAGTGGTAATGGACCTAAACCACTCTGAATTAACACGCGAACTACCTGTTAGCCTGGTACGTGTGCAGTATAGTGGAGCTCGTTTATTTGGGATCTTCTATTGCTTGCAATGGCTGGAATTACAATTTCGATTACACTCCTGTATGTTGATGTGTAAATATATAAGTAAGTAAGTAGGCTTACAAATGCATAATCCTGTTTGCTGACGGATGTGTATATCTTTCACCTGATTATATACTATGAACGTATAAAGATGCTTAAGTCTTCCATTCAACCACGTCTCGCAATTATTTGCACAAATGGTATTTTTTTCGCCCATTTGGTTCATATACTCCTGAATTCTAAGTTCAACTAGTTTTGACATACATCTGTGATTAACCCAGAACTATTCCTGTGAGGAATGTGAGTGCCTCTAAATTTTTGTTGCATAGTGCAGCCGCTCATATCCCTACTTTGTTCATCTGAACAGACACTCACGTATGTCTTCGCACGATTTGAATATAGTACACCATGCTCTCCGTTTAACCTGATGTTAATTGATTAAAATCCAAAGTTTTGGAATGCCAAAAGCACTTCTCGGGAGCACACATGAGTAACCCAAACCACTTTCTGTATTTTGAATTTTCTATCGAAAAAGTTGAAAACAAATTAGAATTGGTTCCTGAGAAAAACAAAATCAACTCAGTTTATCCACCATGTGCCTCACTCGGATAGCTAGCCAGAAAACCATTTGCTTTGTATGAGTATTCTGCGGATAGTTTAATAACAAAGTGACATTTTTCTTCAACGATTTACAGGAATTTGTCCGAATTTCAAAAAGCAAAAAAACACTACATTCGTTTTTTTGGCTAGAATTTTTCTGTCTTTTTCGTACCTTTGTACCTTCGCTGAAAGTCGTTTACAGTTTATCAGCATCAATGAATTTATAAACGAGTAAACAGTCCAACAGCTCACTGAACACGGTTAACTAAATATATGAGTGTTTTCAACGTCCATCTCATGCTTGTGCCTAGGTGTACAGTGTTTTTTGAAATAACATTTTTAGTTAATAACGTATACGCCAAGGATAATACTTTGTTTATATCTACCTGCATACTGAAACAATTAGTCGATGCGTGTAAACAAATGAAAGCGTTAAACAGTTTACTAATACGTATTTGAACAAAAACAACAATGTAATCCTATAAATTTCTCAACAGTTCCCATGGAAAATAACCTATTATTATACCTACAAAATTCCAGTACAAAAAAACAACAGTACAGCCAAACCGAGGTTTATTACAATGGTTGGTAACTTTTTCGGTAGTCAAATACCACATACCTCTCGCATGCACATCGAGTGGTGTGTACATACTGGCTAAAATACAAAACGGTGTCTAGAAATATCCGTGTAGAACATTTGAATGTTTCAACTGACTGTGCTCACTGTTAGAAAGCATTGTAAGTCGGAATTAATTAGAATTAGAGTTTCAGAAGCATTTACATAGACGCTTATGTCAGGTATGCCTTTTTCCAGTTGTTTTTTTACGATAATTAGGAATAGTTAGAATTTGCTAGCGTCGCTCCTATGTATATGACTTGGTGAAGACATCCGAAAGCTGGCTCCTGTCACGCCCAAAGAAGAACCAATGAAACCGACGACAAAATCATTTATTCCGTCTCGTTTTCTTGAGTTGACATGTTTAAAGTTCCACGAGCTCAGGTCTGTCACGCCCCATTGATAGTTATTGTAAAACAGTCTGTCCAAGCTTCTCCCAGACGAGTGCGGTTGGATGACCGGTCCCAATTCTGAGACATAAATCGCATTGTAGAATACTTTGTTCACTTTTTGTGATTAACGTCGGCTAGGTTCAGACTATTTGGTTTCTTACTGAATTCTGCAAAAGTCAATTTATGTAGCCATCAATTTAGAACCATTAGCCAAGACATTTTTCTAAAGATAAAGGAATAATATTTTTTCCGGGAATATTGTGCAGCCATACACGTAGAAGCGTGGAATATCCTCTGGGGCGTTACTGTTCACATCTATAGTTAAAATGTGGCCCAACTCGCTTATTTGTGACTCAAAAATCTTCACCGGTAAACGATATTAGGAACAGGAAATACAATTGGCTTGACCTGCAAAACAAAATTGTGCCATAGATTTTTCTGTGAACAGCGATCTCTGCAAATGACAGTCACTCACAGTTTTGTCATACCACTTTTGAAGATTAACCATCCGTAACAACAGGACCATTTTTTCAGCGAATAGCACACATACTCATTCATTGTACGCAAAACACTTCCCATTCAATATGTATTGCCTACACTCTCTGATCTAGATTTTCATTTCTTAGGGTCCTTCTACGGTTCAGTTGACTAGATTTCCAATTCTATGCAGCAACCTAACAGCCCCATCCTACTCACACATGACTAGAATGCATTTATCACACAATGACTGATATACCTGGGATAAAACGGCCACACTCACACAAAATTCTGATGACAAGGAGGATTAGTATTTCGTTATTTTAATAGCGTAATCTGTTTTCCGTTGCGCCGACTTTCAAGCCCGTAGGACCGGCTGTCTTCAAGGTAATGAAATTGGCAAAGCATCGCGAAACGGGGCATTCCTTAATATATCAGCTCTGGCTTTTGACTTTCCTACCCACCATTGTAAATAATCTAAGATTATATGAATTTGATTTCGCACGTCATAATCGCGTGGGCTGACGCAATTCTCACACTTGCAGTATTTGGTTTTCGAGTATTAACTGTGAATTTGAAGATCATATGGTCGAAAAAATTGATAAATCCTCTAAGAACCCAGTCAAAACAGAGCGCTGGGCCGGTCGCTCCTTGAGATTCCCATTGACGGTAAGACGCAATTATTCTGAAACTGGAATTGTCACAGCACAGTGGATTAGTCCTGGTCAACACTAAGCAGTGGTTACTCGCGTGTTGTTATGCTAATTTGAGCACAATTCGCAGGAAGAATAAACCCAAAATTTATGATGACACAGAAAACTGATTTCACGGCACAGGTGTGGCTTCAACAGTTTGCATTACAAATTGATGAATGACTTTGAAGGACTGGATGGCAGATGCATCATCCTAAACTATTCGGCCAGACTCATATTGCTGTATTAGTCTATAAAAGTGCTTGTCACGTGCTTCATCTTTCTGGCTGCACTGCATGGCAATGGATTTCCAGTAATCCTCCTACAAATCTGATGGCCGTGATACTCTCCTAATAGAGGACTTATCGTTCAATGAGAAAATCCAACTTAGTCAAGAGTTCATGGTTTATTTTCGCTTTTTTACATGGTTGGTTTGGTGAAAAAATCTAAAGGGCATGGCAACAAAAGTTTCACCCTAACGATGGACGTTCCTATGGTTACTTGCCAAATCGAATGGAGCGTAACGTGGAATGGGCTTCATTTTCCTGCACCTATGAAAAAGTGGCCCCACAGAATAACGATTTGTTCCGGTATCCGGAGCCATCCGGATACCGGATGGCTCAAATACACGGGGGTTTTTCGTTGTTATTGGGACTCGCCGGCTGTACGTAGAGCAGTCTCTTAGGTGTTATTACTTGACCCATTTAGGTCACCGCCTTTTAATTTACCAATCAGTGCACGCAGCCGACGAAAATATTTCTGTGGGTTACTATTGTCAGTCGGAAGCTGACTCATTAAAATAAACATCAGCCAAATACTTGCTGCTAATAATTGTATTATTCTTACTACTGACGTAACATCCTCCGAAATTTTGCCGCAAATATAGTGAGATGGGTATAAATGAGACCCTGAGTCGAGGAAATTGATCAAATCAAAATGTGTACTGAACAAATCGCAAAAAAATTGCAAGATTATGGACACGCATTTGACAATCAGATCTGCACATATAATTTAGGTCAATTAGCACCTCTGGTAATTTGCGTTTCGCCAGTAGACTGACTGTAATATCAGCGGGCAAAAATTGTTTTAGATTCTAATATTAACACTTGGGGGCTGTATCCGACAATTCATTAATTTTGCTATATTCATCCAGTAATGCAATTAGGGTGCCTTCAGCGACCTCTATGTGGTCTTCCAGAAATTGTACACCCAAAGAATAAACGTAGTAATTTGATTAATTAGATTGCTAACTAGAAATCAATCATGCGAAACGATAAATTCTAGCACAATTAATTACCATCTAGCTTCTGTATAGAATCAGTTATTTTACATACCACAAAAGTACATCCGTATAGAGACATTGATAATGATCAACAAAACAGTACCTTCTGGTTCAGCCCTGCTAGAAAGTAAACGCTTGTCGACTAGGCTGCCGACTTCTCAAACGATTTGGAAGGTATGTAATTCTGAATCTTACCTAATGGCTTTATCGGCATGGTTGTGGCATAGATATTTTGTATTGAATGTTGTTTGACTGTCCCAGGTTCATGATGCCGGAAATCTCTCCAGGTCAGTACCAAAGAAGGAGGTGCTGTGCAGAAACGTTTTCAGTAAGTTGAAGTGGAAGAATCTTGAATCGGCGGAACCATAGTCCAGCAATGATTCGAAATTTTTCCCCATTGTACAGGTTCCTGTTTATTACTGCTTGCTGACTTTTTTTTACCAAAGTAGACATCCCTCATTTACACGTATGTGATCTCATCCTGGTTGGTAATGCAAATGAATTCAGGCGCCGACTTTTCTTGTTACCCAGGTTGTTTACAGTAACTTTTCAATAAACGTTTACTGTCGGTGTGACTACTTATTGTAAGTTCTACAACCAGACTTGATGATCGCGCAGGCGCCCCGTTTTCTTTCGCTTAGGAAGTCAAAATGCTAAAGGGTGCAACTTCACCCTGCAGAAAATATTAAGAGTTTAAAAACAACGAATATCCATATATCTGATTAATGACAAGTACACCGTTGATCATTATTTTACAGTATAAAAAATTCGTTTTAATTTTACTATAATGCGGAGCATTTTTAAAACAACTACAAACGGACTCTTTCATAACTTCCCAGGCAGCTTCGGAGAATGGGATAAATACTTATGAGGATGCCAAGTAAGCAAAAACTGAGGAGTGCAGCAGCAATGTCCACAAAATGGTAGACTTAATGAAGCAATTAGTCCATGCCATTGATGGATCCACAGGCTTACTTGCCTAGACAATTAAGGAATCCAGAATGCCTTAGTAACTGAATTAATTTTACACTTCATTGCTGCGTACAAAAGACACGTTCAACTTGGAGCCGTCGATTCCCATCACTCTATTACTTTACGTTCAATTTTTCTCAGATTGCAAGCCGACGCCGTCATTTGCTTAGCACCGTTGTGTTCAGTGGTGCTTTATAAATCAGAAACATTGGTTAAATTCACTGTTTACTAAAGAACTGTGACATGTTTTATTGAATATGCCCTATTTTAGCTTAACAGATGTGCGATTTGATCTCGCATACCACTGCCTGATTGGAAAAATATTTTTATTCTTTTTTCTTCAGGACATATGATGGACGCTAAGCACTATCACTAGCCATTTCTTACGCTTTTGCAACTGAGGGACTGTCGGACTCGTCCCAATTTATTTAACACACCATCAACATTTCGCTGACCAGACTATCAAAAGCTTCAAAATACGTCTGATGGAAATCTATGTTTCAAAATATTGTCTCCCTTTTTACTCTGCCTGTTCAGATGGCCCCATTTCTGCCGTACTCACGCAGTGCTTGTGCCCGTTTAGAACGTCTTGCTGCTGAAACGTTCGTGAGCGACCAGAATTGGCTAAAATACAATGGCAATAATACCTGTGTACGACAGCCTCCATGATCAATGCACTGCTGGATGGATAGTGATCTGCTAAAAAAAGTGTGGCTGGCTTGCAAGATAACAGATTTTATTCAGAAAAACACGACACCAATTTTGCTGACAAAATCTTTTGTTATTTTGTGTCTGGGGTTCCCTCTTTCAACCGGGGATTTTCGAATTCCATTATTGTGGAAGCAGATAGGAATGCAATTCAATACACTGCCGAACATATTTCCTTGTGCGCTCTGTGGAATAATATTTCGAATAACTTTTTTCAATTTCAGATCAAGTGAAGACGATCGTGAGTGCAAACGTTGTGTTGGATGACTTGATGGAAAACAGAGATGATGAACAGTCAGAATTTGTTCGGATGGTTGGCAAAGTGCACATTTTTCAGTGGGTATGTGCCCTAAAAATGATAGTTTTCTTCTGGTCACATTTACTTAATGTTTGACGGTATGTATCTGATAACGGGTGCGCTCTATTTGTAGAATCATAGGAAATTTGAACCTTTATCCTCATTATTTTATTGAAGCTTGAAACAGGGATGTTTGTGGTTTTGCTAATCATCAAGAACAAGTTGTGGACGTGGTACCCAAAATGGAACTGCGGGTGAACTTGTTTGTCAGCATTTCTGCTCTACGCAATTCAATAGGGACTTGACTTGCTCACATGAAATAGGGTTCTAAATCCGTTGAATCGCTCGCTCTGACTCAAATTCAGGTGGAGAGAACCTACTAAGCGAATCTATGCAAACTCAGCCATTTATAAGCATAGTGCAAATGTCTGATTCAAGTCAAATTCAGTTTAGATTGACGTCATCGCTAACTGGACTGACTAAAGAGCAATTCTTGCGGAAAATGAACGATCCGTTTTAAACTACGAAAAGATATGATTGCAAATGCTAAAACAAGGTCTATCTGATAAAGCGCAAGGTAATCGCCTGTCCACGGTTTTCCTTTCACTCCGTAATGCCTATTCATTAATGTTTTAGCATACCTCATTGCCAAGGCGGTTGATAGAACAACCCATCTATCAATCTAGGCAGCGGATTATCTAAAGTCGTCATAAGACCACTTGTGTACGATGGGCCATCTAACAGGATACCAGGGTGCACACCAGCTGATTTCACCAGCAGAGACAGTCAAAATATCTTTTATTTTACCAGTTGATGGGCAATGTCACCGGTAGGGTCGCGTACCACGGTAGTGTTGGATCATACGGACAATCTAACAAATGAATGGTTCGTTGCCCTTCAGTGATATCTCCATTGCTGGACGACACTTGAAGCAAGCACCATGAAGTATGGTTTATTTTTAATTGACATTGAGCAGAGTTTACTCAGTAGCTGAAATTGCGTCACTCAGTATCGGTTTGTCATAGGTCTACATCTCAAATGCAAAACCTATGAAACAATGCTAGGCAAAACGACAAAGGCAAATTCATGGGTATTTTATATGAGGCAATCGGAAGCCTACTTGATAGTGAACGTGTTCTAGGTCGGAAAGATACCGATACAAAATAGTGCGCCACAACACACGCTTTCAAAAGTATTGTAAACCACGACAATGCACACTTTCCGTTTTCGTAGATCTGAAAAGTGGTAGAACAGGAAAAACACAGAATTCTACGGACGAAAACGTAGGTAACTCAGGTAGCGTCATCGCAGCCTGATTGCCCAGCTCAGCGAAGAAACCAAAGACCACAACACAGAATGAATTGCGGACAGATCGTGATGTCCATTAAACGTTTTCGACTGTAAATGCCTCGATTGTCGGAAGGAAGGGTGATATTATTCTATCAGCAAATAACACCTTAAAACAAGAGAATAACATACAGCATGCTTGTAATTTAGCTCATTCAAATATAAGCAAATTTTTCTGAACCGCGTAGCTGTCCTCTCAGGCTTAAAGTAAGAAGCTTTCTTTCAGATTAACGGACATGACAGGAACAACCTCCTGATGCAATTTTTTGGAAGACGAAACACCGAAACCAATTGGAAGGTGTCAACAATTTAGGCTGGAATGCAACCAATATGTCATGCTCACGCAGCGTACAGACAAACGACATGCACAGCTACCAAGTAAAAATAAACCACCCGTTAAGAGAGCACAACAATCTGTCGACAGGTAAACCTTTGTCTGTCAACCAGTTTATCTTTCAAACTTGGCCGAAAATGCCTGCCGTCCCATGCTGAAGGAATCCGGAGAAGAAAAAAACCCTGGGCAGAAACGATTTTCTCCTGCTATTTTGACGGAAACTTATGGCGCCGCCTTTGATAACTTAGGCCTACTAGAGCTGTTCGAAGAAAGGAATTTCAAGGAAAAGTACTCACGTTCATCTTTTATAAACTTTACTTACATTCCATTTAAACAGAATTGATGAAAGTCGTACAAAATACTGCAGGTGATAGTATGGAATTTCTACCACGCCTAAATATGCATACTTGGCAAAAACGGTCTTCCGTGTATGATTTGATTCAAGGCTTATTATTAATCAGGTATTGTGAATTTTTCGTTTTATTTTTCTAACCAGTTTTTAGGTACTTCCATAATTTTGCGCGGTGTTTGATGACTGTAGCTTGGATTAACGTCTGGACTGGCTTTTATCAGTCCAGTTACAATACCGGTTCCAATTTCCTTCCACTCGTTTCCCATAATATAAGGTACAAAATGATTGTACTGACAGGACGTGGCAATACTAAAATGGCATTTTCTTTGAGGAATCAATTATTTTGGACTTAAAATCCCATTTGGGTTCATTTAATTCCATGCGATTTCATTTACTTCGTATCAATCTAAATAGGACTTATCAACTTACGTGTTGCTTACCGACTCTATAGAGTACCGTTTTCACCACACTATTTATAGCGACGAGCATCCGGATTGAAGGTCAGCGCAAAGGTTTCAGAAGTACGTCCGTTTCCTGAATATGAAGATGTTGAACATATGAGTGACAACGAGATGGTGCTCAACGCGGAACCCGGTACCTATGCCCACAAGCTGAAGCAACCGATGATGGAAGTGATAAGGAATTACTGCCGGTGAGTTATCTTAAGCGCATCTTTAAAACGATATATTGACCAATCGGGCTGACTGCTATAATATCCGAATACACGGAATCCAAATAAAGTACATTTGTATGTAATGAAAATTTACTCCCATGAGCTTCCCGAATTGCACGCGATAGCCTAGAAGACTACATCTGAGCTGAAACTGTGGAAATGTCGTCTTAGGTGAATAAATAAGACCTCCCCCTGTCAGAAGCAGTCTCTCAATTAGGGGAAATAAAGTGAACTAAAACTGAAAATTACGCTGTTTTCGCAGTGTGTGATTCAGTCAACTACGGACCAAGAGGCATTTTTTGGTCGTATTATGTGTGGAACGAAGTGAGATTGTAATGCGCTCCAAGGACACTGTACTTTGAGCACGAATTGTGAAAGGTTCTTTTTAAACTTGCTACAACAGGTGATGAAATGTACCTGAATTATGGCCGACTTGGTGCGAAGTGCAACGGTGTAACAGTGAAGGACTGCTGGAAGTATAAGAAGATTATGGGATTCGTCGGACTGAAGCCAGTCTACTCTGAAAAGCCCAGAAGCATTGTACAGCTGTTGCATCCTTACTGAGAACCAAACTTGAGAAGTCGTGGCCCTAGGGAAATGTCAACACGTGGCCACGTGATACTGATTCCGTGGCTGAGAGATACGTGATGTTTTATCTTGTCTACGTGCCAGCTAATCACAGTGCTGATGAGACCCTGGCGGCCAAAGGTCAAATGTTCAAATTACTAGTCAGGAAGTGGCGTGTGTGACACTCCATTTAGTTTTGTGGAATACGCACTACTGATAATCCCCAATAAGAATAAAGCAGCTGTAAAGCGATTCTCGGCTTATCTGCCTAGACCGGCTTCACGGGAAAGACGGTATCCACAAATAAAATCAATTTTTCGCACAATTTTTCATCTCTTTGTTGGATTATTTGCTAAGCAAACAATGCGTTACCCGTTCTCAACAAGCTTGGGCCAAAAGAATCAAGATCGATTGTACGACGAAATAAGTGGAAATATCGGGGAATCTGAAGAAAAGTGTCACGCATCAAGTGGCAACACTCTCATCTATCAAGGCAAAGTACAGAGCCAACCTGGATCTTGCTAACCGTGAATCCAGCCAGAACAATTCCCACCAACAGTATGCTCGTGCAACGTGTGGAATGGGGTGCGATTTAATAAAATAAAATAAATCAGCATATTGTTTAACAACCAGCTCCACATTAGATGCGTTATCTAATCCCTGAGAGGTAGAGCGCCACCTGCTTCTAGTGAACCAGATTTCGGCGCTGACCTTGAGTGATATACTCCAGGCGACGTTGGTCTGCTATTTCGCTGAATGCCCCGTAGTATCTAGTTGTAAGCATTAATTGTTTGTTGCATCCATCCCGAAAACTGATAAGCTGCCAGAATAAACCACTTTCACTTCTGTTTGCGTCCTAGTTTCGTGGCTTATTTAAATAGATTTTCCATGTCACTGAGTACAAAACTCACCATGCCCGTAATTGTCCAACCTATCCACTGTTCAAGCATCAAATCGTTACTTTTTTCAATAATTTTAACCAGGGTTACGCGCACGTGTTTTCGTTATCGTTTTTCCTTGATGTCAATCCATCGGTTACATTTTTGAATTGCCGAGTGGAAGACAAAGCAGTGGAAAGTTGAACCGTGATTCACTGAATACCTATGTTTTGTAAAAAGGCACAAACGGCTTTCGTGTAGCCGATAATTATATTGTGGACAAGCTGTTGGCATCGAAATATACGCGAATGGCTTGGCGGAATAACATGCGGGAGCGGGTCACATTGAGGTACGTAGCCATTCGTCGTTTCCTTCAAGTTTAGGCGTAATGCTTCGCCTTCCTCAGGAAGCCAGCGTGCACCATCTGCCTGAGTCATCCTTTAGCACACCGCCAAGATGTTATTAGATAACCTAGTGGCGATCCGTTACCCCATGTGGTTAATGGTGCTGTTATCCTTAGGGTGATGATGCTGGATGGGCAATGGTTGGAAAGTATGAACGAGATTATCTGGTTTCCAGAGTGTTATTTTCATCAAGTGAATCGGTGAGTGCTGCGGACCCATATAATCCGCCCTACCAACCTGAGCTGAGCTGTCCTCCCTGAGAACCCTACTTAACTTCACCAGCTTTTTCTCTCTGAGGGTCATCGGTCCTGGGGAGCTTTTAGATTATTCGGGCGGCTAACTACCGTGCTGGCCTTCACGGCTCGTACTTTTATTACGTGGATAAGTGTCAGGTCAGCGGACAGTCTGGTGCAAATACAGAAGAGATCTGCTCAGAACATTCGGTGTTTAAAGTTTAACATTCGATGAAGGCGAAAAAGATGAAAGTTTCAAAATTATTTATACTTAAGTCAAAGTCAGCCAAAATTTAAATGAAAACCGTAATCGATCGGAATGTGAATTTTAGATGTAGTCATCTGCAAACAGCAGCTGGCATTGTACTAGCGGAGGACTGCTTCGACCAGGAGGCGTTTTCAATTGAATGCACAACCATTCAGCCGGCTGTGAACTCTTGTATGATGTGACAAAATGTCCCATTGCAGAAGATCGTTGAAAAATGGCTGAACGGGCTGTAGAAAGAAAACAGCCTTGCTCTACCCCGGCTTGGGTTACGGAGTAGATCTGCACCGGATTTTCATGAGGTTGTCAAATCTGTTCAGACTGCAAAGCACCCCTTGGACGCCCCTGTTGATTGAGTTGAAAACTTTGGTGGAGTCCCCAAGCAACCAGTGGAGCGTTTGGACCCAGTTCAAAATATTTTTCTTCGATTTGTCCTACGACCGTAGCTTGACTACTTCAACATCCGCGCTCTTCCTCAGAATGCTACCCACTGGTGAACTGAGGAGGATACGGAGTTTAAGTTTACTTGCTGGAAAACTTAATTGATGGCAGTGACCCATCTTTTGATGACCGTTCTTCCTTTTTCAACTCAAGAATTATCTGTCATCCTTGAAAGATCGCATACGATGAGAACAATTTTGTTCTGCATTGTTGGTCCTCAGGCTGGAATAGCTCCGCAGGCAAGCCATACAATCCTGCCATGCTTCCATTTTGTAGCTGGTTTACGGTCCTAGCAATTTTGCGGCCGTAGGGAAGCAGACGAATCGGACCTTCACTTTATGTCGCGACAAGTGGTCTGTATCGTTTGTATTAACATCTGGAAGGCTGCCAAGAGCTCTTCAAGATTGGTTTGGTTTTCATGAGTTTGTTTTTAGTTTATCAGCCCAAGATTTTGGAATTTTGATCACAGTTTATCCCCATCCGGTAGAGTTAATTGTAGTGATTCCTTTTGGGGCTCTTCACCTCGTTTGGTCCACCAGTAATTTCCTTCTTCAGCGGTCGTATCAACAGCATGCACTCAGCGACCCTGGGTTAGTTTCAAATCTCTAGGTACATCAGGCTTTAGATTATTTTGCAAACGTGAAATCTTTATCTTGAGTCAGGGTGGATACCAATGAGTTTTTCACATTGAACCAATCTTGAATTTTTTCCCAATTTTGTCAGCCCCTATCTACTGCCATTGTTTGTATGTGTACTAATCGAATGCTTTTGGTTGCACATAGTGGGCTTCGTCATATGCCAGCCAGGGCTTTAGAGATTCACGGTACTTCGTCGCCGTTTTTTTCCACTTCAGCCGTCATATGTCCGACTTGAATGAGTCGTAGCAATTTTCGAATACATCGCGTAATTTATCACATACCAATAGTGATCTGCGTGACGTTGAGCTTCATTCATCAATTTCATGCTCACTCAGGTTTGAAGCTCCATTTGTAGCGCAATAACCTTGTCAATTAGGTGTGTATATTTCTTGGATGAATTAATGTAGCAAAAGATATCCAGTCACACTGAACCATGTGTTTGATGTGAGGAGTTTGACTGCTGCTGTTGCAGTCCACTGTTTTGAGATCAGGTGAACCCAGTATCTCATTCAAGGTATTTCACAGCTTGACAACCCTAGAATTAAGTCGCCTAATAAAAAGTACATCTGAGGGCTGACAGCAGATTTTCTAGTTACCAATTTGAGAGTGGCATTGTTGGAGAAGAGGAGCTGAAAAACTTAACAGCTAGCGATACAATGTTTTCTGACTCACGCGATATGCAACCGAAAATCCGATGTCATGTTAAAGTCATATAATCTTGGTAAACCTTGTGCAGCCTTACTTTATCGGATGGCCTCACTGAGTGATATCTGGTTTGTGGCACCCAAGCCAGCATTTCTGCCCCAAAGATTTTGTTATCGAGCTCTGTCGTGCCATTTCTTTATGAGGAGATTGTTGTACTCCAGAAAGAAACTTTATGACGTAGTGATTGGATTAATGAACACACTAGTGCGGCCGGTACATTCGGCGTTAATAACCAAATGATGAGTTCTTCATATTTTTTGACCTAATATCGCCTTCAGTCAGATTCATTGCAAAGAAAACAATTTTTTGCAGATTTCGTCTTCATGAAGTCCTCTTAACTATTAACCACGACGGTACTCCGTACACAAAATGTGCCGTGAAAAAATACGGTTTTATGAAATTGAAAACGTTAAAGTTCTTCTGGTATAAACTATAAATGAAACCGTTGTCGGTTTATGGCCATCAAATCTCAGAAAATCTATACGCATGCTATATCTGATGCAAAACTCATTGTCAGTAAAATAACCTCGGTGGGAAACGGATAATTGTCTGTACACAAACCAATCGCATTCTATTGTACAGTAGCCCTCGGCAACATTTCAGTTTCCGGGAATCCCAAGTACACGCTGTCGACCATCGTCAGCAACAAAGCTGTTGGAATCGTCAAGCGCTGTTAATCATCTTCCCTCAGATTAGCATTCAGTGCGGCACAGCTAAAGCTTCATTGCATTAGTGTCCGTCTGCTAAATTTAAAGTGTACAAATAGATCCCCGGTCCGTACCTTATTGTTGTTAATTTTGCATCCTTTTTTTCTAATGATCTACTTGATTTGCATGTCACAGGACTTGACATTTCTTTCAGAGTCCACCGCCTTCCGTTGGCTATTTAGGTAACCGACTCAATGTCAAACCTTGCGACTACTAGCAACCAACAACATGCCTAGTGGGATCATTTGCCGCTCAGATGTGCAAAGTTCAACCGATATGAGGTGATTACATTCATGTCCCCAGTACTCTGTCACTAGAAAGATCAGCATGTTTTAGGATAAAGTTTTATCCTCCTCGAGTTTGTCTCAGGGGATTAGTTGAAATACAATTCAATGTTTTAATCAATGAATTATCACTTATCTTACACCCAACTCTGCTGTTTCTGTCCGCGAAATTATGGATCTGATGAAATTATCCAAGCAACTGCCACCAGTTGCCGTTTTCTGAGACATAACGGAAATAGTTAGTGAAGATTCGTGTGTGTATAAAATAACAGCGCTTGGAAGTTCCAAAAGGTATTTGTCTCCGAAAGTCTTGAAACCAGCATGAAAGAATAACTTCAGTAAAATGGCATCTCTGTATTTTCCCTCTCCCATAATAACAGAGTTCAATGAATGGCATGGGTTGCATTTCGCGTTTCTTCCTCCTTATCCTCATTGCAGAGTAATCTGGGACACGGTGAACACAGATAGCATGTAGTGAAAAAAACGTGGTTTTACAGGCTGAATATGGTTGCTTCAGTGGCGTCCTGGGTATCAACAGGATAGAAACAAAATAGCTAAAATTGCATACAAGTATGAAAGGCTCGTTGGTAATTCAGGGTAATTAGCGAAAAAGGGAACTCATAAATAGCAATTAACTCTGAATTTAGTCATTAAAATGTGAAGCAATTATGTGTTATTGGGTTAAAGTATCAATTCCATCTAGAGGAGTACGTAGTATCAAGGAGCGCCTGGGGTGGCGCTTTGGGGCACGGATAGATTAGTTAAATAACAAAATAACTATTGCCTTAGCCACGGACAAGATTCAACTCCTTAGTGTTCCTAACTGCTATGCATGCAATCGGTAAACAAGTCGAAAAGCTGCGGTTGAATTGTTATATTCAATCGCACTTACAGTTACATTACTGTTTATGGGCTACTTAGCTCCACTGCTTAAGCAAGGGAGAAATTATTGCTAAGCCGCCACGGTTTTTGTCGTTTGTAGACCCCATTTTACACAAACGAACGGACTAGTAAGCGAGGAAACCGGTTGCGGAAACGCTAAAATAGTGCACCAGTGGCGTTTAGAAAAGTCATGCAACCTGCACATGCTAATTTTATTGCAGCCATCAGGATCTAGTCGTCAACGTAGACAACATTACCCAGTTAAACGGTGCCATCGCGCACACTGGCTGATGAATTTATATGAAATCTGATCTGATCATTGTGTGATTAATTCTCTCCAAGGCGTATCTTTCTGCCGCACACGTCAGTTATCTTGATGATTTTATTCAGTTGGCCTCTTCCAAAAGATATTGCTGCGTTTATTTGTGCTGCAGACGGCGACCATAAAGTGTTATTCAGCCAGAGCCAAGAAAACAAATAAATATCGTTTTTGCAAACAAAGCTGACGTTAACAGCATAATCACACGTGATCTGCCTGAATCAGTCTTTTACAGCAATTTGTAACTGAATGTGCTGAACGAAGGCCACCCCAAGTTTTGGCTTGATGGAAGTTAGTAACCTAGGCTGTATAAATGGTTGTCGTTATGTTCGCTCAGCTGAGGATTTTGGTTGCAGACATTCGGTCAGCAATCGAGATGATATGAGTGGTAGTGAGTAGCTTAGTCTCCCATCAGCTACACATAGTGCAGTGCTAAAGTGCGTCACAAATTCAAACTACTACGTCTGCAACTAAATTTTCCAAATAAGCGTTCAGAAACAGCAGGTGTAGTTTCTCATGATATGTAGGTTTGATGAGATGGTGTGATACAAGAAAGCATAAAACACAAACATTTCTGTTAATTATTGAGCTGCACCTAACAAAAGCAACCGAACGAACTGAATATGTTTTGCTTTCCATCAGTATGTTTTGCTAAACCTATATGCGTTAGTTTAGTAGTGTTGAACTAATTAAATGATGATCCACAATTATGGGAAATACTGCACTGTCTTTAAAAAGTATTTTGACGGACAACCTGTTCAACTGTATGTCATTCTACAGACTTTTATACGAGCAACGGCGGTAATAATTTTAATGTTTAATCCTGTCAGGCAGACAGTAGTGTCGTTTGAGATTTTTTGCATTTTCGCTTTATTGAACGACATTACACATCACATCGAATATTAAGAAATTTCCTGATAACAGATCTGCTGATACACATAAAATCACGAGTCTTAAAAACGTGTGACAGATGGATCCGTCCGTAGACACGCTAAAGGATTCGTCTTGCATGTCGATTTGGGCCAGATTTTCTCAGAATTTTTTTTACTCTTGCATGCGTAATTACAAACGTCCACACGACAAGAGACAAGTGCAAAAGCGTTTCAAATTACCAGTGGAAAATAGCAAACCTTCCTTCCTAGAAGATTCTTTGCCTCTCACTCCGGATGCTACTCGATTTACTGAAGCAATATAAAAAACAACCCCATTATTTCGTCAAGAAAGTTTTTTATATTGAACAAAAAGAAGACTGCTCATAACTGTTTACTGCTACTAACATAGCAGGTCAGAAAGTGCTTCATCACTATGAATATGGTGTTGAAGAACAAAGGTTACTGTCCACACTGCCGATTAATATTTCACAAGAGAAAATCTAACACAAGAGATCGCTTTTCTCTACTTACATCTAAGGTGGGTCCATTCATAAGTATCTCCGCCGGACTAAGCAGACTTGTATTTATAATGGCCACCTTCCTGAAAGGATGGCAGGTTTTAGTTGTAGCTGAGTTCTGACCACCTCGTTCCTTTCGAACATTGCTTTCAAGGCAATAGCAAAGTTCTATAGGCCCCCAGTTTATATGAGTTTGTAATATTTAGTCCAATGACCGCGTTTGCCGACATCAATCATTCTCGTATCAGCTACGCTCAGAAAATCCAGGCAGTGTAATCAGGTGAGTTGGATAATCCATTAAATAAGGAAGTTTTGGGCTGTATACCACCTTCATGAAAGCATAAACACACACTGCAGTTGACTGAGGGTCACTTGGACCAGAATGGGTTATTGCATGCAAGCGCTACATACCTTAACAAGTTCAAAAAAGTTCACTATAGCAGATTTTACTGCAATCGTTTGGTCACACACACGCCAACCACCACGTCATCCGCTCAAAAAAGTCCACCGGATTGGAAGGGCCTGTCTGTGAGTCTTGAAGCGCCATAATTTAGAAATCTATCCTCTACTGTGTCAAGTTGCCAAGTGCTGTTTGTATTGCTTATAGTTTGGAGTAACTAGAACAATCTTTATCCGCAAAGCCTCTCAACACGGTGGTCTACCAAAATTCGGGTAATTTCGGTTTTAGCGAATTACTCTCATTTGCAAACAAAGTTGGTTTCTACCAGAGACTCACCTGGGACCCAGCTGAATCTCCCGTTTGTGATGTTTCCAGGTAACTGAATGTGCTGCACCAGGCCGCCTCATGTTTCAGTTGGAACGATATTCGAGATATGACGATACATGTATATACATAATGCACTACTCATAAGGTTTTATTAAACTTGCTGGAGGTTACACCAGCCACCACCACCAAGTCCTCGCACAGAAACTGGGTTAATACGGGAAATATTCAATATAACGCTTGTACAACTGTCAATACCTTACGTCTACTCAGTTACACATATGGTGAAGCAACCTGACAACGGTCACACGGCATGGAGCTCCAGCTGAACCCATGCAGTTCACTTGTAATGTGTGAACATAGGCGGAATAGTATTCTAAAGGGTATTTGACCATCTCTTGTCGCCATTACTATCTAGTGTTAAGAATATTTTGGTGCTCTGACTTCTGACTGGACACTCGAGAAATCTTCATTGTAACTCAAACATCCTAGTGTAACAGGTGTCTCCCTGGGCAGTTCACATTTGCCTAATCGAACTCTTTGGGCTTACCACTGCTTTACCATTTGTTTTGCATGATCCACATATATTCATAATCCAGCACATCCTTTAAAAAGCACCCCATCATCAGGAAGTAATGTATCCAGCGTTTATCAGTGACGAATAATATTGAGTTTATACTCATGGCCGATACCTAGGCCAAAGGATAAATGAATGGCTGTAAGAAGTTCCCAAAATAGTTTTTGGTGGTGCTCCCCACCTGGTGCACTCAGGCATACCTAAATGCCCCCCTCGGGCATCAGTTCCAGGGTGGTATGCCCAAAAGCACCTGCACGCAATAACTTTTTAGACTGCTATCTCGTTCCACGGCAGATCTACTAGAAATTATTCAGAACCGAACTTTCAGTAGAAACTTTGCCTGACATCTCAAAACACTTCACTGTCGCCAAGATTCTACTACTTTAACTCGGTTTGAGGTCTTCGTTCCATTATTCCTTATGCGTCGTCTACATGCATACATACACATGAGTTTCCGTAACTCGAGTAAATAAGTAGTGTCCGAAAATTCGCCAAACCACAGTTTTGACTGCGTAAACGTGGGTCGCATCCAAAGCATTCAGAGATATTTAGAACACTAAAACTGGCATGCTGCTGTTACGGGAATGTCGTTTTGCGCAGAGACAGACTTCGTTATAGTGCAGGCTACTATTTGTAATTTAGGTGGCCACAATGATCTGGACTCTAACATATGTAGTAATACATCAGTCGACATTTTCTTCAAAACCAAGCAACTCCATTAGAATTTATTTAATGCAAAACTAAAAAGCACAGCTGTCAGGTTTTAAAGAAATAAGCCAAGCGATTCACTAAAAGCAGCGTATAGATTACTGGCAGTAACTCTGACTTGTTTTTATGCAATGCAATATACCAAGCGGGATTTCGGTAGTTTAAGCTGATCCACACTAACACCGTGTGCATTAAACCAATCGTACGACAGGTTTATTCATTTTGTAGTTTTGTTATAAATAAAACCGGACAACGTTATCCATCGATCAATATGTGTAAACTTGAGCTTGTTTGGAAATGAATGACAACCGGAGTTACGATCTCCTAATGGTGGTCGCAGAAATCTCTACGCCACAAAATACCGGGCTCTTTCTTGACCTCATCTTGGGAAGGTAAAATGGAAGATGACATGAAATTACTGTACAAATTGAACTAAACAAGGCAAGCTTGTAAATGTCTGTTGAGTTATTCATAACAAATTCGTACTGGTGAGTTGCACTTTCAACATGCTTTTTTGTTTGTAACTTGTTTGTAACTTTGTATAAAGCCTCCAGACCACTATGCGGGCCCATCACGTTAATACACGAAATTGTTTCATTTACATGCACGCAAGTGCATTGCACAGCTGGAGCGTCGATGCGTTGCAGTTAGCATGCTCTCTGCAAACGTCAGCAGACAACTGTCTTGTTTCTAATCATTCGGGCAGCTTGCTGAACGTGTTCTGTGTGGTTCGTCCCTTAGGAAGGAACCTACCCGACGCGGAGAAAAAATTCATATCCCTCAAAAGCCACCTCCTGTGAACATAGTAATGCTTGAAACCTTGTTGCGATTAAATGCACTATATAATTACTAGCAAACTTTTGCTTTGCATCTTAAGTACAAATAGATTATTTCTTCATTCGTGTGGGTTTATATGAGGCAATTTATCCAGCTATTACTGGAGTATTACGCCTAAACTATGAATAGTTTACGGTGCACAGACACACCTCAACAAGGTAAGCGGCGCCCAGCATGAGTGGGTGTGTAAGAAGGTTCAGCACATGGCCATTTTCCTCTGGATTTGCTCGGCTGCGCACTGGACCTCGGCGCACTATTGCGACAGTCGGTGAGTGGGTGATGGACTTTGTATTTTTGGCCAAAGATAGGGTGAGGTATTATCAAACATCTACTGTGGTTTCGGAGATTATTATGCGATGCGTCTGAGTGCACTTATGAAACTAGTGTGTGGTTTTTTTTCAACATAGGGCGTACGATGTCTGCAGTCAGCGGAGGAATGAAATTTCATTAGCCAAAAGTAACGGAAATTGCATAGTGCTGTTTTTACCAACCTTCAGTGAAACGTAAGACAGTTAAAAGACCGTGGGATGACAGAAGGTTTGTCGAACATACGTGAGTCTCGTTCAAAATACATTTGAAACTTTTCTCCCGTGGCGCGACCATCTAAGGACTGCAACATAAATTTTTTTCTTGTTTAAAACTGAATACACCGCACATTAAGGCCATCTGAGAAATTTTCGCTTCTGAAAATGTGGCGGTATTATGCATTTTTTGTTTTGTTTCATCTTATAACATTACACTATTTTTGATATTATTCCAGCGTCAATCTAGCAAAATGCATTTATTTTGTACGCTTGTATTGATCTGGCTAATTCTTCATTCCAAGGAGAGATTCTGTCGTCCACTAGAATGAAACATCTAGTTTGATAGAGTAGGTCTGAGGAAGTGGCAGCTTCATTGGCTATAATATCATGACCTTCTGTCTGATCGTTTAACTTGATAAGTGGACAGTCGTTAGTAAGGTAGCCCTAGTCCCACAGCTACTTTCTCAACCATCGGTGCTCAAAAAAGAGTTTTACTGGTAGTGTGAGGAAAGTTGTTCCCCTGTGTATCCCATATTGGACAATAAGCCAATAGCCATCGAAGCATAGTTAACCTTGTCTAGATGGAAAAAGCAAGCATAACTGTCATTTCCCCATTCATATACACGCATGCATTGGGATCCTTTCAATACTATTCAAAAGGTCGATTCCATGTAATCAAAAAAATCATTTAAAAAAGTCTTTTGTCTGCGGAAAACGATGCGTCTGCAGAACACTGTCACCAGGCGCAAATTACACAATCTCCTTATCATCCGAAGTGATCCCAAGGCCTTTGTGTTGAGGTTTCTCTCACTGATAAATTTGGTGGTTCGCTGTGTCAACCCTAGATCCCGTCGGCTGCGTACAATTATCAGGACACTGAAACAAGTAGCATTGCCAGGGTTACCGGGCCGTTAAGTTGCACAAGCTACTAAATAAAACGAATGAGGGATTATTTCTGAGAAACGATACCGACAAAAAGGACGCAACGAAAATATTAGGATCTATACTCTATTTGATCTTATCATGGACTAAGTGTACGAGCTTAAAGGTCACTCTATGTAAACCAGATCGCAAGCATGCCACTAAAGGTGCATACCACTAAGACCAACATAAATGAGTTAGGTGCATGCGGTGAACTGTGGACCGTGATAAAAAAAACCTGTCGGCTGAAGTAGCCACGTAATTTAACAGGGGTTCTACGCCAGATTAGAACAAGTGGTTTAAGAGTAAACCAGATATTAGCTGACACTGAAGGTCTAGCTTGCACCTGGAAATATTTTGCCCTATGTTGCTTTCGCCTGTTTGACAGTTCGCTTTTAAATTTTTCAAACAGGATTTTGGCTAGGCTGCGAAATCCTAGGATGTTTTTATTTCGAGGGGTTTTACTAAAAATGTCCCCGTTTGCTGTCACATTCACTAACCGGAAATGACATCTGTATTATCGCTAACAGAAAATCAGTTAACAGCTGAAATTACGCCCGAAATCGCAGAATCATGCGGCTAAGTTAACTTCAGTTCGTCCGCCCTTCGCTCAGCCCCTTCGTGAATAACTGCATTCGATCACTGGAGTACCTCTTGTTAGCAAATCCAGACAAAGTCAGACATAGCTTCCATCAATTTCTCCGGATGATTTTTTGTAACCTGTAATATAACGATCGTATTGGGCTTCTAAATGAGTTTTAATGGTACGTGATCATTCTATAAACCTGTAATGACATACTCCACAAAACGTAAATGATGCATAACAAGTATTCTTGGCAGCACCCACAATCAGGGCTATTTATGTCTAACGTTGAGCAAAGCTCACTGAATAGAAAAGGCAACAAGACTAATTTGTCACAGCATATTGACAGCAAATACTGACGCCGATCGTTAGTTTTCGAATAAAATGAACGTCAATATTCCCTATTGATGACGTATATATACTGCCGGTTGCCACCAGATAAGGATAAACAGTTGCCAGGAAAAAAACGTACAAATCAAGATGTCAGCATTTCGACATCAAAAAAGTTCGAAAAAAAACAAGTCTGATTAAGACAATGAGATGCGTTAGTTGGCCGGTGAGAAATCCACAGAATGGTATACAACCTGGGAATCTTGCCAGGGTGGCAAATGCCACACAGGTGTGCATTCATAAGTACACCACTTGGTCTTACGTCTAATTGAATACTCACACTTTGAACTGCAGAATACACTGCGAGAGCAGCTTTTTCTGTGGGGAGTGTCCTTGTTGGGAAAGAAAATGGATAGTGAAATGCTTCATATACTGCCCCAAAATAACAGTTCATACAGCTTTTAACAAACTATATGCGCTTATTCCGACTGCGTCGCAGGTCACTCGGTATCTGACGAAGTCACATTATAAACAAAGATTATCCGATGACCGCTAGTTCCCACACGGCCGTTGGTCGTGTTTTACGTCCAGTCGCAGAATCTCAATGGAAAACCTGCTGCCTAGCTCCGGGACAAGTACCTGAATTTATTGTGGGTCTGGTTTAATCCAAAAGCTTGTATAGAGAAAAAGAATAAAATCGAATTCACCGAAGTTTCCAATATGGGCTTACCGAAATACGTGTTCACTCAGCGCCCGCTGAGTGATGTTTCCAAAAGAGAACAAGATACCAGAATGTCTGTCTGGTCCCGACTTCCGGTTTAGGGCTGCTAGCGGTTATTGTCTCAAAAGAACGCATAATAACCTCTTCGTTATGCTAGTGTGGATTTGGGCTGCCAGCTCGTTCATTAAGATGCGCCAGTTGTAAAACCAATGTCATGGGTTTGTGACCTGTTTTGAATGAAACATTTCACCCTGTTGGAATAGCGTATGCCCATTTCGGTCATGAGACCTATAAGAAGGTAGAGAGTTGTTTGACTTTTTGAGGCAGATGTCCGTCATTCTGCCACTATTTCTTAGCCTTACCTACTTTTTTTCTTTTAATTTGATTCTCTTTGTAAGCCGTTGCACATCCACGAACACATGTTAACTATTCGTAAACCGCTGGCAATTTATTGTGCCAGTACAATGTCAGCTGAGCCGGATCATCTCGATTGAATTCGATCTATTTAGAGTAGCCCATGACCTGCTAATCGTGTGGGCAAACAGTTGGTGAAGACATGGCTCTGACATGGATATGACTATGTAATGTTTAGTGCTTTTCTCGTACTCTTCATTGTCGACTGCGCATCACGGTGTAACATTCTGAGATCTCCTTAGGCACCCTTTCAGACTCGGTGCCTTCACGAATCAGTATGCAGTTCACAGGTTTACCAAGAAAATCTCTAGCCATCTCTTACGGATACCTTAATTTCATAAATGAGCCGTATCAGCGTATAAACGCTTGAGCATAAGTTGGAACTGTTGCAAATTAACAGGTTCAGTTTGCCAGTCGATTCTTTGTGAAGTCATTCTAATCACTTCAGACTTATTTGAACGGTGCCATTTTCGAACTGAGGTAAACGGACAATGCTACAGCCCGTAAGGTTGCAGTCCAAGTTGTGGGCTTAAACACCAGTGTGGTGTTCGAAACGTGATATATTGTTTCGGGTGTTTTAGTAGCAGTCCGAATGTCCATTTCACATTCTGTGTGATTAATCAATTTTACCCAGATCGAACGGTGAACTTGTATCGTAGGCCGTCGTTTACATACCAATCATGAAAACTCTTGATAGAATATAAAGTTCGAAGAAGAAAGTCAGCCGAATCCACCTGCTTAGAATATTGGGAGAAAATAAACAACGAAGTGACAACATTTCACCTAATATTGTCACCGGTCATCTCGGATATATTCACGGCAAAATGGTGACATGGGACCATGAAAGAGACAGAATCACACTAAGAACAGGGTGGGTAGCGAGAAATCATTGTCTAGGTAGCCACATGTTTTGCGTTACCACATTCAGCGGACAGCATTGTTTGTCTCACCATGGTCTTTTCAGATACTATCACTCGCTTATTTTGACGGAAATGAAAGTTGAATTGCCTCCATGGTATATGTTTAGGTCTCAAGCAATGAGACAGATTGTATGAGGTGCTAACGATGAACTTACCTTTACTATTCTGTACGCAAAGCGCACTGTACATAGCAGTTTATTTTCCCCTATTACAAAAAGTCCTAAGAAATTCATAGAGAGATTTTAATAACCGTGGCCATATAATAGAATGGATTCTGCAATCATCACTTGTGCACACAATGCCGGTTGCTTTATTTCAATGAACACAGTCTCGGCTAAGGCCAAGGAACTGAATTATGAACGCTGTTTCAGAGTCTGCCACATAATACTTTGTCGCAAAGTGCCTGATCATTGACGATCCAGAGTTCCTGCCATTGGCTTGGTTATGGAGGACTGCCAGCACTATTAACAGCCACCGTGAATGTTTTCAGAGTCCCACTGCACTGCTTCCCTTATCAGCGCAAATTCAGCAAACTTCTTTTGCTGCATTTCCCCAAAGAAGGGATGAACTTCCTTATGACGATCAGTCAACCTATTCATTTTTTGGGGTGATGAATTCCTTTGTTTTTGGTGAGAACGTCTGCTTGACTGCTGTTCAACCGCACGTATCGGTTTTTTTGGAATGCTCCCAGCATACTCTGAGGATGTGAAACTCATGACAGCCGCAAGAGAAATGGCTTTCCACAAGTGACCAAAGTGAAGGAAGGTCACATTTCTTAGGCTTGGCACAAAAGAACTGGTTCTCCTTTTCATTTTACCTCTCTCCTGATAAGTAAAATCACAAAATCTCCTCGATCGAGAACACAATGAATGTAGGAAACAGAGATGTTTCCCGGAGGTCACTATGCTCAATACAATTCTGTTAAATCCAACTGAACACGAAAAAAGTAGACAAGACATTCGTTTCATCTTATTGATTGATATTCTTGATAATAATCCGTCTATCAACTTTGTAAGAGAAACGAAAGTTCAGATAACCATAATCTCAATTCTCCTCCCCCACAATTTTTTGCCAGACAGAAGCCATTAAAATTAGCATATGCAAATGACGCCCGAGGTTCGACACTGTGCTGAGAGACCACACTGAAATTTTAATTCGCTGCTATTAGCCTGCTGCGAATTTACGATAAGCATGGTTCGTTGCAGTTTATATATCGCAGTTTGTTTCAGCATCGTCTGAAATAATTTACTTCATGCCCGCTCCTCTTTCAAGTCACCCCGTTCCCAGCTGGTATTATGTGACAATGAATGTCTATCGGGGTCGACACACCCAAGGACACCTGAAAAGCTGTTCATCAAATGGGCAAACGGGAAACCAATGCTCCCGTAAATCAATATTTCGTGATTATTACCTGGAAAGATCTGTCAACCAGCAGTGCGGAACAAATGTGAGTTACAAGTGAGACACCAGTGTTTACTTATGGTCTGTTTCACTAAATCCTGTCCACTTGTTGTAAAATGATTGTCTCCGCAAAAGTCGGTAAATGTACGATTCCAGAATTACGGCCCTATAATTACGACCCTAATATTGTTAATTACGGATGAAAACATGATGCGAAATGATATTTGGAAAACCTTTCCAAGAGTTATTCATGTCATGGCAATCATCCCCTCACATGTGCTTTTTGACCACGTCACCCATGAGATTTGGAGGAAAAACTGGGAAATAGAAAAGGGGTAGACTCCTCCTGGTTTGCTTATTACCATATTAAGAAAAGCTTGATTCGAAGCATCTAACGTTTTATACAGTATAAAGATTGTTCAGAAGGTCGTTTACTTGATCAGACTCAAGAAGTGTACTACTTCTCTGATTACAGCACCAACAACTCAACAATAGGATTGTTTATTGGCCGGATTATTGGTTGAACCATTATAATGAATGAAGAATGAATGAGTGTGAGAAAGCTTGCGACTGAATTTGTTGTCAAATGCAGTGCAGCGTTTAGTTTTACACGCACTGCTGTACTAATGTGCAATTACCTGTACTAAGACTTAGGCCCGCCTTTTCCAGAAGAAGTAGACAGTGCATGAAAACCACTTCACTGGTAGTGGAATGCCTTTGTATAAAATGTTTCACAAAGTAAATGAATCAATGACAACTACTTACAGGGTATAAGGATGTGTGGGTTGGAATTCAAGTTTTAGAACGCAAACAGGGGGGGGGGCGGAAAGCGGTCGGTGAAAAATCTCCCAAACTACAGATTTTGGAACCTAGAAGTCTCTAAAATCAGCTAAAACTTAATGACCAGATAAATTTCTGAAAAACCACAAAAATACATTGTTTGCAGTTATGCTTGTTACCTACGAAGACCTCATCTCCCAAGTGTGTTAAGGTAAAGGGGGAGAGCCATCAGTTTAAAGCCACCGACCGTAGTTGTGGGACACCAGCAGAGTTGAGCATAAACTTTGTTTCGGCCAAAGGAAACTGTGTTTTCTATCAAATGTATGTATTATTTTTATTCAGAAGGGTAGCGTTTAACTCTCAAACTGCCGGTGGAAAACACGCGTAGGTTATAAGTAACCTCGTGCCCACTGAATGAGTGCTTACTCGACCAGGGGCGTGCGTGCATTCGCGGGAGCCGATTTTATTCATGGAAAATCACCGGATGGCAGTAAAGGCTTGAGTTGGCGCTTTGACTTTCTCCCAACTCCAGCAAAATCCTTTTGTGACTGACGCATTCACGCGGTCTTTTGAAGATAGGACCAGAGCAATTCGACTGAATGAATGCGTAAGTGGTGTTTTGGAGGACAGAATATTGACAGTTGTCACAAACCAGGTGTGACAAATTTGTGCACATAGATTATACTGTTATTATTGTGGTAGCCGCCTGCGAGTTGTGGTCGAAAGCCTTATTAATCCATATTCCACAGACCAACTATAAAGCACGTCATCAACTTGTCTTTATACCATATCAGCGGAATTGCCTTATTCTCCGTACATACCAGAACCTTTAAGTGAAAATATGTGACCGGCTGGCCACGCATCTTTTTGTCCCATTCGCAAACCACGCTTCTTCTATAAAGCAGTAGACTGAAATTATGTGTGTCACCTGGTCGTTGTTATTCGAAATTTGTTCTCACTAAATGAACAAAACCCTTATCAAATAGGTCAGTAATTTGTTCCTACGCCGGAAACTCTCCACCAGTGACAGCAACACACGCGAATTCAAGATCCACTATAACGCTGTAGCTGATGAGACTTATTAGGGGGCCATCGACCAAAGAATACAGGTGGCCCTGTAGATCTAGAATGGATTGCGCCGCCATCCCTACATAACATACCTCTCAAGTTAATGTTTATTTCACGGTCCACAGTCGGCAAACAGCCGATTCTGTACAGTTCAAAGGTGCATCTTCGTAAAGGCTCAAACCGTCGTAAACGGCTTGCACCTATGTTGTGGGCGAAAGAATGTAGTAGCGAAAGTATTATGGGACTAAATTGATTAAGCGGCTAGGTAGCGATCACAAAAAGCAGTCATTTATTCTTCTGAAATACACTAATTAAACAACAGTCCAATGTAAACCTCTCAGTAAATCTGCTGTAAAAAGACCTTTACTCTAAATGGCAAGCTGGTTCAGTTAAAGGACCGTACCAAAGCCTAATAGTTATTGCCACAAGAGCAACCTGTTAAGCGGCTGACAACCACAAAATAGGCGGCGCCAGAAGTTCACTTTGCCTTTTCTGTCAAGCGCACACAGAAGACGTGCAATTGCCGCTCGTCGATGCAAGACGCTTTATATCTTTCGGTTGAGAAGAGTACTCGTTCAACCGAATATCCAGACGTTAACTCAAACACATTCTGTGCTTGTTGGAAAAAGAGTAGTGGAAGCAGAAATCGAGAAAGTAGAAAAGGTCAGTGAAATCAGGAGAACAGAAAAATCACAGTGAATGACTCGAAAAAAACAAGTGATCAAACTAGCTGCTGGTGAGTTGACTAAAGATATTGAAAATCTAATACGTAATAGAAACCATTCCCTTGATTGCGGGCGAAAAATTTTCGGAAACAAGTGTTTTGTTGTTTTGTTGTTCATAAGACCTGCTCAAAAGAGACCTGGTTTCTCAACTTATGTCCACATCAACGTATGTGGTAAAAATGCTACAAGGCTGCTGCGCCAGAAGAGTTCAAACCGGTACCATTCAGATAGAATGGCGGATTTCTGCACCAGAGTTATTTGGTTAGAAAGTGTTTCGAAACGAAAAGACGTTTTAGAGAGCTGCGTTAGTTGTGGAGGCCTTGTTCTAAAAATGAGCCAACCGTCAGAATGTGAGTCTTATTTCCAGCATGACGCGGGTGCTGCATTCCGCAATACTGCTACGTTTACACAGGTTACGCGTGACTTAACACTTCCAACAGCGTCAGACGAGTTATCACTACCCGACGTAAAGTGCATACCGTCCGCCAGACTTTAATGGGTTCAGTGACTTCCTCTCAGAATATCTCCCTTGGGCCCACTCCAACCTATATTATCCCTGCGGATCGTAAAATCACGATCTTGAAAGAGTACTGAAATGTCAAAAAGCCATATCCACCACTAACCTTCGCTTTTGCCAATTCGTGCCGCCAATGAACTCACAAAATGCACTCTTCAGGGAATTAAAAACCATGAAACTAAGGTGTGATTTAAGAAAAGGTTGGTAAATGACCCTGTTTTGTCATTCGGCAACGATCAATCCGCATGCTACAATAGTAATTAAATGTGGGAAATGGCCTTTTGTGCTGATGAACATTTTCAATTCTAGTGTGTGAAATTTGACTGGCGCCTTTTGAAACTTTGGAAGAAATGTTTGATTTCAATATGTACAGATGGCTGCTGAAGTTGCAATTAGGCATTCGAAGGGAAATACGTTGCGGGGTCGTGAGAAACATTTGCCAACCTGTGTCTTCTGTAAAAGTATCTCGCTAGAGCAAGAGGACCATGTAAACGAAGACACCCTATTAAACTTGACTATCAACGCTTTCAGGGCGTAGAAAAGTAGCCCACTTGTTTCAGTCAGTACAGTGAAGACTTTTCAAGGAAGCAAAAAATCCAAAGCAGCAAACGCATCTTACGAAGTCAACTGATTGTAACATACTGCGTACATTAAGTTGCTAGCTTCCAAAAATATACCTGTTTGCCCATCCGTAACTCCCCTGGCCAGACGTTCGCGTGAGGCAGGGCGTGACCTGGTAACGAGTAAGTTACTGGAAATGCAGTCAGGTTGGGTATCCAGCGTCTACGCTTTTTTCATATAATTTTCTTTACACAGGGTTTGTAATATTACAGAAGATCGCATGTAACTAGCTTTGACCTTTGCCTTGGGTTGTGCTTGCAAAGGATAATGTACTAATCAAGCTGATAGCATTGCGCTGGCTTTCATACTCATCCTTTTGGTGTCCAGATGCGCACCCTTCATGTCCTCAATTGGTTTAACTAAAACCTCAGTTTTTTGCATAAGTCGTTGAGATTTCCTTCTTCAAAACGTCACTATGGCGTCCTCTGGTTGGCCCATGTAATCGCTAGTGATCATGGTGTGTCGTGTATTCGTAAACATGCTACTCAGTTAAATTTAATTTAGAAAACCATTCCGGAAACGACGATATGACGAGGGTTGTCCGAGGTTCCTTGCAGGTAATCTACTAGAAAATTTATTGAGCGTCTCCAAAGGTGACAGTTTGTTTGGTTGCGAATACTATATAAGTCTGTTTGGAGAAGGCTTAAAGAAGGTCTGGTTGCACGCGTTACAGTGTATTCTAAAAGGCAGAAGAGTTAACTGATTCCAATTTTCTAGCTGGAGCAGCTTTGTGGCACATATCGCGCACGATTTGGATCTATTAGGTTTACTGTATACAGAGACGTTTGCACTTGTAAGTGTCCGATAGGGTTAGCCACCATCTTAGCAGTATCGACGAAAGACATAGTGTATCACTCATGCTACGGTTTCCGGTAGTTGGTGTCAACCCGCGTTATCTTCCCCTTCTGGTCCGATTTGATTCTGCAAGGTATTAGATCGTCCCACTAGCGCACACTATAAATAATAAGATTACGTGATGCAAAGTGTATGACTCCAAATCGTCCACGAGTTGAGTGATAATACGCCAACCATATTCAACCATTCCACATACGCATCAGCAGTACGTCCTTAGCTGAAAAACATCGCTTCTACACAAAGTTATTTGCAGCAACTAGAAATTGACATTTCTGGTACAATGCACAAAATAATTGCAGAGCCATTCCAGTCTCCAGGTAATTGGCGGATTTAAGCTGCATCTAAATCTGTATGAAATCTAGTTGAATCCATTTTTTCCTCCACCAAAATAACAATTTGTGTAAAAAAAAATCTGTAGCCAACTTGTGACAGTTGTCATGCCTTATTTCATCATTCTGCAGGTAAAATGTGAAAAATATATAGAATCATTGCTGACACCAACTGAGGGCAAGTTTATGTATTGTTTACCGGATATTTAACGAATCCGACGATGACCGGATTTTGAAAGGACCCTAAATTTACCAATATCTTGTCAGTTTCTCGTAGAGGAACCAGAGGCATACACAAGCCAGTCTAAGGATTACTCAGTAACGAAATGGTGTTAAAATGTGTTTTAAAAAAGCCACTTTTCTCTGGGATTCTGAAATCTACAAATTACCTTGGTTTTACCCCAAAAAATATCCTGAAAATAGGCATGGAGGAAAATGGAACTGGCGAAATAAATGGTAACCAAGTGACACTATTTTGCGCATTACTAGTACTGACGCTCCAAATAATTGTTAAACGTTGAGAGCTTTATAATGTTAACTATCTTTGCTGGCAGTCTGGCCTTTAATAAGAAAATGACGCATCTAGATGTTAACTTGTTTGACGAAATAGATTTAGTTGGTCCAGTCACGTGTCACCGAACTCATTATTCACTGTATTTTAACACCAGAAATTTAGGAAATGATAAATAAATAAATAATAATAAATAACAAATAACATAATTGCCATTCTACTGCAAGCATCTGATGAAATCATTGCAGAAGTTTTAATAGAATAAAAATTCAGGCAGTCTTGTGGCTCTGCACATTCCAAGAGTTTTCGCAGAAGGACGTTCGGTTTCCGGCTAATATCCAGATATGCAATGCATTGGAATTCAGTGATAACTTTCATTGCTAAATCTGAGTGAGCGCCCAAGTTTTAATTGGTGCAAGAAATTGCAGAATGACTGTTGTTGTTATCAGATTCGTTTGATCTCACTGCGCCCAGTCGAATGGGAAAATAGTGTTTTTTGGCTCTGGTCAGTCCACGTTGAAATACGTGTGCAACGAATTACAGCCAAATTGTGACTGCGAGAGAAAGTGGAACAAACCCGGACTATTGCTTTTTCATTTTCATCGAACCAGTCTTGTTATCTTGCAATCTACACTTATCATCCTCTAAACGACACTGACAATTTTTTTCCAATGAATGAATTGACCGGTGTTCAAAATCTAAACAGTTGCTTGTTACGCAACCCAAGAACTCCAGAACTCAATAGAGCTTTTATTTTGCAATAACAAGTGACGTAAAATTTACCGTGAAGTTAGCTAGATTCATAAAATCAGGAAAAATGTGACTTGCACGAACCGATCAGGAAGCCTTGGGGACTGGCGTGAAGGAGGCCTAATGCACCTCTTCATGTGATACCACCCACTGTACCACTGTATCTAAAAAACAATTTCTATGAAATCCAGTTGTACGAACTGTGTTTTGAGAAACGTTTTTCACATAGTATGTGCCTAGCAGCAGTCTGCCAAACTTATCTAACTAGTATTTTTGGCGCCCGTGCTTGTGGTTATCTCTAACTAACTGTGCAAAATTCTCTTCACCAAAAATCAGTTATGTCTAATATTCTTCATGGGATATTAGATTCATTTGTTTCGTGGGTTCATTCTTAACGATTTTGTTTAGAACACACAAACTATTTGGGGTAAAAGTTACCAGTCTCTACCTACCATATCTTATCGTTCGAAAACTAGCAATTGCTTCGCTAAACCTAATCTTCTTGTTGTTTGGGCCGTTTGCGCTCAGCATATTACCCTTCACTATGTTTGTAATACATGGTGTATCTTTTTGTCAAATCAAATTTTTCACTGGGGATTGGGTAGGGCTAGCCTCTACTCACCCTTTCCGGCGATATTTGTACATCAAATCACGTACCAGCTTTAACCATCTTCACCTTTCAAACTGCTTCAACTTACGTAACACCTCAGGTATAAAACCGGTCTTAGCGGCTTTGAACCATGATCATCGCCTATGATTTGTAGCATTTGAGTGTCACACGTAGAAAGTAGAGCGAAAAGTTCACGGACAAGTTCGTTAATCCTTTTGTTTTCAAATTTTCAAATTTTTGGTGCCAAATAAAGTTATCCACCGGGCATGTGAACTTTATAAGCTCCGTATGATTAACATCATCATTATCGTTGACAGCGTGACATTAGTGTTCAACACCGATGCTTCGCTGCCGTATGTGGCATGAGTGAATTGTTAGATGTGGGTATCATGTTTGTGCGTGAGCTGAAATACTCTCAGGGTGTCTTCACCTAGACAAGAGGACGATTGGGGGCCATATCTAAAGCCTTTTGCTCAAAAGCCTAACCGCAAGACAGCGGCGTTTGGCAGGAAATTCAAGTGCATTACCATTTCTACGGAACAAGTCGCCACATGTTCCGACTCCGAACCTGGAGGACCAGGAGACTGTGTTAATCAGACCTCTAACCATTGACCAAAAAGTGAGCAGCATCCCCCACTTCGTTTTTATTTTACATTACCCAGGGCTCTTTCAGAATTAATTTTAAGTTATTGCGAGATACGTGGGATTTTCAATGGTCTTACATTTATTTGAATAGCATTCTCATTCTCCTGGCGCAGTCATTCTGGCTGGTCCACTTCAAACAGGGAAAGCACTAGACTCGATGTTTCATTTTTTTATGAATTCAGTAGCACTACACCGAACTTGTCACAACAAAATTCAAACTTGGGGCATATGACACGTGAGAAGAGTGTATTACCACCACTCAGCCAGCGCACGCTGGACGCACACGAATTATTACGTCCGAACAGACGGGGTTATTCACGCTAATGACGGTGCGATTTGTATGCTCAACGGATTGATCATCAACACTATAGTCGTTCTGATTGTATAATTCGAAGGATCCGCTTGTCAAGGATTCTCACTCAAGTAGCAACGAGGACAGCTGAGTTTTGCCGGACAATTTTTAAGCAGTTGGTGGCTGCGGTATTTGTTGCGGGTTGCTTTCAAATTATGTCGATAAATGTGTTGGACAAGATGAGCCTATTGCTCAAGAATGCAATTTCTGCCTGTTCAGAAATGATAATTTCAGGTGCGACAGGCATGCGTCGCTGGAGCAGAGGACCTTGTGAGTGTGGAATTAAAATGCAGGTATGGTAGAAGAAATACATAACTGATGGGCGTTATAGCATGCAAAATTCCTCTCCGGTGTTTTTCTTACTGGTATGAATTCACCGTAATAATTTAGTCAAGAAACAGGCAAGCCTGTTCCAACGAATAATGTGTAAAACTACCGTAGAACTGATGCATAAACTACCAGAGGTGTTGAAGTGCGAGACAGCAGATTTAGTCCTCAATCAGTGGCGCTTTGCTGATGCATCAGACTTGTGCGAGGATGAGGACAAGTTTCGTTTTAGCGTGAAATCCTTAGGACAAATGCGATATTACTCTAGTGGTAGTAGTGACGTGGCGGCCTCAGAACTGGTGTCGAAGGGTGGCGAAAGAGTTACGACATCGTTAAATATGAATTCAAGTTTAGAACTTCAGTGATCGCGTGGAGAACATGTTAAACGTGACCGTTCAACCAATCCATCACTTTTACTGCAGAAAAACGACACCTTCGATGACCGGGTGTTCGGGTAGTCTAAGCTAGTATACTCGTTTCGTAGTCACCGGGGTCATTCATTCTATGCACATTTTTATTAACGTAAGGTTTTACGAAACAGCCTACAAATGTACATCGTATCATAATACATCAAACACGCCCATCATTACAGGAACGTATTCAACACAGTTGAAAACAAAATATACTCATTTCAGACATTTGAGCACTTTGACCTAAATATTACTATATTCATCTCTGCAAAATGCAGAAAGTCAAGTCTGGTAATATTTTCGCGTTGACCAGAATAGAACCAACGTTTCGCACTATTCAATGCTTTTTTCGAAGTTGCCTGAGAAAGAATACCGAAAAAGCACCAGAACTGGTCACTCCTAGTCTTTCATAGTCATTTATCACACCGAATGTCGTGAATTCGAAAGTAGCTGCCAAAATCACCGGCTAACCGATCTTTTGAGGTGTCAGGCTAATTGTTGGCCTTCTTCCTTTCAAAAGTGTTCCGTTTGATTTTGCACGTCATTCGTCATTCTTGGAACAGACATAAATCTTCCATCTTTTAGTGGATTAAATTTCAAATTAAATGCCAAATACACGAAGCACAAAGCTCCTTTTGGCCGCGATTCAACGTGAGTCACCGTCTCTCCTCACTCTTTGTAGTCTCTTGAGTAAGTATCCTATTATACTCACCCGGTGAGCAGTATTAAACCACACAATAGTTATGTAAGTGATAAATGACTAGTGTACCCAATATCATAGTCACCTGGTCCCTTTGACGTGTATCCTAAAAGACACTTCTTTTTATGTACATTTCAGAGTGTGGCTTTCCTGTCAGAGGAACCGAATTCATTTTATTGCACGGATGATTCACCGATTGTCACCGATCTTTTTGGAGAGTCGGTGGACGAGCGAGTTATCGACGAATCGGATTCGGTTTGTGCGGGTTACCGCCGAGTATGCTTGGCATGCATACGCAAGGCAGAGCAAGCTACCACTCGGTCGAAGTTGGGAGCACCATGCTCATTTACCAGTAGGGATTACGAGGAAGCTGGAGGTAAGAAAGGCATGAGGACAATTAGCCTGCGCCAATCGGATGTTTAGTATGTTTATCTGAAGAGTATTCTGAATAAATTCAGTAGTGACAAGTGTACCTTTACAAGGACTACACTCGGAATGTTTTTTGAGTTGAATCCTTATTAAACGAAGACTTTTTATCTGTCAGCTTTATTGCAGCTACCACCGGAAGAGCTGAAGAGGTTGAGTGCAACGTTAACCACAGGGGTTTTTTGCAGGGGTAGATTTTTTCAGTTCTATTCAGCTGAGCGTGGCGTGTGGTGAAAGACGCAGATTCATGTTCTACTCGGATATGGTAACATGTTTGTCGTGATAGGGACATCTTCACAAAACATTTGGTGCCAGCTTGTGTAATATAAATGACATTAAGGCTTGAACAGTAACGCATTTAAAGAATGTTTAACTATGTGAACTGTCAGGCTGGTCTCAGTAATATAAGAAATTATTCAACGAATCGGATAAACGGTATCAAATGGCTCCGTAAACCCGCAATCGCATTTGTCCACTTAGTAGTTTCTGAGGTAGTTGTGTGAAGATGGGTTCTTAAACCCCTTAGAAGCCACGGGAATAATGACTTTGAGCTATTTGAAAACTAATAACCTCTCATATAAATTTATTCGGCCTACAATGTGATAAGCAAAGTATGAGAAGTTGAGACAAAAGCGAGGATATGGTTTACACCAGCACCATCAAGAATGAGAGATTCAGCTGGGTTTCAGGTGAGTCTCTCGCAAAACCAACTTTGCTTGCAAATGAGTGTATTTCGCTAATTTACACCAACGTCTTTTGTGCGCGACAGTCGGCATTGGTTGATTAGTACGGATCAACCAGACCATACCATTTTGCCTTGACGTTGTAAAGCGAAATTCTGAAAACTATCATAAAGCGGACAAATAAGCAGTGGCAAGAGTGGTATCCTGTCTCAAGAAACTCTATATTTATATATTCCCCCTTCAGCATACGTGCACCCAATTATTCGATAACTCGGGTAACTTGGGGCATTTCTTCCAAGAATCGTTAGGACAAGCTGCGACCTGTCTTACAAGTGCGTCTTAACTACGGATCATCTGTGCGCAACGTAGCCACACATTTCACGTTTTAGCTTACTTGCTCGCTTACTAGGGTGAGGGATCGAAATTTACTGGGTCGCAATTATTGTAGTACAATGGTCTCACTTAGACTGTAGCCCGACGCAAACACCTTAGTTATTTCCGAATCGGAGGACGTTTGCTTATGTTGACGCGTTCCGAGGATACTGTCTGATTCAGAAAATCTTCTATTTGGTGTGAACCAGGAGTTCAAATAGTTAGGACGCGTTGGACTTTCAAACTTGTCTCTTACCAGCTGAACGTGATACATAATGGAAGTTTGGTTCGCATACCTCTATTTTACTTTCGCTTATCTGGATGTGGCTCAGTGGTGTAGTCCACAAGATGATGTTTTGTATGCACACTTGGGACCAACCTTTCACTCACACCCAATCTGGTTGACAACTATGGGTTCCTAGTTGGGATATTGATGGTCTTAAAACTGTTACGACCGGTTACCTCGGGTTTACTTACACGGGGTGAAGGGCGTTCACATGGATAAGTTTTGCTCCCCTAAATCGCATGAGGCTCTACCCATTGTGCGCAGGATGCGACTAGTGGGTACCCGTGCTTGAAAACTCGTGTTGGTGTTCTGTATTGAGAAGGCGTTTTACAGGACAATAGGATTAATGGTCTGTCTGTACTAAGTAGTACTTTTAAACATTTCTTGAAGCAAGCATCATGAACTGACAGGGCAAACTGTGTGAAAAGTAATATACTTTGTATTTTGCTAAAATCTTACCACCATTTCTTAAGTTTCGTAGCCCGGTCATTAACGAAGTCCATCTTGAATGTGCAGACTCGGTGCACTGGGTACATACGATTCTTAATTTAGAGCCGATCCTAAACCCAGTCTGTCCATAGAGTAAGTACACATTCGAAGTTGCGATGCACACACCACGGGTCCAAAATGTGAATATTGTGGTCACTGTCGTAGCTGCTAAGTTTTGGTGGCATATCAGCATAATTCACTCGCCCTATCACCGCTTTTGGTTGAGAACACTGATTTGCTCATTGGACCCGAGCAACCAGTTCCTCACTTTTGGAGGTCGAGATGAGCAACAACGTCATATTGGCACTATAATTCACTATCGGCTGCCATAGAGACAAACAAAGGCGTCCGTATTAGAGCTTCATGGTCCTATCACTGTGCACACTTTCCTCAGAGAGTGTTAAAGATACCAACAACTTTCGAACTGGTGTCTCCCGAAGCAGAATCATTCAGCTACAGAGACAAGTAGGATACACATCGACTAGATATGGCGATCGGCTCTCAGATCTGGAAGACCGCGACGCAGAATCGACTACAGTGACCTATACGTTCTATGTTTTCAACCTTGGATATCCTTTCCGGTAATTTAACAAACAGCACAGACATTTCCAGACTGGAATGGAAAACATTTGGGCGCCAATCCGCTGACGTCCAGTCTTGCTGGTGATGCTTAGTGAGTCACCGTGTTCAGCACAAATTGGAGTTGTTCCAAGCCACCACAACGAAGACCTGTGCCACCGGCACATTTATCGCAAAAACTGACCGCAAAAGTATTTCCCGGTGATTATTGAGGTAAAAAATCGACAACAAAGTGAAAAATACGGGGAAAGCTGTACAAATATGTCTTACCCAGACAATATCAAATGTGGTCATGCTTACCGTCCATCCGGATGGCAAGTTTACTGATGAATGTTAAGCCTAAAGGGATTTTTCAGCTCCTCGGGTTCACTGTTAACTACGAGAATCATTCGCTGTTCTCAGAGGGGAAATATGCTGCAGCAAGCTCCAGTGGTTTGAATTTTGGTCACAAAGAAAATATTTGATGAATAGACCCATTCCAAGGTACGACTCTGCTTGTTGTTGCCTAGTATTCGGGAAACATTTTGTAGAAGGGGCATGAACAGCATTACAACAATACCAAGAAGAATATATTTACGATAATTAACTCGGTCAGTTATGTAGACCATTTATAATGAATCAAAAGAGGCGTTCTGCGGAGTAGTTTGGGGATTTCCGACTTCCGGGACGTAGCGAGCGTCCGCTATTCCCTTCCTATGTTTCAATAATCCGCACGCCTGTAGCATGCACAATCTTTAGTTAATGAAGTTATCCTTTACTTTTCAAAATACGGTCCATTTGAGAGCCCGTGTGACGCTTTGGTTGAACATCCCGTCGAAAGGTTGGAAGCGCTGACAACTGAATGACAATATTTTCTGGGCCCCTCACAGTCCTGGCGGCGCTGGCCCAGTCCGAAACAACTGTCTGGCTCGTGTTGTCGCGTCGTCCGTTGAGCTGAGCGTTTCATTCGTTTGTTACTTTAGGAACGCTACTTCTCGAGACCTTGCAGCAAGTGTATGTAGAACTAGTCGGTTGCTATCAGGTCTGGTAGTGGCCAAGTTGAGTGGTTTTATTTGAAACGAGCAACCACGGACCTTTAAGATAATGGATTCCGTCTGATTGGTGAATTTCCGTGTGGGTACTATTGATAATCGCATTTTCCAAGGTGCATGAATTGTCCGCTATGATAGAGTCAGTAAATACCGTCCGAAAAAAGGGTATTAATTAGTCATGCATCCTTGTCAACTAATGTTAAACAATAACAAGGACAGGATAGGTGAGGAAAATGAACAAGCAGTTGTTTTTCCTGACAGCGTCATATGGTATACAAAACCAGGAAGCAGCGAAGAGCTCTTTTACACTGCGAACTCCAACATGCATCACAGCCTTTGGGTCAGCAGAATTTAGGCTGATTCCCGATGACGTATATTAAGCGCAATTGCGTATAACAGGCGATATATGATGCTTATGAGGTTTTTCACGGGTGACGACCCATGAGCAACCGATCCTTTGGCCGAAAGGGTGGATCTAAATTTTTCACAACCATGAGTGATCCTTAAAGCTGAAAAGATGCGATCACAAACACCAGCATGACCGTTGGATTCAGCAAGTAATCTTATCCCTCGGGAACGACTTATGACCTCGACCGCTGTTGTTGTTGAAAACACCCTAACTATGACGTCATTGTAAGTAACACTTGTTTATCCACGTTCGTAGCAGAAACGATGCTATTCTAAATAAGGCTCCTCAACAAAAAGAAAGACGAAGGCAAAAAGTGTATTACTATGTGCAGATTTTACAACCGACAAGATTAAAGTCCTTGCAAACCCTCTGGTGTCAACTCTTGTGCAGTTACATTGATGAAGTATCGAATGACAGGAAATGTTGCTAAATGAAAAAAGCTGTAAATTGTTCGCCACAACTTTCTACCGCTTAATTTGTTTATTCCTATTTATTCCTTTTTTGTATGCCACCATTCAGAAGCCTTGAACTGGAGGACACAAGAAGTCATCGTGAATGCATTCCATATTGTTGTAGGTTACGTGAAAAGACTCCACCCATTATAGAGAGCGCTAAAATTCGCTTGTTTGGCTGAAAATATGGTGGAAAAGAGTGGGGAACAAACCACTACAGTCACGCCTTCATTAGAGTGGATCCCAAATATGTTATTCATTACCAATTGGAAATATCCTAATAACAGAAGGACATCCAACCAGGCTGATTCTAGAGTCAGCACGTAGTTGCTTTGTTACCTTTGACAAGCCAAAACCTGTCATCATGGATTTTCATTCTTCAAGGCTTTATTTTCAGAGACTGGAAAGCTTAGGACCCTACGACAATTTTCGAGGATAGGCTGATGTGTCGCACCAACAGTCGATGAAATCATTATAGCTGCGTAACCGCACGCTGCATCCGATAATCTACTAACTATTCTGTAATCTCAGTTACTTCATTTGAACAACAAAAAAGGTAGATCAAGAATTGCGACCTTTTTGAATGGCCTTCGGCAGTCGCAAACGGGGAAAAAACGTTCGCATAGGGTGGACACTAACCGATCAAATATGCTATTTGACAAAAATGTTGGTGAGGCCATTTGTCGGACGACAGGTTGGCTTGAATCCAAGCCATGCTTTTTTCATATAAAGCACGCCGTGTTTAACTTTTTTACCTAGTGACCTTTGCACAGTTACCATTATGCAGTTTCTCCAAAACTAACAATTTCTTTTTTAAAACGATGCCAAATAAGTTCGGCTTAAATAAACCTATTGCTACTGCGCATTCACTTGTGTATGCTTAGCTCTCCAGGACTATGGGATAGTGGGTTTTCCGTTTTGGAACCCTTTGTTGAGTGTCTTTGCCACATTATGTCATCAATAAATATTCTTTGGAAATCATGTTGAACCTCCTACAAATGCCTTTTGTCATTTTTGAACTTCTTTGAGAGACAACCGAGTGCCCGAATAAAATGAGGAAGATGTTTATATTAGGCGGATACGATACATGTATAGAATGAGCATAACTGATACGGAATTCTTGTAAATTCATCCTTAATCGACATTGGGATCAATCAACTAATGCACTCAGACATTGTCCTTATAGACGGCATCAAATACTTGAAAACAAATTTGGTGTGTTCTCAAACACTTTGAAATGCATAGTCAGCAGTATTCGCTGTCCTCTCATGCAGCTTCAGACTTTTCCACAAGGTAGACGTTTCGCTCCCTGTTGGCCAACCAAACGCTTGGCTATTGCAGTGTTTGCATATTTCGCTCCGCGACGTTTAACTTGTGGATACACAATCCTCCTGAATTCATAAGACCTCAATTTATTTCTCAAAACTAACTGACGCCTGAGTTTTGTGGCATTTTGTTTCTAATTTCTAAAACTATTATTAGTGGGATGTGGTAGCTACTGTTTCCCCAAGTACTTTATCTGAACTCCCTGAAATCCGGACCAATACCACACTAGAATAATGTGACCATCCACCCTGAACATCGTGACGCCAAGCAGCATGGGATATTCTTCTACCTCATTTTCTTTTCCCATGAAACTATTTAAATTTTCCCATCCAAGGTTGGACACCCATGTTCTTTTGCTTGTTTAGGTCAGAAATTATGAAAAAATAACAGTTCTGCATGTTGCCGACAGTTCACCAAATTCATAAGCTGTAGTAGGCTTCAGGCAAATCCCACCTTCAGGAGTATTTAAAGCAGATGGCTAGAAAGTCAATTCAAAACGTTCTGGAACAATACACTTCCGTTTTCCGCCCGTTTTGCAAACTATCTAGATGGCGCAAGCGGTGCACCGCGCTGTCTTAACTGCATGCAGCATGTACGTCAACAGGCATTCCGTAGAGATTCGCTTTAGCAACAGATAGGGTTTTTAGGGTAAAGTGGTTAAAACGTTAGATACTAAGCCAGACCACCGTCCGCCAAAGAAATCCCCATTTCCGCCGTGATTGAGCCTCTACATAGTAACTCAAATTGGAAGCGACAGCTGTTAAGATGAGCATTGCGGAAGCATCGCATTTCCTTGGGTGGGGCGATGTGTTTCTCAGTGTAAGTGGCTTAATATCCTACGGGACTTGGAATGCAGTCAACCGCAGTAGCGGGTATGCTGTCACTTCTCAGAAAGGCTGCTTAGCCAAGGCTCATTTCTACTTATGCGCTTAGGTTTTATGGCTGAGGAAGAAGCTGGGTCACTCCCGCTAATGAAATTAGGCTCCATTAGAATTCTCGAGTGTATTGAACTCGAGGGTGAAGGCATCTTGCTCATATCCGTTTATGTAGAGACATAAGACTTTGGACATTAAAACTCGCATTCCCTCTTGCTTCTAACCGTTTACAAAGTATGTCTTCCATGATGGCATTTAAGCCTCAGTACAAATGTATTGTACGATGGTCTCGATGAAGATGAGCTGAATTTATTACCTGTCCATAATTTGACCGCATATTTTCACAAAGCAAAACCACCTAATTCGCGAAATTCATTTGCAACAACTGTGCCTAACTTTCTTTGTGCCGATTCGTCGAGAAACGCACTTGAGTATGGCTGTTACAGTACCGAGGATTGATGATATCCAACTTATTCTTCATGCCGCTGAGTATGATAATCAACAGTAAGAACACGTCACCATGTTCCCTGCCACAAACAACCTTAGCGCTCACTTGATCATCGGTCATCATGTCGGTTCGGTTAGAGATAATCGAAACGCACAGTTCCCCTTAGGAGGGAAAACGGATGAAATGTAGTCTAATAAAGGTTTCTGGAACCCCACCGGATTAACGGAAGCAGTTGTGCGCGCAAATACGGAGCGGGTGTAGATCACTGTGTGGCTTACCTGGTGCCTCTAATAACCAAGATGGGAAACCTTGTTCAAACCTTATTATTCACCACGAGAACGAGATTAATTCTCAGTAAAGATGTGCCCCAGCTTTGTGATACAAAAACACATGGAGTAAGCGAAGAGGACAAGACTGTCTTACTCTGCCCTAAGCTGGACAGTGACTGGTCCCGATGGTATGAAAAAACTAAGTTGTGACTTGAGTATCACAAAGGAAGATTCGTATATTTTGTTGATGTTTTTTTTTCAAGGAATTTAATGCAGAGTTGCATATATATATATATGAGTTGGTTTGAAACCTCATAGACTTTTGCAATATAAACGGAATGCACTTAATCACTCAAAGATGAATAAAGCGGATAACAGTCTTCTCGGTGGATTTAAGAAGCTAATGACCACTTAGAAAACTCCGATAGAATCAGAGGGCATTCAGACACCACAGCCAAGGTTTGAGTGGGCAGTACGTCATTGTTAATTCGGGTCTACCATGCTGATCTCGGCTACCATTACTTTAGTTGAGTGCAAAACCAGACAGGAGAACAATTGAGTAAGTCGTGGAAAATAAATCGACACATACCATCCTCTCGTCTGCAGCAGTTCAGTGTGTGTTTATGCACTTGAATCAGCAAACCGCTTTTTCATTACCATGTTCAGCACAAATTCATGACATAATTTTCTTCTGATTTATTTTCACTGCCTCATAGCGGCAATTTTCGAAAATCGGCTTTTCTTATAGAATATTGAACAACCTCGTGGACTGGTTCAGCTACTTAAAGGATCCGCGCGCTGACTAATTGTTCAGAAGTAACAAACGAAGTCTTTCGTAACCTACTAAGTGTAACCGCCCGCCTAATGAAAGTTAATATTCACAAGGCATTTGCTTTCGCCGAGAAAAGTAATGATTTTAACCCCTGGCTCTGAGAGTTACGACGAAACAAGCACTCATTAAGTCCTTATGGCTTACGTGATTGCCCCCTGCAGACGATGACCTAAGGTCAAGGTATTTTTACTGAACCACTACACTCCGGAAGTTATTCGATTATACGGGGACCAGTATCCAGATGTCGATTTAAGGGTGAACTTGGGTGTCACTTACATTGTGTGATATATGCATATACTTTGGATACATATTCGTGGTAAATTGTACCCCCGAATTATATGATTTAGTAACCTCTTCTATTGCGTTCAGTAGATAATCAATGAGGCAAGTTGTAGCATGTTTGCTAGACTTTCATGAACTCCTTGAATACAGATCATAAGCTTTAAACGCCGTACAATTCATCATTACAAAACTCTAAAATCATTGACGATGAGCTTTCAACAGATGTATTTGAATGCTTGAATTCGAATTTCCTCATGAGCGATCCTGAGTTGTATATTTGTATGTCTGCTTCTCAAATTAGGACTTTGAAAGTCATTGGTTTGCAAATCGGCGCCAATTTGGCGGTGATGTCATCCGCAAACAACCACGAAAAACGGGCATGAAAACTACGGTTCACGGAAATCTAACGTTCAAGCTCCGTCATCTCAGTCACTTTTGGTTACTTATCAATAGGAAGTAGTGTAAGTGTAAACATGCTTATCAAACCACGCACTCAGCTTGACAGTGTGACAGATAATTAGGGGGCTTAGCCGGACGAATTCGGTGTGTATTACTGCTGAATATCATACCACGAAATAGTATTGAAAATATGCAGGCTTTAAATTTCATCCGTTGTCAATTGTGTAGAGTGGATGGTAGTGGCACGTCAGTTGAGTTAACTACTCCTGTCACCTACTTGAAACTGTCATTTCCTGACGTTAGCCGCACTCGCCTGGCTCATTTATGTTGGTCCTCGCTGCTGACAACTTGCGTGTTCACGCGTAGTATTATTGATGCGCAGCATCTGTATTAATTACACAGTCGCTCGTCTTGTTCAGTTCGAGTTGTCCATTTTCGAATTGGATAGGCAACGAAAGCCGTTCTAAAATGTTTGCTGATTGTGATCAATACGCCTGCTCAGTATACTCGCTCACATAATGAATAAATAAAATAAAATAAAATGAATAGAATAAAAATAAAATAAATGGATAAAGAAGTATTCTTCTCATCCACACGCTACTTAGATACAAATCGATGCAGCGTACTATTTTGCCCCAACTGACTTGATTGCTTCTCATAATAAAACTGAACGTTTGAAATATTAACCAACAGTTGAAAGTAATGTAGCGGATGAATTTCCCAAGGGCATTTCCGAAACCCATTTATTTGAGGAAACGAGTAACTTCTAGAATAGGGTTATTGAAGCCACTTTCAGGATATCGAGTAATTCAGCGTTCGATAGATGTAAGACAATCACAATAGAGCACTCCGTCTGATTTAGTCAGTTTTCCGTACTTGTCCGTTGTCTCAGTCAAAGTAAAGTTTTAGTGCGATGCTAGTCTGATGTGGGGAGGAGCGGCTGTTTGCGCCGTCAGAAAATTTAAAGCATTAAACCAGAATTACTAAAACGCTGACGCGCAAGCTTTTACGGCTAGAAAAGTTTGACTCCAAAGGAAGGCTGCAAGTTAGTTTCTGGAAACTTTTCTCCGTTTGCACTAAGCAGAGCTTTTTGAAAGGGTGAGGTTATCTTTAGACAAGCCTGCGGAAGCGAATATCTCATGGACCCTAACTTGTGCCCCAACCTTTAAAATAGCAGGACTGACTGCTTGGTGTCGATGGTGCAATTGCAACGTTTTAGCCTGACTTGGCCCGTGAGATTAAAAAGCGAACAAGCAATGTTTCCATAAGTCGGGAAAATCCAGCTCGTCCCAATTATTAGTTCTACTTGTTTACGGTTTTTATTTACCGTCGGGACTACCGTTTGCTAATCCAGCAGAGCGGAAAGATGGACAAATCTAAGCTTCTGGTAAATATACCCACCATAGTTGAACATATTTGTTTCAAGTCTCCATGTACTTGTGTAGAATACGTGCTTCTGTTCACAAAGGATTGGCTCATAATACTTATGAGATTCGATACCAGGCAAGTAGTCCTGACTTCCTGTTTGGCCATCACCAAAGGTTAGCACCAAACTGCAAAACTTACCAAATACAATAATAAATAAAATTTACACGTCCTGAGTCCCGACAATATCTTTCTATTAAACTCTTACGACACAGATGTCAGTTAGCTATCGAATAGGTCACGTGTTTATTGTTACAAACCTGAATAGAGTGCAGAGAAATGAGCCGTTTTAGGATACACCTGCTACACTTCGTTGTGCCGTTTCGGGTGCATACTAACAAACAACTTTAGACAAATGAATGAAAAACAGCGAAGCCGTTATCATCGAGATGCTGGAAGCATGTCGATCATCAAGGGAGTTCCAGTGATACGATTGGCTCCCTCTCTTCAAAGCGTTCTGTGTTCCACCTTCTGATACCAAAAGATTCCGTAAACTGTAACACCTTACCTTTTTGTTTTATTTATTTATTTACCTGAAATAATTCATTTGTATACACCGGGTGTTTTACAGCGGAACTAGCCCGAAGAATTTCATAACACCTCCTTTCTCTGTGCTGTTTTCAAGGTGTTATCTGATAGAAGACACTTTAGACTCCTTGTAAGTTGACTGAAAAGTACGGAACCCGCAAACTTTCTCTAACGCGGCTTATTTACACGACTTCAGATGTGTCGCTGCTTATCGGCAGTCATTGCCGGCAAAAATGACATGCATTTCCTACAAGAAAAGCGCAATATGACTGAATCTTAGAGAGGATTGCGCCCTATGCCCTGACAGATTTTAGAGATATTTATCGATAGGGATTTACGCTTGAGTTACTTTATCTGCATTTTGTAAACAGGATCAAGTAATATACGGATTAGGTTTTCAAAAACAGTTATTGTTTCTGGAATTCTGAAATTTAAGGTTGAAAAAATATATAAAATGCGAAAGCATGATTGCTGGACTCGTTTTGAAGTGTTTGCGGACAATGAGGGTATCAATCAATAGCGTCTAAAGTAACTTTGCTGGTTAGCGCATTTTTTGTCAGAACTCCCATGGACATGCTCCTAGTGAAGTAACACCCAACAATCAAGCTTCTAGACCTCCGTCAAATGTGTAAGAAAATTTGAAAAATGACGAGAAAACCAGAAGGAAATGCTGGTAGCAGAACCTTTGAGTCTCCATAACCAATGACATTGTTTTTTGAAGAGCAGAGAGTCGACAGTCGTTTCTGTTAGTTTACTATCCCAGAAAGTCAAGGACGCCCTGATTAGAGTAGCTATGGCAATGGATTATTAACCGTTCTTATGGATAAAACAAACTGCATTTTAAGACAAGTGAAGTTACAATAGTTTAAGTGATTCGGTAGATGCATTTTTCAGATAAAAGTCAGGAGTGATTAGAAACGAACTTGCGATACAAAACCGGTTTCGCCGCTCTGCATATCCGACGCGAGTGTACGCGATTCGATAGTTCAAGTCCAGGTTCGCACAGGCGAAAATATAAGTACCTTAGGGATAGCAATAAGAGGTTTGTATCCTAAGGTGCAAGTTCCACCAAATGATTCTGAGGGTAACGTAGGTGGTGAAGAAACATCAATCGACATCCAGAAAAGAATGCCTTTCCTGTGAATCACTTAGGTGGTGCCCTAAATTCTCTCGGTTTCGGCTGAGGGGATCTTCAACACAGGGCAATGGCAGCAAATCAGATCGGTCTGGACAGTCATGAATAAAAACCGAACTACCCACAGAAAATTGTGGGTATGAACTTTATTCGGACTTGGAGTGAATGATCACACATGAAAATTTTCTTTTGAGTATTTTGCAGCTTTACGCCGTTTTTTGTGGAGGTGTAGAATGGGTTGCTGGAAGAGAATGCATAGTCTCGTATTATTAAACGCAACCCATGACACTCGGGCGTTTATTCCATAACTCGATTACTTTATGGATAGCTGCTCGCCGATCCAATTAACCTAAATTAACAGCGGCTAACGAGCGTCAAAACATGTTAGAAGAATCTACAGAAACATGGGATCTAGACAGTGAAATCGTTCTTGTTGGCCCATATCCAAAAATCAAAAACATGTGGCGTTCATGTCATGAAATCTCAACATTGTGACAATGAACTGATTTATATGATTGCCCTTCTGCTGGACTGGAACCGTTAACTTAGGATTCAGCAATTTAGTTTACGAACGGCTCTCAAGCCCCTAAAAGGCAGTCTCATTTACGCCTCACTAGTAAACTGAAACAGTAACCAGCCAAAGTGTGAATTGAACTAGCAAGCTACAAGAATAAAAGATGTCGATTCGTGGCTTATTAGAATAGAATGTACTTTCTTTTTTAGGCATTTCACCAGACACTTACCAATAGGAGCGAGCAATCTGTGAGCATTGGGGCTCGGTCGAGATAAAGTAATATGAACGTAAAAACTGAACGCAGGACGACCACATCCAGCTAAACAAAGGTCATTATTTTCAGGCCAGAATTTATTTAAAATCCCCCAAAATGTTGTAAATGCAAACCACACTAGTTGCCACACTAAGTAATCTCTTTCAAAACGATAGTCAAAGAATACTAGAATTTGTGAACATCTAAAGGCAATCTTCAAAGGTATTTTTGGCAGTTCGGGGTGTCATGCGAAGGCTTAATCTACCGGATGGTAGTCATCCTAGGCAATCAAAAGCTTGAGGCAGGGCTGGTTTGAATTCGTATGTTTGATAGGATTTATCCAGCAAAGCTGCTTTCACTGTATTGACAACTAATAATAAACTGACTTAGAAATCAATAGGCAATATTTCATTGTTTTAGATAAACAAACGTTTGGCAAATGTCATAAGAGCTAGGTCCGAATGTAACCAGAAAACTTTAACGCAAGAAATATCTGTTCACTGAACAATCAAAACAACTCTGCCCAAACGGTACAAAATGTCCGCGAAACACCTTTTGCTTCTTTGTAATATAGTTCAGCCAATATCTCCTGAACTGCACACATAGTGGAACCACCAAAATGGTACCTGTAAAATAACGACCGGCATAGATCAATATATAACGCAATACAGTCAACATTACTACTGACTGTTGCAGGAGATGAAGTCGCTTGTGCTCCACTGCCGTAGGACCATTTAATTTATTTGTACATAACCCTTAATGGAAATTGTGAGCCATGAACTGGGACCTAGGGCTAGCTTACAACAAACATTCCGGGTAACCACATCTCGAACAAAGTCAGACAATCTGGACAGAAACTGGTAGCACGAACGTCAGTGACATTAATTTCCAACATATCATTAGTGGCCAAGTGTAACAGTCGCCAACTAACATATTCTGGCCACTTATCTATGTGGGTCTGCCAGAACGTCAGCCACCATATTCCTGTTACTGTGACGCGTTTGCCAATTAATCACCCCATTGTTCATCCTACAACAGACGAGGAACAACCAAATCACGATTCGACCAAGGACAGCGGAACGAAGTGCTGCACAATTGTCTGTTACAATACACCCGCATGTTTGGCCTATCACAGTCCTGGTTGTTTTTCAGAAAGTGACCGGCTCAACCTGTCAGATATGGGGACATCGGGGATTCAAAAGCCGATTTGTCTTGAAGGTTAGTTAAAAACTATCGTGTTCGTCTATATATGTCTGAACGGCTACTGGCATACATGCTTAAATGGAATAACGCTAGTAGCTATGTTTGGCGGAAGTATGACAGGCCGCATTCCGTTCAAAAGACTGTTTAAAAGACGCCTTGACATTTTCCCATTGACCCCATTAGGATTTTACTTTGCTTCGCCTTATGCAAGTTTTTTTTCATTTCATGTGGAGATTTTAACTGTTTTGGATATGCTGATCAATAATTGGACACGGAGTTGGTAACACACTTGGGAAACAACCACTGGCTTGTGGTAGAAGTTAATGCCCACAGTGCTGACCGCATTAGCAATCGGAACCTCACGTGTCTAGTTTAAACAGACATTTCGCTAGCACATATTCAACATATGATCTGCAGAAAATGGTTGTTGTTATGTCACACCCGAAATTTCACCCGAAGACCCCACTCCCAAAGCCTTATAATCCAACAGCAGATCTGGTGCCCATTAATTCCATTAATTTCCTTGAATATCAACACGTCAGATTGCACTCAGTAGTAGACGTCCAGAAGCAGCGTTCTTCAAGTTTACTTTCTACAGTATCACCGTGATGGAATATTGCAAGAACTCTCAGATGAGTTTTAAAAAGGGCTTGAGTGTTGGCAGGCAGATTAATGAGCCTAATGATCTATATCGTAACGAGTATAACTTTGTAACAAAGTAGCAAAAGCGCGTGAAAGAAATTAAACATATTTTGGGTGTTGTTGATGCGGAAAGCCTTCCAGGATGGGGTCTCCGTGACCCCAACAGTCCCTGGCTGAAGATATTGCACGAAACGGCGGCTGAGCGTTGTCGGTGACGTTTGTGTTGTCAGTTTCTTTCTGGATTGTCTGATTGAGCGCTTGGAAATGTAGGCACCTCAGAATGCTTGCGATATGTCAGCACTGGCCCCTCTCTCACGCAGCATTTTCTCTTCATTTTATTCTAAGACTTTAAATATGTTCAGATAGACTTTGTGGCTGTAGGGCATTGAAGCGTCAATGTCAACACTGATATTTTGGCCTTTGGTGATGATGATGCCACTTGGGAACCCCCTAAAATCTTGCTCCAGAAAATAGGTATCGTATATGTTTCGCACTTTCAACTAAGGCCAGTCCTATGCACCAATTTTCTTACAAAAGAAAAAATTCGAAATTTTACATATTGAATAACAAGTTACCCAAGAAGGCGTACATTTCTTCAAAGTGCCTTGCAAATGAATTGCTTGTTCACACCAGCTATAATGCAAACTAATGATTCCTCCTACCTCAGTAATCTACTAATTAAGATCCCAAACGCACTGGTGTATCTGATTAGTGTAGACATTTGCTGGGGAAATCTTACTTGTACCATACTGTCTCATATCTTATTTTGGGAGGCGTTTTCATTTTCAGGAGGATATTGTAAGAAACATTTTAGGGTCCGTGAAAGTTATCCCGAGAAATGGGTTACTTACTGAGAGAAAAGCTGCGCTTGGAAGGAAAGGAAGTTAATTCTGATTGAGTACTGAACTGAAAGACCAACTAACGTACGAGTTGCCAGCACAATGACTGGATGTCAGACTACCGCCCCGGCTGAATCACTGAGTGCAGCCTGCCTTTATATCTGAGAATATTTCTGCAAAAATTCTTACCATAATGACGACATATTATTACTTCGGTATATTCTATCAAATTATTTTGTCAACAGCATAACACGCTCACATGGAAACTGATGCAACATACTTTGTGCTGAAACAAAAAACAAATTATTTTTACATAAAAGGCAAGTTTGTTTCCAGACTTAGATCATAGCTTTCTTTCATTACATTCAGATGTGAAAAACTAAATACTGGAATAGTTTTTCGGAAATAAGCATTATTAGATAAAAACTCACACCATGCCAATCCATTTTGCTGATTCTGTACACGTGGAAAGTAATTCAACCACCACAAGCCATTCAGATAGAAACTGCCCCAAGGAAATAAGCAAGTGTGTCCGTCCTAGGCAAATGTGTAGCAGTCCACTGCTCCTACTGTATAGTCCCCTCTGATGGATCGAATATATAGTGAATGTATTTTCTTTCCTCACCAAGTAGCAGTTGCAGTTCTTTTTCGTCGCCATCTACATTCACTCCTACACTCAACAGATCAATAATTCATGTGCGTTCATCAATCAGATTACTTATACGCGACAGTCCGACTGAAGCGAGCTTCATTCGCGTTATAGCTGCCGTATTGTACGGGAAATTGAAACGAATGTGTAGGTTGTTGGAATATGTTGGTTTGCATCTTTTCGGATGGCTGTGAATCTGCTGACTGTGTTGTAACCCGGATTCCAAAATATGGCAGCTTTAAGGCCTTAGATTCTTTGCAGCAAAAAGAGGTCTCCGCACACAACAGTCAAGTTACACAATAACTCAGGAACAAAACAAAAGTTAGTTGTGGCGCAAAAGCGAAAGTGCATGAGCAAACAATAATGCAAATGTATGGATCTTGTATCCAGTTCAACCGACTGGAGAGAGTCCTAATACCACTACCCAACCTCTTTGGTCGGGACAGTGTGCCAGTCTGGAGTATGATTTGTGTTCACCGCCTGTTGCTGAGATGCGATACTGTACTTGAGCATCAGTATCCTCCATCAACTGACCCACGAGTTAGTGATACTAAGTAAACAAGTCTATCGCTAAGTAATCCAACGTCCCTCTGATGAAGGTGTTCGGCTCCGTTTTGATGCACTTCAAAAAGCTTGCTCATATCTGTTGTGAAAATTTTGTTTAGAACCTTAGGGAAAATTTAAAAATGTCCACAAATGAGAGGTGTCTTTTTTGTGGGTACGGTTCCTGTAGTATACAAATGTTGATCAGAAGGAAGTCGGTTTCACCTTTCTTAGTAAGCCATTAGATGTGCTCTCCTGATATTCCTAAACAAGAATTAAACAGTTATATAATGTCCCTGACATTTTCAAAGTAAACCGAATGGCTAGGGGGGACTCGGCGGAACTAGCAGCTTTGATAGCTCCAGTTAGCGGAAACACTGCGGCTTAGAACTATCCTGACGCGTGTCTTTAAGTTCGTAGGCTTCTCACTTTGTAGGTTGGTTTCACATGTTCTCTGAAACCTAAGTCGATTCGTCCAGCTTGTTTGTATTTCAGGTCAGTTAACTTGCAATTGGGCACACGAGAGTAGTCGCATGCGTGGTGTGTGTACTACACATCTTCACTAGGAATAAGTCACCATAGTAATGAGCGTTCAATTGTTTGAAGCGTGACCAAACCACATGTTAAAGTTCGTGTCCATTACGGACTGAATGACTGAGTATTCATCACCAAACACACTTGCTATTCGCTCGTACCAGTAGACTTCCTCGACGCAGTAGACTAAGATGGTCTCACATCGTAGTTCGATGCCTCCTAAGTTGCCAGAGAACATGTGACCTCGGATTTTGTAGTTCCAGCCATCATATTGTTTGCTACAGTTTTCAGAACGTGTGCATGTTGAACAAGTTTGAGATTCAGACTAAGCCTGGGGTTGTTGTCATGCCACTCAAGGTTGACAGCTGTCACGATATGCCAGCTGATGTCATCCTGCCTACTAATGTCAACACTGATTTCAAACTACGAAAAAAACAAACAGTAAAAATGCATAAAATTCCGCGGTTGAGGAGTTCACTATATGTGTTCATATGATGAATTTTTTACCAAATGCAATTTTTCTTGCGAGAGTTTGTGTTTTTTGGTAGATCCGTGAATGTTGGAGAAAGCTTTGTAATGTCAACAGAACTGGAATGCAGCAAATAGAACCCTCTCCTAACTGTTGCAGGGAATACCTTCAAATTCTCTCTAATCCCGGAATATGGCTTCCTCAACGGCACATTTCAGTGTCACTTGAGGAGACAAAGAACCACTGCGCAACTACGTCTAGAGTATGCAATCGATTTGCCTAGTCTGAGAGAAGATCAAATAACACTGCAGCCCCTCCAGAACCGGCCAAACCACCACAATCGTGCAAGCAAAGACATCCTTACACAGACAATTCAGCTAGTTGAACTGCCAACGAAGTCAAACGATCACTGGTCGGTAACCTCAGGTGCCTTTCGAATAATGGTTTTTACGTCTACTTCGGTGGAGAATAATACGTCTTCCCATAGAAGTGTGCGGACTGATTCGGATTTTCCGGATGACGTTATACTGCTGGGCAAATACCAGGACAAAATTAACAGTAAGTGGATAAGTTTACGCGTGACTTTTTACACCAAAAATCTTATTGTTACACATGTCACGCTGCCTTTCTACGAAATGGTACATTTCATAGGTTGCTGGAGATAACAGTTCACGATGGAACCTTGAAGGCCTCGGTCTAGCACCACGATCAAACTACCAAGAGTTTTCGTAGTGTCCCAAAGATTGCGATACTCTGACGGAAAATACATTGTTATGTTTCACTTGATGTGTTGCAGAAGGAGCAACAACTTTATCTGGGATCTGAGAGTATAACCTCACTCTGACGTAACCGATAGATGTGAGATTTGTTCTCCGCAGGAGTTTCAGTAAAATTCAGCTTCCTCCAAAGTATAACTAGTAATGAGGGTTCAAAATCACGTCTTCATAAATTTGATCTAACATGTCATGTCTACTTAAACTTTACCTGGAAGTGCTCCTTCAGAGTGAAATAAACTCCTATGTAAGTTTTTCTAATTTTATAGATGTGCGGTTTGCACAATTTATCTAGTCCAAGCAAAGTGAGCCGGTGTCTGTTTGAACCAGAGTTCAGATAAATCATTTCTCTAAGTATTGTTGAAGGAGGCCATCGAATTACCCATAAGATGAACGCTTCTAAGAACAGTGACCCGGTGTAACCCAGAACGCACCTGCTATGCACAGCAGCATTAGGAGTAAGAAAATCATGTCTTAAGCCGTGTGCCTCTGGGATGAGGTAACCTTTCACAGCCAAATGGCTCAAACCATTGAGTTATTGCTCTATAACGAACCATTTCAAGAATATCCTAACCCTCACCTGTTTCGCATGCCAGCTCAGGAAGTTGAAACTCAGGGCAGGCTGCTAAAATCAAACTCAGACCAAGACTTTAATCATTCGAAGACTACATTAATCTTCAAAACTCCCACCAAAATCGCCTTGTCTGAATACAAAAATAACTCGAGAATTTCTAGCTCGGAACCTGTAACATCAGGACTCTACTGGATACGGGTAATAATGGTAAGCCTAAATGTCAAAGAACTCAAAAGTTTTGGTATCGATATTTTGATGTCGGACGAGACAAGTTTGGAAGAAAACAAAAAAACTCTTTCAAGCTATGGCCGGATAGACATTCTTGTGGTCCCAAGTCTCAAAGGACAGTCGACCAACCAAGGCGAACCAAACTACATCAGCCCAAGAGTGATGGTAACTGGAACTGACTTCGCCAGCGAGCGATTTAATAAGTGTACCTACACGGAGTTCCAGGTTTGAGCAGGCGGGATAATCCCCACATAGACCCACTGAAGATGCGAACACGAACATGCATGTTATTTTCCCACGAAGGAACTTCAGAAATAGTGTCAGCCCATGATCCATTGTATACAAGTTCGAAGGTTTGCTCGTTGTCCATGACAGGACTGGTTTTGGCTACATTTGACATGGCGGCACCCGAGATCGATTTCGTCCAAACACAACTCAGACACAAGAGAATTTCTTTGCGTATTCTCCCTAACAAACGCTTTGTCATAAGAGCAACGCATGATGACCAGTAAGAACATACGATTCACTGTACACATTAGGCGTTGGCAGGGCTTGTCAATTTGATCTTAAAATAGAATATGCTTTTGTTCGCTGCCCTAATCAATTCAATCCCTCATAGTGTTCCTTTGTCAAAACAGACATTATGGTTTTCTCAACCAGATTCAGGATCTGGAGGTCAACACACCTTGTACTTTACTTTGATGTCGTGTCTCTGTTTACCAACTTATGTGGATAGTAGAATAAGTGTACACATCACTTGTCGGTAGAGCTCTGGCAACGCCTAATGTATACAGTGACTCGTATGCTCTTACCAGCCATCATGCGTTGTTCTTATGAAAGGTCGTTTGTTTGGGAGAATACGCAAAGACAATCCCTCGTGCCTCATTTGTATTCGGAAGGAATCGGGCTCAGGTGAATGGATCCAAAACCAATCTTGTTATTGAGAATGCGCATACCTTCGAATTAGTGTACATCGTAATTCTGATCTGATCATGACTGCTGGTCTCCGGACTATAGACAATGGCAGAGTGGCTGGATTTCGAAGGAAAAGCATGTGACCTCTGAGCAAAAACGTGTCAACAAACACTTCACTTTTACGAGTTTTTCCTATACTGACACCACTTTCTTGACTTAATTGTCTATCGACTAGCGTACATCCACTCGTTTCTTAAAGGGCATATGTCTGATGACGTCACTAAATCTCCACAGGTGATCTCTGATAAGGTAGATATCTGGCGTATTAGCCACTAGAAACAGCCTTACAAAACAAGCTTTGTTTGCATAACCTTGCTGTTCTGCTGAATTTCAGGGCTATTCCCAACTCCTCTGTTGCATATTTGACCTTGGTAATCCAAGGACTCATTCAACATGATATTGATCGAAACGCAACACTGGAATTATACGGTCTATAAAGGTGAATTCCACGTACTTTGGTCATTGGCGACTCTAATTCGAGAGGCTGGACAAGCATTTCAAATGGTGTTAGTCCAACGCTTCATGGCTCTACGGAATTCGGCAGGGTCCGCACTCGTGTCAGATTGTGAAAAGACCTGAGCCCGTTGATTATTTCTGATATACAAGCTCTCCATACGTTTTTGGAGCTTCTCATTTGTGCGAAGACATATCAGTCAACCAACCCATAACAGAAAGTAACAGAACAAATCGGCCCAAAACTGCTGGAATTACTAATTCTTCATATATTTATTTAGTTAAACAGCAACTTACCTTTGTCCATTATGAGGCAATCTTGATGATTCTATCACTGGATGCCCAAAGCGAGCCGCAAAAAGGGCAATCTTTATTAAATTATCTCGTCAACATCTGACTTGTTGAGATAAAACTTGAGTAGAACTAAAGGATGCAATAGCTCCATGAACGAACTCAAATGCGCACGACATTACTGCACGTTTTGGTAAAACCTCATCTTCGACCGGAACTTAGTGGAACATTGTTGCTCACGAAGCAAAACCATAAACACGCCTGCATTTATATCAGAAGATGCAGTTTGCTGTACTCAAAGCATTTTACCTTCACGTAAAACTATCCACAGCGGATAAATGGAAGGCTTCATGTTCTTTAAACGCAGTAATTCCAGTAAATATATTTCCGACACAGTGACATTTTGTATGTAAGCCAACTAAATTTTGACGATAGGCTGACCATGTAGAAGTGGTAATTTGGAGCAAATGAAGAGCTTTTGCGTTGAAACTGTAAAACCCCTTACTGTGACGGATTTTAGCCCTTAGGCATGGGTCAGCCTAAATGTCGATTTTTGGAGTGTCTGTTAAATGTTATCGGGACACTGTTTCCGGTTTTCTATCTCAGACCAAATATTCCCGGTTGACATTGAAATTTCACCTGCCACGTTAAGAACGACAAGAGGAGAAAATTGTATCACAATCGCCGTTCGGCAGAACAAAACAGGTTCTATCTGGCTGGCGTATCAGAATTCTCTGGAGACATGGATAAGTGGGTGTTGTCCACTGCAGCCGGAAGAGCATAGCCAACAAGACAAAAGTCAGGCTTCATTCAGGTGGTTCTTGGTTAGTTTGAGAAAGCGCATAAAATTAGCTTGGTACTCATTGTTCATTCAGTCGCATGGACTGATTGCTGTAATGGCTCACTGAATTCGCTAATTAGCCTCTCCTATAACGTGACAAGGAGACGACTGCTTGCGCCTACGCATCGGGTTGAGCGCACGAACCCAGAAGGTAGGGATTTCGTAAAATCCAAACATGGATGAGGGAGAATCAATTGCTTTTCGGTATGAAATTACTTTATGCAGCTTAAACATGCAAAAGAACAGTTTCAAAAAAGACTGAGCAATTCAGTTTGATGAATTTAATTTATCTAAATCTAATTGAAGTGCAAACGGTTTGGAGGGAATAGAATTGGAATGTCTGGGCCAAGGCGATAACACAATGTAAACAGTGAAACTTTGTTGCTCGGCTGTTCGTCCTGTTGGGGACCTGACAGTTCAGATTAACTAACTAACTGGTTACGTTACACGATTGCAGGTTTCAGCTGATTTCCGACTGACGCAACCGATCTGTCCATTTGTGGATTGGGTTATTGCTAAGATCGTTGCTTTGCTGTTGGTCATATGGTGTTATGGACACGCAGATGAGGTGCATGTCACTTAAATTTTTGGAATTGCACGGGGCGTGAATGGGGTATTTCAGGTTACGGAAGTTTGTGTGTTGCGAGATGACTGAAACCTGATCAAACGGAATGATATGCTGATTCGATAAAGATGGCTAGAAATCGGGACAGAATAGTAAGCTTGTTTTGCGTAAATGGCAGCACAAATATGACAGGTTGAAAGATTTGTGTTTCAACATGTGTCTCAATAGCTCACACCATTTCTTAGAAGTCTGCACAATGAATGCACATGCAAGATTATCAGTTTTAAGCACAATTCAACCCAGAACGACCAAACCGCAAAACTTACAAACAAGATAAACAAAACCCTGAAGAAACTCAAGGATCTTCACAAAATCTCAGAGAAAGAGTACTGGAGAATGAAGGCTCGCGACTCAGAAGTTGCCCGACTCTACGGACTTCCAGAGGTTCACAAAGAGACGGTACCATTACGCCCGATTTTCTCACTACCAAGAACACCCACATAAACATTTCAAGAGAATTATGGAAGCGGCTGAAATATCTCACCAATGGGTCCCAATATTCAATCAACAATGCAGGACAATTTCTGGAGAGACTTAAAAACGTAAAAGTCGAATAAAAATTGAAGAAGACGAAATAATGGTGTCCTTCGATGTAACCTCACTGTTCACATCAGTTGATTTAAATGCAGCGAGGTCAACGATTGCTGAACTCCTGGACAACAACAACCGCGAAAACATCAACGGAACGCTCGGGAGAGAAGAAATATGTGAACTACTAGATGTGTGCTTGACGACCTACTTTGAGGTCAATGGAGAATATTATGATCAAATCAAGGAAGCGCCAATTGGGTCACCAATTTCAGGATTCATCGCGGAAATTGCAATGCAGGAACTGGAGCGGATCGTGCTACCAGATATCAAACCGAAAATATGGGTACCATATGTGGACGACACATTTACTATTGTGAAGAAAAATGAACTATCACGAGCGACTGAACTGCTGAACAACGTGTTCCCCGACATCCACTTCACAATGGAAACGGAAGAAAACAACAAATTGGCGTTCCTAGATGTGCTGATCACGAGGAAAAGAAACGGCCAACTGCAGACTGAAGTATACAGGAAAGAAACACATACAGACCAGATTCTGAACTACTACAGCAACCATCCGAACTGCCACAAACGGAGCTGTGTTCGAACCCTATTCAAGCGGATCGAGACTCATTGCAACACAACAGAAGCGAAAAAAAAAGAAGAACAAAGACTCTACGAGACATTCCGAAATAACGGCTACCCGAAGAATTTCATACGGAGGCGCTTACGAAACCACCACCAAACGGATTTGCCAACACAATCAGAACAGAAGAAGGTTACATCAGAAACGTCGCGGAGATGACTGCACGACATCTACGGCAATATGGGATTACAGTCGCCTTCAAGCCTGCAAACACGTTGAGAAGAACTCTCTCGAAACCAAAGGGAAGTTTGGATGCAATGAAGAAAACGAACGTGGTCTACAGACTTAAGTGCAACGACTGCGACAAACACTATGTTGGCCAAACTGGAAGAAAACTGGCTACCAGAATACACGAACACAAGCTTGCCAGCAGAAGGCATGACCCAATGTCACTTGTGTCAATCCACGAAGACAGAGAAGGACACAAGTTCAATTGGAACAACGTTCAAATACTTGCTCACGCAAGAACAAAACGGGAGCGAGAGTTTGCCGAGGCGTGGTACTCCACACAAAAGTCGATCAATAAACACATCGACATTGACCCCGTCTATCAGCCGTTACGAGCAAAAGAACTACACGGTCACGGGACTCTGGGCCACATGGACAATCAAGAAACCTAACGACAACCAGCGGACAAATGGCCCCAAAGGAAGAAACCCACGAAAAACAAGACCACTGAATCAACCAATCAAGGAAACCAATCCAGACCTCAAAGCAAGAAGAAAACGACCGAATCACAACAGAACAATCACCCACAAAACTGTTGAATTGAATACGCCCAATGAACCAACCAGACACAAGAGATTGACACCAGGTCAGATTCACAAGGGTCCAATCAAACTAGGCGAAGACCCCCTTCAGAACTACCAGATGCTGTTTTAGGAGCCATATAAGCACAGGCAGAAGAGGAGGAATTCACCCACTCAACCCCGCACTGATGATTTCACCTCGAATGGTGATGAAACGTTTGCAATCCAACTGCCGAGCTCGGCGAACAGACCAACAATCAACAATTCAACCCACATAACTTCACTATGAAAACTTAGCAGAATTTTCTGTAGAACGACGAATGGAAGGTTACACTAGGCGTTCGGGTCCGCTGCACTTTCACTGCTCTATATTACGATGAGGGTAAAGAGGTATGGTCGTTTACCGTTAACGGTCAATTGATAAATTCCAGTTTTCGACAGCTGGATCTGATCAGATCAAGCCGGTTTCTGATAAGGCAAAGCTTTTTTCATCCAAGGACACATATATGCTGAAAAATTACATCCCATACTAGAATGCTTTTTAGGGATAAACATCGCATCCAGTATTTAAGTTGCCTTACAGACCTACAACCGACGATGCAAATTATTCTATTAGCATCGCGTCTGGTCGCTAGTCGACTGCATACCCAGAAATCTCTGCCAGGCTTATAAGCAGCTAGCGACTCGCGATAATGAAGACTTCGGTTTGTGAACACAATTCCATCCCAGGATTTATTGTGCACGACAAAGTCACGTTTGGGCGGCTGATATTTACAATTACACTCTGCTGGAAATTATTGTTTAGGCAATTGGTATTTGTGGAAAAGTTTTATAAATGTTTTGTTAATCTACCCGCCTCATATGAACCACTTGTTTCCTATTCACAGCAGACTGACAATGATGTTCATCAAATGAGCTCGCAAATGATAAACTTGTTCAATGACAAGCTGTCATATACAACGTGGATTTTGTAAAATTGGGAAAGAAACAAATTCAGCCAACAGATTCTCTTAACGCTGGCTTGGCCTAAAAATGCGTGACAAATCAGTTGTTTTCATATATAGCTTGAAGCAGTTTACTTTTATGAAGGATTGTTTTAGTATTGTGAAAAGTTCACACGTTCTGACATTGAGATCACAGTTAGAACTGCGAAACATCTAATCATCTGTTTTAGCTGCTTCAAAAGTATCGCGAAAAACCATCAGTGAAATACATCAGACGCAGTCAAACCAAATATTAGGAGAAAGCTTAGCTCACGACTTCAGCCTTCAGATAAATGCACTCACGTTACCAGTAAGAATTCCACTAACCTCAGACGATTCTAAAACGCAGTGCCCACGCAATATTTTGTGCAAAAGCATTGTGAAATCGTCATCACCCTGTTCTCTACACTTCACACGCTAAGGTTCTTATGGGATGATTTGTCGAGATTCCAGATTGTGGTGGAATGCAACCGACTACCTGGCTGTAAATCTTTTTCCAAGCTTGATAAACGGATCACTAACTTCCCAAACACACGCGGAATATTACTTTCCTGATATATTACAAATACCGGACCACAACAACCATCAGGCTGTTTGGTGAAACCACTTGCCCTGGGTGGCTTGCACTGGCTTAAACTACGGCTCTAAAATGTCTTTTGTTTTCAGTGAGCCCTAGATTTCTATCGCCAACACAAAAATATCACATCGCTTAGAGAAGCAGTCCTGTGAATCGTTGGCGTAAAACATAGAAAACTGGCCTCTTCTGACAATTGCAGACTGCTTAGAAGGAAACAATGTCCAGTTTATTACTTGGTCGCACTTGTTTTTCACTCATTGTAGGCCGAAGTCATCTATATTTTTATTTATGGGCTTTTAGGCCTTTCAGGGGCCACTCTACTGTCAAAATGTGGCCAAACTCGTTAGCCATATCATGTATCTATTGCAGTTGCCTCAGTGAGGAAAGTTGACTGTTTCTGAGCTGAATTATGATGCCCTTGTCAAATGAATGTTTTTTCAGTGAGGTCATGGAGCACGCAACTATTCGACCCAGCTAGGAATGATTTGAATGCCAGAAAAGCATAGAAGTCTAGCTTAAATCGGGCGAGGTACATACGTTCGGCAACATTTATGCTTGAAATTAGGTGCGTAGTCTGTAACGTTACTACTATCCAAAATGCTGCTGGAACGATTTAGTGTCTCTTTTGTCATTCACATCCACTGATGCGTTGACCGCTTGTTGATTGTTAACTCAGTCTACGTTCCTTCTTCCCAAAGCATTCTCCGTGCTTGTAAACATTATTGGTCCATGAGATGCATGTTTTATGGATTCTACTAGGACCCGAAAAAAGCTTCACTATACTCACCACCGTAAGAATGAATTATCGTTGATCAGTTGTAGCCTGATCTCGGACAAGTTTGACAAGAACTGAAACACAGGATATTAATGATGCAACACATAACGGCAAATGAAAAACAAAATTTTCTTGCAATAGACTACTTAAATTACTAACCAAGACGGTAGATGCGCTTAAATGTTTATCAATAAAAGTTTGGGTGTGCTCAAACCGGATATTGTGACACGACACCACTGCAGATTACCTAAGGTCGACGAACGAGTGGAAGTTGCAAGTATATTTTGCAGCATGTATATATAGGTATATATATGTATATATAAAATTGCATTTCGTTCCATTCACCTAGACTTCCTACATGGCGAGTAGCTTCAACTAGCTGAATTTACAAGCAGGTAGGGAAACGCAACTTTTTCTGCGCTTAAAATTGAAACGTATTGGTTGATGAGTGAGCCTTCTGTTGTGCAAATGGCTTACGAGAATACATTGGACCAGATTTAGGACTGAAAAGTGCCATTAATTTGTCATTTTTGTCGTATGGAATTTTGGAGCTTTCGATTGTTTTAACACTAGGTTATTTTGCAAATCTGTTCCATGTGCGTTTCAACCTTTTACGACCCAAAAGCTGCAAGTGTAATCTTTGAAATGCCTATCGACTCTCTTCAAATGCAATGACCGCTCAACTGTCAAATCTGCTGTTGCTGCTATAAACTGAAATTCCGACTCCGATAACCAAGTGGTGGATTTGCCGACTAGGAAAAATATTAGGAATTTTACAGTTCTACGGGCCTAATTTGTTTTTTGACAAACCGCCGTCGTTTATCGGACAGGCTTGAATGATCAACCAAACTCGGTCATTGTGGAGTAGTTGCCTGAGCCTCTAGTCTCACTCAGTTGCTCAAGAGGTTTCACGCTTGCGATTTTGAAGGAGTTTGATTTTATCGCAGATACGCAAGCTTTTTGGAATATCCCCTGGGAATGTAATCTTCCTAACAGTTCCAAGGAGGCAAAGTTGTGTGATCAATTTCACTAGTGATATTTAGATAGGCAGGCTCGAATGACACCTTAAAGTTGCCTTCTAAAAGGTCATCTAAAGGTCTCAGAGCTGCAGCTTTCTTTCAATAGTCGGGCAATTCCCAAACACAAAGGGTTGATCGGATTTGTGTTTCTTGTGCAAACTGAAGTAGGTATTTTATCGGTTCATCTGCCTATTCCCATATTTTGTCTCTCGCAACAAAAGACCTTGAATAGGAACGATGCCTTCAATTGTTTGTACGATGTGCAAATGTTCCATACCACCCTAACATCATCGTGGTTAGTTGCCTCATTATTTCACCTTTCGTCACCATACTCACAAACTGAACTTTAGCTTCTATATGATCTGTGTTATGGACTAATTTTACGAACAGGTAGTCAACTGGCATAAAACTACAAACAATTTTTGGATGTATAATCTGGTGTTTTGGGTTCTTTGCGAACTTTGAGGTGACAAACTGCAGACGGGTTTAAATAGAGCAAGATCAGATGAACATCAACATTGAAACACGGCAAACGTTGATAATTTGGTATAGTCAGGAGAAAAAGGGGCCGTTTGGAATATTTATTCAGACCAGGAGCACAGGAGCAGGAGCACACTGGGGAAAGGTTTCAAGCATCTTATCTTTACTTCCTAAAATAATGGGTAGAGCATAAAACATAATGTGGATTCCTGTAACTGGTGGAATCATAAGCGGAGTTCCACAATCAATCGGTTTTAGTTTTACTCTTATCCGCGTAGTCCGAACTACCCCTTTTTCACTCATAGGATAGTTATTAAAAAGTGACGCTGCACAGAAGCAGTAGGGGGTAGACGGATTACTGAATGACTTGGGAAAGCTAATTTAAACACTTTCGTCTTCATTATAGATGCGAGATTTATCGGTTCTTCTTTCACGACTTATCTGCCAGAACTGTAAATTTGTATTGGTTTACACAGTTAATGCAAAGCACATTTCTATAAATGTTAACATTTTACCTTAAAAAACCCTAAGACTATCAGCTTACAATGCACCGGTTGAAATCTTTCAATCTGGGCGACTTTGGGACCGGACATGACTCAAAACCCGATCTACAACGGCGGCTTCATGATGACAGTGCTCTGATGTCTGTTCAGACGGTACAAGCTCATCTGCTCAATTCCATGTCTTGGAAAGCGAACGCATGCAATACTAACATAAGTCAATTCGTGAAAGCTCAACCAATCTATCGTGATCAAGGTATGACTGTCGAGCTGATTCGATCAACTGAAGAGCGCCCAAGTTTGTCCCAGAACGAACACACCACCATCCCTGCTCATCGTTTTTCCGTTCACGAGATTGACAAGGCGTGGCCACGGATTGCAATCACCCTACTTGGTATGTTTCGATTTTGCGTACAACTGAAGTACAGCATGCGGTAAATATTAGCCTTAAAAGCCCGGACTTGCTAGATGGCCGAATTTAAAATGCTTATATGGACAGTCCCCTGTTGTAAATTGACACGGAACCGGTTGTCGCTTCTATTTGCAAAACTACACTCAACTTACAGAACACAGCAAGATGAATAAAAAGATTGTTTGAGCCTCGCCATGAACAGCTGAAAGAGTTCATCTTGTGGCTCGAACTATACAACAGTGTCTACAAAACATTTGTTTTTGCGCAACCCATTTTTCAAGAAATAATTCCCTCATTTACATATACTTTGAAAGATATTTTTGCACCAGTGTCGCACATACTTGGCGCGGAGTCAAAAAGCTGACGAAAACGAAAAACATTTTCAAAAGAGCTCATGTACCTCCGGTGACTCAGGTCACAAAATAACTCGGTACAATCTTGAGGATAGACCGAGGTTTCAAACAAGAACAAAGTCTCTAATGTAAACCAGCATCTTCCTCGATTATAGAAGCTTTGAGGGACCGTGTAACAGGATAAATTCTAAAAAACCTGAGACCTCTGAAGCAAACTTTCTTATCGTCGAACTACCTGTATTTGTCTGCCCGTAAGCAAATAACACATAAGCGTATCAAATCTATGAAAAAGAAGTTGCACAAACAAAGCACGACTGAGGTTATTATGTTGCGTACGAATGTATAAGACTTGCTAAAAGTTTTAAACATTGTGCGTGAAACAGCACATGTACGGCTTCCAGCCAATTTCTACCTCACATATGCTTGAGGGTTTTTTGCACGTAGACATACAAATCGGAACAAACACTGCTCTTTGAATCCCGGACGCCAGTTACCAGATTTCGTTTTGGTAAATCAATAAGTGTACCAGTCGCGACAGAGCGTGAAATAGCATAATCCGTCTGAAACAATTTTTCCTTTCCCAGTTGTCATAATTACTAAGTCCGTGTGTAAAGATTTCCAGTAATCAGCACCAAATAATACCGTACGTTTTGCCCATGTGTGGATATGTGACTGTTACTCACAAGACTTCGCCTGTTTTTGGCTGAATAAAATTGAAAACGGATTGGCGCCTGTCTAATGAATGGCTTCGGTAAATATAATTCTCAGAATCAAATGAAAAGTCTGCTTGAATATTATGTCTGATGAGAGAAGTAATCTTCTGAGGAGCAATCCTGCTTATTATCACGTAGACAAAAAGGCTTCGAGCGCTTACTCTTTGCGCAATAGCTCTGAATCCTACAGCACAGTAACTGTCTCCATGCTGAAAATCGCGGATAAGTAGATTTGTGTGAATTTACGAGAATGGTGTGGCCATCTGGAGATTATCTGCTAAACACTAGCCGTTTGCTTTAAGTGAATTTAAACAAGACACCTTACAGTCACAGCGGTCATCCTACATGGATCAGCATTGGTTTGCAGATTGAGTAGTGCAATTTTACATGGAAGATACACGGAACTGATAAGAGGGTTAATTTCTAGTTGACCTGTTACACAAGCCTTTCAGGTTCGTTATCAACTCTTCACTCAATATTACACATGGCCTTAGCCTTCGATGTCAAAGGAATCATTTATAGTAAGTCGGAGTGTAGTGTTGTTATAACGAATTGCACTAGGCACAATAGACTCTTAGCACACAATTTAAAGCAATCTACAGCCGTGGCAGCCTTAGCCAGCATCCTACATTAAGGGCTGATAGAAAAGCTTGGAGGACGTCTGAAAAGAGCTTTGGAGATATGGTGTCAGGTTTGTTTGCTTTGTGATAAACACCAGAAAAAGTGGTTACGATTCATTAATGTGATCTCAGCACAAGCAGTGCTTCAGTTTTGGTGTCTCCTAAAATTTCGCCCAGCGCTAGACTTCGTAGGATACAATCTTTCGGTGTGCCTCGCAGCTGTATAGTTGCTTAGTTAGCTATTGACCTCACAAATGTGAACGCTGTCTTGATCCAAAGTCTAGCATGGAAAATAGCACCCTTTATTCACCTGTCATGGCACTGACATTCTTGTCGTCAACATAAAGAGAGGACAGATTGTATGTTGTCGTCCTTTGCTGCAACGAACGTGACCTAATGACTGTCTGCTACGCCATCATCAGTAAACCAAAAATAATACATGCTGGCTATGAAAACAATAAACTGCCTTTGATCGGTATTTTACGACCGGTTTTTTATTTCCACTTTCTTATTTTCTCGTGACCATAGACTAGACTGGTTGTTACAGAGTGAAAGGAAGCCCGGACTGCAACCGCGAATTTTGCGTAGCCTTTACGAGGCTTTATTATCTACGCAGAACGACTGCGCCATTCTTCGCCGAACTTTAAAGAACCTAGTTAAAGTCTTTCACAACTTTTGTCTTTAGCTCAATTGTATATAGCAAAGTTAACTTCCGTAAACTGTACCGACAAGGACTGGGGGTTTTAAAAACAAAAATAGCCACACAGATTATCTTGCAATATAACCACTCTCATTCAAAGATCCGTTTGTAACGCATCACACCTGTTTTCTGTGAAACGCCTACCCCCTAAGACGCTTGGCCGTAATTTGGCGACGTGATGTTACTATGACCTCTTCGCCTACTTGGCTGATGAAAAGTAGAAAAATGGCCTCTTCATACAAATTAAAGTGAATGCTCCAAATTTCCATGTAAATACTACAAACATCCAGCAGCGACAAATTACAGTGTCATAGGCTGTTGTCACTACGGGGCCTGCAACACGTCGATTTTCCATTGTTGTGACATTTGATATTTTAATTTGTATTATAACGTCGTGCTTAACTGAGACATGCTCATTATGCACCGTTGATTCAAATCAGAACTTCCATTATTCATTCAAGTAAAGTCACGTGTACTAGTAGACACTGAAAATCTATTTGTGTTAGCACGCCTACGCTTAAGGAATTTACCCTTGTGGCGTTTCGTCTCGAAAACATGCCTTCCGTTTTCCGAAAATCTTCACTAATTTTGTTTGTTGGTTAGAATTAGGAGGATATCCGCAGTTCAAATATTGCCTGCGTCCAAGGAGTGCTCTGCTCGTGTCTTGTAGGCAAATAAATAAGTAAAATAATGAATAAATAAACAAAGATGAAATAAATAAAAAATATATAGTATACATAGTAGGAACACTATGCACGACTAACGAATTCAGGAAGCCCTGAATTGAATTTGACTTGCAGACTCAGGACAAAATGTCAGTGACAATAAATGATGAATGAAATCATGCAAACCATCTAGGATGAATACGGGGTAGATAGGGATCAATAACCCGGACAATAGAGGTTGGAGACAGACTTCTGCAGCGTATGAATTAAAAAGTTATTTCATGAGGCTGGATTGTAACTTCGCCAACATTTTCTACGAAGGAAAAGAAAATGTGGTCGTACAATATAGTGAGCCTGGTTATATTCTTCCACCACATTGTTGCGTACTAAGATCTGGAGTCTAACTGCACGCAAAGTTTAAGGTGCCAACTTTCAAACAACTCAACTTTACAAGTAGTCTGTTGGTGACATTCATCACAGGTGTACTTCATTTACCCTGAAAAACAGAAGAAATTCAACAAAGCTTTCAGGTTTGACATTTTGATTGTGAAACTTAACTCATGCACAAACTTTGCAAAATAAACACGACCATATAGAACAGCTCTTTAAGTTGAGTAGGAATTTCAGTTTATTCCTCAAAAGTTATATGTTGGTAGTTCACAACACCAGATCCACGTCTGCGTGTGCTCCGATTATGCTTCCCCTTCTTTAGTCGAGTTATATCCAAAAATGAATAGAAACATTTGTATGAGTAATCTTACACCAGTTTATAAGTCATACGGTCACATATTACATCGTTTCATGACCTTTCATCCCCGCTGCGAAACTTCGATCACTTGAGGAAAGTTCTCTGATGTGTTTACAGATCTGCGGTTGGAATTACTGAATTGGTCATGATTGGTGACCAATGTAAACTAGGTTCCCAACAAGGAATAGATCATGCTTTTAAACTCTCGCTGTTTCTAACCGATCGTAAACAAGCCGGGCTCAGTGAACAGTTCAACCGACAGTGGGGGACAATAACATCAAAATTAAGAAGTCTTGCGATTCGCAACAAACTTTATCCGAAATGGAAAATGAAAAAAATTCTGACATCCTCTGCAATAAGATATACTTGGCAAGGCAGGAAGCTAAATGAACGCTGGACACGTAAACAACAAATCCGTAAGATCCTCATAATAAAAAATTGGGATAGGAATCAGTGCAGATTGTGACAGGTAACTGGGGACAACTGGAAAAAAGTTTTTCTCAGTAAACTTCGTTTTAACTGCCCCAAAGTTAAAGCAACATGATTTTTCTTCCATAAATAACATCCCAGCCAATATTGTCATTTTCATGGAAATCAAGAGAGCCATTCTCCTGGTTTTAACGTGAAAACTCTGGTTGGAAATTATCATTTACACTGGGTTCATCACTGTACAAATGTAGGCGTCATTTTGCCGTGTGACCGAATTCACTTAGACGATCGCCGCCCCGTAGCACTAAACTACAGTGTGGAAATTCATGGATTGAAGCAGGATGAAACACTTTTCTCTGGCTCGGTGTTCATGCTATTCTAGTATGTACGTAAGAATATTCACATCCTATTTAGTACATTGGAGGCCGAATGCTATGTGGAATATATATTTTGGATGACGGTTGGTTGAAAAGCACATTCAAATTGGATCCAGATCATTTTGATCCGAAAAAAGGTTACTCGTAGTGAGCCGAACTTTGAGGCGCCTCGCTTGAACGCTGCCTAGGCAAACTGAGAATTTACCGAGTGATGTAACCGCATGTTTGAAACTCCTTCGTACATTTGTGTGTACTAATTGCCGTAAAACACGCTTAGAATGCTTGTTTGTACCTAGTTTGATTTGCAGGCACAACTTTCATGTCTGAGGCAAGTCAGCAGAGAAATTACTATCTTCGGTGAAGGAGTACCCCTCTTTGATCCATCTCAAACAACAGCAACTGTAGGTTTTTTGTCGGCGCTTGTAACATTTTTAGGTGATTGTTTAATCTATGGATTTTATGAGGTCGTATTTGGAAGTCATCGGTGTTAATCAGAAACGAATAAGTTGCTAACTGCAGGATATTTCATATGTATCACATTTGCAGGACCTTTTGACGTGTTCTCAATGTATCAGATTAGCTGTACAATATAACATAAGCTTGAAAGAATTTCCTTCCGTACTGCTATGGTAACGTGATGTAATTGTGTCTACTAGGAACCCATGACGACAAAAATCTAACTTAGGCGACATCTGACATACAGAAAGGAAAACAACAGCAGATTATTTAGTTAATGGTGTACGTACGTCAAGCAAGAGAATTAAAAAAATTGCAGGAAGCAGAAAACCGATTGAGGTCCCTGCCTGAGTAGAGCAGTTGCGAAGTAGAAATCCAAGTTACCTGTATTATCGTTAAAGTTACTCGGTGTTTTATGAACACCACGGGTAATCACAGACAAAAGCGTGCAAATACGTAGGTTTTGGTTGAGTAACCGACGTGTTGCGAACCGATATCGAGGCAGTGTAACGAATCGGGATGGTCTATTCTCTTTTCGATGAATCTTGAAGGACCGCACAACTACAAAAATGATGTTTCACGCATACTAACAGTAACAAAATTGCAATCAATATGCGGCAGCCTTTAAAACCGGTTGGTATTTTCTAAACGTCACAGAAGGAGAACTTATGTAAAACTTTACTTATAAAGAAATTTTGTATGGATGCGACCAAACTAATATCTGAGTGATTATTTATTTTGACAGAGTCCAGTGAGTTTTTGATGTTATAATTCTCTCAGCGCACACTTGCAGTCAAAGAACCTGAGTCGCAAAACACACTGCATTCCTGAACTTGTCACAGACACATTTGCAGTTCGGGCAACCTGGGTAACTATACAAACTTTCTGAGAATGTTTAAATAATGCATGAAAATGAACACTTATTTTGCAGGCATTCGTTCCTCAGGTGCTTTTCATGCACGAAGTACAAAAAATCAGACGCATACGCTTCACATTTTATCCGAATAACACACAACCACATACCCGCACTTAGTTTAGATATCCGAAGCGTTTAGAGTGCTGCACAACTGCCATTAGGATAATCGCTCATCAGAAACGAGCACCTTCGCCCTGAGGTGTTTTGGCACTCGAATAAATAAATAAATAAATAAATAAACTTTGCCGCACAGATCAACTTTGAAATTCGTTAAATGTGAACCAAGTCACCGATCTATTTTGCAGAGCCTCTAGATTACTAAACGGATCCACCGCGACTTTGTCACTGAAACTGGGAACTTTTACTTCACTCTACTGACCAGCTAATCCGTCAGTAGTACATCATTAAGAGGACATAAAAAATGTGTTTGCTTGGCGCGGTCATGTTCAACACGAAGTTTTGCAAAATTCTCTTTTACTCCTGATCCCGTTTGCATGATCCTTTTTAAAGTTCAGCTCAGGGGGGCTTGTCTACCCAAATGTTTTCATAAACACTGCCCATTGTGTCAGGTTCTCTTTAATTAAAGATTTAGGCATTAAATTTTCGGCCAGCCAACATACCGAAAAGTAAAAAACGTTTTTGCAATCATCTGTAAGGCTTCTAATTGCGTTCCCTCATATAAGTAACGTTCATCTGTGTCAAAAAGTACATCTGTTTCCTGAATTGTGGCATCACCATCACGTCAACCTCACTTACCCAAACAGCGATTCGAACTTGCAGGATCCCAGATAGTAGATCAAGACCAAACCAACCTACCAGGTGTAACAAATTAGCAGTCCAAATAACTCGAATTTCGAAAGATTGTTACTTTACCGCTGATGACTCCCAACAAAGATAAGAGAGCTTCACCCCTTTTGGCAGAGGCTGACTTCATCCAAGGGCAGAAGACCCATTTTAAAAGTTTACATACTGCATATCACTCGCAATTTTTAAGTAACTGACGGGAGGGAATAATTCACAAGTCAAGTGGGTCATTTACCCGAGAAGTCATCAATCGGGAAGCCAGTAAACGCATGGCCAAGTGATGTGAATCCGAGTACTAAAGGATGAGTGGTGTTGTATCCTGTATAAATGTGAGCTAATCACACCACAGATCAGTCGCACACAGTCCAGTTTTCAAGTGCTAGTCTGAAGTCTGCAAGCTCTAACCTTTTTGTAAATTCACGGGATTTACTCTAATTGTGATTCCATGGTTTTATTAGATGGCTTACTACGTCAAAAGACGGTCCAAATCAAACAAATCCTTCCAAAATGCTGAAAGTTCGATGTGCATGTTGTGAAGCACACGTGTGCTGACATCCATTTTGAGTCTTGCTTGTGATATACAAATCACTAACTCGTTTTAAAACGTAGAGTGATTTATTGCGTCTATTTCACAAATCGTCTTCTGTTGTTTCGTAACTTTCTAATCTTGTTTTGTGCGTTTCTGAGTATTTATAATCGATTCGCCAGTCTCTACATATCGGAACGCACGCCTAATAGTTTCTGCTCATTTGCTATTATTTTTGAGGAAAACAAATGCTGAAACAATAGGAAAATCAATTTGTTCTTTAGAAATACATGCGGATTCTGATAGTGAAACTTGATAAACATGCAAAGTTTGTTCCGAAATCCCGGAGGAAAGTGAAAGAAACTGCGAACCATTTTAAAGTAGCAATGTACCATAATAAAACGGTGGCCAATCACCACAAAGGGATGGTTGTCTTATAGGCGCATTAAATGTACGATACAATGTCGTACATGATGCCGAACTGAGCAAGGAAACCTTCGACTTGAAGTAGGTTCGTCCATTCACAACTGCATTTTCCTCAATCGGCTTTTTCAGAATTTGCCAGCTCCGCTAGAGTGCAGGGTGATTAATTGTTTTACTGTCGTATTCTACAACCCGTGAAGGGCCTAAAAGGCACTATAAATTAGGTTTAGACGGAAGTTCAAGTGCAGCATTTCCAATTAGAAAAATCAGACAGATTCTTGTCAAATTTTCTGTTCCGCCTGTTTTTTATTTTATTTTGCAACAACATGCATTTCCTGAGTAGGAAAATTAAAAAAAACCTGGACACAACCATTGTACTATCCACTTCTAAAAGTCAGGGAGAAACACAATAGATCAACGGACATCCTTCACTGATAAATGTATTCATAAAGTATGACGACCCTGGAAAAATTAAAAGCATCGACTGTATTTTGCCTCTTTCACTGAAGGCAGTAAAATTTATTTATTTTTATATATGGTATATACGTGGTATATGTATATATATATATCACAACACATTATTGGCAAAAACTAAGAATTTCGTCAAAATTCAATTCAGGGAAAATGCACGCATGATCTGGGTCGCCCAAATAGGTGACTTGATATAATCAATCGAGCTGAAAACTGCTGCAGAGTTGTTGGCAGGGCTGTTGGCATGAACGAAATTTTACCAGGCCTCACAAAGCATTCACCACCGATCATTATTCCATCTCCCTATTATATGAGCTAAAATGGAGTGATGCAGGACAAAAAGAGCTTCACACTTGAAAATCTGCTGGGGATGACTCATTCAAACCTGGCTAAAGAAGTGCAAGTTTTTCCAAAGGGGAAGTTTGAATAGGACAGTATTAGGGACCTGATGGTGCAGCGTCCAACTCAAGTTGTTTAGTGAATTTATTATGCCGTCAAACACGCAGTCATTAATAACCGAATCCTGACCTCCGCAATCAAAGTCCCACTACTACCTGGTATCTCGTTTACCCTTTTGTTTGTTAGTCCTCAGCCATATCATAGCAGAACTAAGACATAACCACTACTTAGATAGGCGAAGCGCATTCCAACCTGGATACAGCAGCGTATGAATAAATCCACAAGAAGGCAGATTCAGAAGTCGGTGGGTGATTCATGCCAATTTCTTCGGTAGCCTGTTATTTACTCAAAATTGCGTATTCTGTGGACTAAGTAGCTGCGTTCCACAAGATGTTTAGGCCGACGAGCTATTGTTTGTTTCACTCCGTTGCTATCAGTTAAAAACCGGAATCGCGTAAACACGAGGAATCGATCATACCATTGGTAATTTCGAACTCCCGCTGGGAAATGCCCTTGTTCTGCCTTATTTGTTTACCTCCAATGCTTTGCAGCATACACTGAAATGGATACAAGAAAATGCACATTTCATTTGTGCTCCATTCATGACCAAATATTGCGTTATAAAAAAGGCCAGTGAAGCTTAGTTTGCAAAAGGAGCGATCCTGCTTGTTTCCTAACAAATTTCAGCCCCCCCCCCTGATTAATCGGTTATTTTCGGTTTATTGCGTTTTCCCTGAATAAAAGACATATCCCTTCTTAAACATATGAACTATTTAGAGTACATGAATCTGTTGTGACAGCAATTTCTCCCGCTGCGTGTCTGCTAACATTTATGGAATTATTCATCCGAATAAGAGACGTCCTGTATACAATGTTTAGAATTCCTTCAGATTTCCATGCAACCGAGTCCTTTCTTTTCTTTTCCCTATACCAACTTCACTCTACTCTTGTGAAGTTGTTGAAAGGTACGCTGAACCGGGGAATTTTGTTGTTAAGGCTTCGTGACCAATTAAAAGTTGTCATCAGTGCACACATGGAAGGAAATACGTAATTGTGTTGGCCTGATTATTATTAGGGCTGTTTTTTGTGCGGTAGCAAGTAGGGTGAACATCTGAATATGAGCTGTTGTCTTGATAGTCTGTCGCATCGATGGGCTTGATGGATTATGCTCTGAATTCCCCTCATTCAGATGACCTTTTAGATTTACATTTTGGCTTGCAGTTGCAAAGTTCTTGCGGCGGTCAAAGGTCTTCATCATTGAGAGCAATTCACCGGTATAGAATACTAGTGCGCTAGGGAAAATTGGAAGAGCGGGGGATTTGGACCGAGACTGACGCGCCCCACATTTTGAGAACGCCTTCAAGAGTGACTTGAAATAGAGACGCCAGACTCGCATCGGAGCATGGTACTGTCCATTTGAAACCTAAACTAACACAATGATCGAAATTTCCCAACAAGTGAGTCCGGTTAAAAACCCTATAACTTGAACACTAAGGGAATCGGTCAGGCGTTGTGTCGCGTTACCTTTGTAGACTAATGCTGCAAGAATCAAATGGACCCCATTTGATAGGGTACAGGGACAGAACAGCACTGGTGTTTGACTGGACCGAATGAATTTCGCGCAGAAGATTCACAACCCCTGCTCCCTCAATATGGCACAGAGTACATACACAGCACATGTCCCAAACAACATGGTGTGGTAAGTCGTTTTTGCTGCTCCAGTGATTGTGCTTTGTTACTTACCAAGAAGTCGCTTGCACACTTACTCGCCCCCACGCATGCCACAAGCAAGATTTCTACTATGCTACGGGGACACTGGTGACGAAATGTTTTGGAGGTATTTAAGTTTCAGCTTAAAGGAAAAACCATTAGGTAGGACTGCTCTCACAGTTTTCTGGTATCTACAACACTTCAGTCTTTGTGTAATCCATTCTCAGGTCACAGAGAACGCAATTTGCTAACAGTTGCTATCAAAAAACGGCTTACAAGGTGCACAAACCGATCAACAGGCCTACGCTCCTTGGCTTCAGTATTAAGAGAATATCTATAGGGTTAAAAAAATGCTTGCAAAAACATATCACTTCTCAAAGGTCCAAAACGCATGCAAAAACAAGGAAGAACCCTAAACCTTCTAGTCTGCGCGGACTGGTAATCGTTGACAAAAACACAACTTTAGTTGCCTAGTTCACCCTTACACAAAGAAATAAAGACGCCCAACGGGTCAGCCGAACCGCAGAAATCCTCTGAAGAAAAAGGGTCTAATTAACCAACCAAATGACATGAAGACTGGCTGAATCTAGTGCACGAGAAAATTAGGTTGGAATAGCCGAAGTGCGGAAACAGAACCGCTGAATTGGAGCTACTAAAAGGACCATTTAAAATCACATAAACAAACCACAACGTGGAACAAATAACGAAACAAACAACCAGATTAAGTACAAGACAATTGTAAATAAATGTAGTAAGTTGCGGATATTAACTACACTTCGAAAACTTAACGGGACACAGACAAATCCTCATCGCCTGGTGGTGAGGAGTTTGCTAGTCAACATTGGTGGGCAGATCAACTGCCACCTGATGAGCATCCAAATGACCCACCTAATCTACCAAAATCTTGTCACGTTTCCAATTTTTCGCTGAGCACAACTTTGATCCCCAGGTTTATGGTTCCTTAGAATATACATTCCATTGACAAAATGGGACGAAAATGTGACTGGAAATAATCTTTGGGAATTCCATTGCCTGCGAGCAAAAGTTCGTGCGATTCAGCATGAGATATTTCACAGCACGAATAATACCTAAAATTCAGGGGCAAATCCTGTTTTACAGATGAGTTTGAAGGTGTTTTCCTTTATTTACTTATTTACCTATTCATTTTAATCTACAGGGTCAAAGCTCTGGTTAAATTTCATGGAAAATCACTCAATAATAAAAAATGAAATCCGTGATTATGTATCTAAGTAGCTTGAGGGCTAAACGACAGATTTCACGGACATCGGTTTGTCGCCGAAAAAATGTGTTATTCCGATCTCCGTCTGCATGCAGGAATTTTACACGTTCATCACCCATTATTCCTGCAAAATTCATTTAGCTCATTTGTGCTGCACACCTACAATACTGTTTTGTTTAATTGGTTTGATCATATTAGTGCTTCTTCTGTCGTTTTCAATATCGCCTTCCTTTTTGTTTAGAAATTCAAAACAAGTCCTTAAAGTACATGGAAATCACTTGGTCAGACGACCAACTCCACTTCGTTGTTCTGCGTAGAAATATCACATGAATTTAGCCAAACACACATAGTGGTATCTGAACAGCCCAAATACAAACTGCCTAAGTCCATGGGAATTGAAAAAATAACATCCAGATGATACACCAATCCAAAGTTCTATGGTCCCGTCGGTAAAGTACCTACAAAAATTGTTTTTCACAGAACTGCTGACAGTACTAGTTGAATAAATCGGTTTTTGAATTTGTTCAACAACCACGTTTCAAACTTCCAACTGGCGGATATAGTAATTGAGGGCAAACAGGAAGCAAATCGACTCCTTATGTAAACAGGGGAGCCAAGGATATATCTATTTGCTTAGATGAGGTTCACCCTGACGGCATGATTTGTGAAATGAAATTTAGGGACAACGGTGCTGCAGACAGAAGATGAGCAAAATTCTCTAAGGCCTCAATCCGCTTTCCCGATCTGCACTGCATATGGAAACTCTTGCTTTGGCACACGGATAAGTTGAAAACAGGTAGCAATTGTTTTGCATAGTAAATAGAAAAATGACCAAAAATATGAGTCTTTACCGGCAGAGCTTATTATTAGCACTTGGAAATAGCATCTTCAGCAGAGGATTTTCTATAGATCATGCACTATTCTTCGGATTGCTGTCAGTTGGCTGATAGTCCAATTAGATAGATTGACAAAAAGCGCTATACTTTTCACCCAGTGCAGAGGAGCCTTGCATGCAACCCGCATATTATTTAGCCGTCAATCATCATTTAGTGTTCCCTAGTGTCCACCTATGCAGACCGAAAATATACCTAAATATTCGGCATTTACTGCACAAAACTGGTTTCATGTCGGAAGAAATCCTTTACGTGTAGACTGCAGTGTTGTTTAGTTCCCGGGACACTAGAATACTCGTACTTGTTGGGGAATTTTGACAGTATCTAGTTTCGTATTGATACAAATCTGACATTGGTAGGCTCACCAAGGTCTCTCTCCAGAAGTTCAAGCTTTATCAATTAGTGCGGAAGATGCAAAAAAACCGGAAATTATACATCAGTCATAAGATCGGTGAGAATTATTTGACAAAAAGCTTATGAGTAGTGTGATTTGTCCGGACAATCTCAAACGAATATCATCCCAAAGGAAACAACGACTGACCCATGTGCAACACATTCAGTTGGAGAGTTAAATAAAAGTGAGATTCAGTTGGGACTCGGTAGGGCTGGTCTAGTTAATTCAGACAAACACCCCTGTTATAGCTAGATAATTTGGACAGGCCGAAAGTGATTTGCTAAACAAATGGATTGAATTTATTCTTCTTCACATTCCACATCATGGAATTTTTAAACATTTGGTACAACGTAAAGTGTTTTGTTTGTTTTGCAAAATCATGGGACAAAACCGTTCAAAAACAACTCATTTAAAAAAGAGGCGTCAATGGGAAGTTGGAAGTTATTCTGAAGTAAAGTTCACTTAGGTTTCCGGGCAAAACTTAAGTGTCTAGTTTAAAATCTTCGCTATACTTTGAAGTGAGGATTTTTACTTTTTTTGTCTAAAATTTCAATGCTTGGCCAATTATCTGAGCACAGTTATCCAGTGTTATGCTCATTTATAATGAAAACTTGGACAAGCAAGAACGAAAATAATATGTCCCCCAAAACATTGTCCGATTTCTTTTGACCACAAAGTTTGGCGGCTTCCAAATTTGCCCTCCAAAGAAATCCCACATATTTTATAAATTCCACTTTAAATGTTCAAAGCGCACATGTCCTGAAACATTTTGGAATTTAACATATCAGCTATAACACTAGTTGACTGAAACTGAAATTGACAATCTAACCATCAACTTTTAACTACATAAATTCAGATATAATCATGGGTTTTCTGTACACAGAAGACCTGTCAGAAAGCCACCACATCAAGGGTAAATTCAATTAATAAGGGAGCTTCCTCCAAATGAATTGCCATCCGGGTTTAAACTTCGCGGTCCCTGAAATTCAGTGGATGCCAATCAAGCAGATGGATGACATAGTGGTGAGTCTCAATGTCTCAGTACCCAATACACCACTCTGGTGCGAGTTAGAATCTTCGATGAGTTAAACAACTTCTGATTTTGCCTTCTTCCCAATCCAGACTTTAAAGTGTTTACTTTATATCAGGATGTCCGGCAAACCCTGGAAAAAAATCTAGTTAAATGGAACCACAAGTCTAACCTCAGGCTTTTCCTTCGATTACCTAAACTTCTCATCGTATCACTTAATACATTCTCCCTTGTTTGATGCATTAAAAAGCCGTACTTATCTGGATAGCGCTAACATCTCCTACTATGAAATTCAGACAACGGCTTTCGCTGACTGGCCTGACATGAATCGAGTGCTAGTTCAGTGAACACTGGTGAAGCAAATCACGTATTGGCCGCACGCGAATGACGGAAACTGGCCCCCCTATAGGACTTACTGAAGTTTCTATTTATTAAGTGAAAGCTCTAGGTTTTATTTCCAGGAGTAAATTTGTGGAATGGACGGACAGAAAGCAATTTACTCCTTCGAAGTGGAAATGCTGAGTCATATCCGTTACAGACTATGGATGTGGGAGAATCGCAATCATTTAAATTGCTCTGCAAATAGGCTAAAACAAGGAGTGTTCCAAAGTTGACCACAGTCTGTTGCCAAAATGCTAGGGCAAAATATTTCAGAGATTTAAAGCAACACAAGTAAACCGACCACCTTACAGAAACTCCAGAAGGAGTCAGATTGCTCAGGTTATCTTTTAGTTGCAACTACATCCTGTCAGGAGGCCATTGGGCAAAAAAGATACAAACCGAATGGATGAAGATTTGGCCAGCTTTGCATAGCGACCTACTAAGCAAACCTGATAATTTAAATAGTTTTGCCTTGCATTATTTTATGCTTTCATTCGTTTTATCAACATGTCAAACTAAAACCTTTTTAATCCAGGTTTGGGAGCTTACAACAACTGCAGATGCAGAATGATATCTGGCTGTTTGTTGACAGCTTGTTCTACTCAGAGGTTTTCTTGGCCGTCCTATTTTAGGTCATATAAGTACAAATGTTTCAAACAGCCTGTTAAACATGGCGTAAAACATAGATGTTCGCCAGCAAGCTGTTCAGGACGAACTCCTTAACTTCAAAAGAGACAGGCGCCACCAGAATAATTTCGCTTTTATACATGTTTCTCTTATATAAATCACAACGTTGTCATTGTCGACCATACGACAAATGGCTATTTTGTTGTTCCAACCGGTTTACTGTTTTTTATAGGTCTTAGCAAGTTGTTTTGTAGAGGACGTTGATTTATTTCACTAAAAACAGATTACTGAGCACTAGGTAAGACTATTCATCCCCTCAGGCTTTTCCTTCGATTACCTAAACTTCTCATCGTATCACTTAATACATTCTCCCTTGTTTGATGCATTAAAAAGCCGTACTTATCTGGATAGCGCTAACATCTCCTACTATGAAATTCAGACAACGGCTTTCGCTGACTGGCCTGACATGAATCGAGTGCTAGTTCAGTGAACACTGGTGAAGCAAATCACGTATTGGCCGCACGCGAATGACGGAAACTGGCCCCCCTATAGGACTTACTGAAGTTTCTATTTATTAAGTGAAAGCTCTAGGTTTTATTTCCAGGAGTAAATTTGTGGAATGGACGGACAGAAAGCAATTTACTCCTTCGAAGTGGAAATGCTGAGTCATATCCGTTACAGACTATGGATGTGGGAGAATCGCAATCATTTAAATTGCTCTGCAAATAGGCTAAAACAAGGAGTGTTCCAAAGTTGACCACAGTCTGTTGCCCAAATGCTAGGGCAAAATATTTCAGAGATTTAAAGCAACACAAGTAAACCGACCACCTTACAGAAACTCCAGAAGGAGTCAGATTGCTCAGGTTATCTTTTAGTTGCAACTACATCCTGTCAGGAGGCCATTGGGCAAAAAAGATACAAACCGAATGGATGAAGATTTGGCCAGCTTTGCATAGCGACCTACTAAGCAAACCTGATAATTTAAATAGTTTTGCCTTGCATTATTTTATGCTTTCATTCGTTTTATCAACATGTCAAACTAAAACCTTTTTAATCCAGGTTTGGGAGCTTACAGCAACTGCAGATGCAGAATGATATCTGGCTGTTTGTTGACAGCTTGTTCTACTCAGAGGTTTTCTTGGCCGTCCTATTTTAGGTCATATAAGTACAAATGTTTCAAACAGCCTGTTAAACATGGCGTAAAACATAGATGTTCGCCAGCAAGCTGTTCAGGACGAACTCCTTAACTTCAAAAGAGACAGGCGCCACCAGAATAATTTCGCTTTTATACATGTTTCTCTTATATAAATCACAACGTTGTCATTGTCGACCATACGACAAATGGCTATTTTGTTGTTCCAACCGGTTTACTGTTTTTTATAGGTCTTAGCAAGTTGTTTTGTAGAGGACGTTGATTTATTTCACTAAAAACAGATTACTGAGCACTAGGTAAGACTATTCATCCCAGTTTGTTGATATTCTGTAAACAATATTGCCCGTTGCATCTTCACAACCCACAAACAGCTCAGCACTTAGGATTATTCAAGTGTTTCCACTTGAGCGCATTTTCAAGAATTTTTATTCACTCTGAGGGTGGTGGGGGGAATTTTACGAAAATAATTGACTCCACAACATTGTTGTTTTCACCGCCTTGCTCAGTGTTAGGTTGTAAGCTCACTTATAATGCACATTTATAGTCGATTATTTTTGGAAAAAACAGGTTTGCTTCACAGTGAGATAAGGTACCTATCAGAGATGGATCACAATACTTTTTCACTTTTCCTGCAGGGAGGCTGTTTATTACGAAAACCATGTGGTTGATGAGTGCATACCGGCAATGTGTGTCCCACGTTTTCGGATAATTTTTAAAAGACCTACCGCGGAGGTAATTCTCGTGTTCCAGCTAAGTTCCGGTGTTTTTCAGTGCTTGCTTGTTTACGGTTCTACTTAAAGTCTTTATGGGAAGATTCTGGAGGTTTCACACGCGGTGTCACCATATATCTTGACCAAGAACAATAAAACCCGAAAAAAGTTTTTAATGCATTTTTTAGACCGTTTATATTTTTTTCTAAATTTTTTGCCCCATCGAATGTGTGGAAACTCGTAAAAATCACACTCACTGATGTTCCCCAATTTTGCAGGCTCCGGTATTTTGGTACGCATGATTTTCTAGTCAGCTAATAAAACCGCAGTAATCTCCACACTAAGGCTTTTTTCAATCACATTAACCTCTTTTCCTATATTGTCCAAGTTATTGCTTCCACTGCCGATTATCTCTTGAGCAACAGGTTAATTCAAAAACTGCTTTCTGCGGCGCCTGTTAAGTGGTACCTACTCCAGTTCACAGGAAATGAAAGTGCCCTAGTTTGCAGGCGCCCAATGCAGTAAACTCGATGGTACATAAAATTTTATATCGCTAAAATGTTAGACCTATAGCAAAAGTAATTAACGTTTATTAGCGAATTCGCCCAAAATCTTGCGATTATTCAATAAGTACATTGTGAACGTCTTCTTTACTACCTTAGATTTTAAGATGTTGTCGATTAGTTGAACGTGACACGGAAAAAGATAGTGATATTGTTGGAAACTTGTTTCGGCCACCGAATTTGGCTGCTTTCATGTTAGTCATATAAAGGTTGGTAGTCTGTCCTAGTAAATACAGACAAAGTGAACCAGTATGATAATATTACAAGGAAGCGGCCGATTTGGCTATTAGGAACAGCCAACACTGGGACAAGTCTGCCATGAGTTCTATAGTTTCTGTAGTTTTCTAATACTTTCGGGGCGTCTGTGACCAGTAGGAAGGTAATTTTGACGTTTTGTTGGAGTTTTATGCTGCCAGTCAAATTTGGGTTAGAAAGCTATGGAGCACCACATAAGTAGCTCAGTCAGGTTGGAAATCATTAGTTATATGCATGCCACAAACCTTCAACTGGGTTCGACATGACGAATTTTGAACAGCAGTTAAGTACAACAACATTTACACATAAATGGGTTATCAGCAACATAATTACGTCCTCTACTGGCGAGAATACAAATCACAAGTGGCTGAATAATGCGGTGCCTAATCCTAACTGTTAAGTCGCCGGTTCACATCTTTCTGCTGATGAATCGTAGAGGGGAAAGAACAATCCGTAAAACGACCCTTACTTTTTCAGTAGGATTAGGTTTACCTGCACGGTAGATCCACATGCATCCAGAAGAATCGCAAGCTCAGGGCTGAAAGTTCAAGGCAGTAGGTGGTTAAACTGGAGACGCAAAACTGAGAAACCTCTGTAATTCGTAAAAGTTGATTTATTCCCCAAATTGTGCACAGATGATATGATGGCACATGACCTGTGATCACTGGCAGTATTTCTCACAGCGGCATGAGCTGTTCGGCTACCAAGGGCCGAATAATAAACAAGCCATGATTATTATAAGAGTGGGCGGTTGTTTTATGTCGTACTGTCCTCTTGTTCAGTTCTTAACTCTGTCAAATTCTTGGGATCAAAGAAACCAACCGCTGATGCTGTGAAAGTAAAACTATCCGTCTAGTGTGCGCTTAAGACATGCAAATATACTAAAAAAGAACATAAATCATCTAAGCTTTGTCTGCATCAGATTCCGGAAGTCAGGCAAATGAAGCTCTTACAAATTGTCGGATGTTCTCTTTTAAGCTCATAATCCATTATGTTGCTCATAATTCAAGTCAGTCTGGCTAAGAGCTTTCAGAATTCAGACGACGACCTGATCAATTTCCTCAAACCCTTGAAAAATTCGCCGCTAGTAGAAAATGCTTTCTTATTTTATACGACCTTTCAAAAATGTGTGGCATGCAAAAAGACAAAACCAAGACATTAGATTTGAGAAGATTTATCGGAAATACTATTGATCAAACAGATTTAACGCAGTGAATACTGATGCTTCCCCCAACCACTCTAATTAGGACGAAAATGGTGGACAAATTGAGGGCGCACTCAAAAACATTTCATGTCGGCTGTATGTGTTCCCGTTGGCAGTGTTGGACAACCTCCTTTAATACACGCCACATTAAACCCACACGGATGTTTTATTCATGATGGACAGTGCAAAAATTTCAGCACCATTCATCAGTTCAGAAAATGCTCAAAATTAGAATGTGGACGTCATTGTTTTCATATCTCTGAGGTAGCCATTTATGGGCCACAAATGCTCTGCTACGCATACAGAGCCTATGCTAGCGCGTTAAGCGAGGCACTCAGGGAGCGCATTAATTTCAGCAACAGAAAATGCACCGCGGCATTCGTTTTAGTCTTGTTTATCCAAATCTGTCTTACCTGATAAACGTCAACAGAAGGTCTATCAACAAAGCTATTTTGACCCTGTCACAATTCTCATATTTTTTTAAGCATTTTGTCACACAGTACGCATAACGAGCCAAGCAACAAACCTCGGACTGATTTACAATTCACCCAGGATTATCAACACAACCGGTAGAAGAAAATACTCTTAGTCTCCTACAATCACGATAACCTACTTGATGTTGGAAGCACTCAAGTCGGTTTACGGATGTTCCAGGCAGATTTTTTTATCACTAAATTCAGTTTTTTCCTAACTACTCCCCCCTTTAAGGCGACTAGTGTTTTAATACGCCATTTGAAGCACATCTCAAGCGGATACTTTGCACTGCGTAATGTGGTGTTCTCACAGCAATTTTATTACCGTATGCGTTGGTGGGCGATTGCCATTTGCTATCTCCCGAAAAAAAGTTATGGCCCCAGAGCAACCGTAATTCTGGAGATCAAGCAGTCACTTGTATTGACAGAAAATGTCATCGCTGTTGCTCCGCTAAAGTGGCACTTATTCGGGATACACTGCTCCGGAAATATCATCTTATCCTGCTCTTCAGTGTACTCACATACACTGGAGTAGTCACCGCACTAATCGAACAATGAGGGTACACTACAACTTCAGCTACACTACAACCTGCTGAGTTAAAAACAGATAGTTGTATGGATTTATTTGTGCGCAGGGTGCGTTTCAGCAAAACAAAGAAGAAGGGAAAAAGTCAGTAGAAGGCCAGGTTGATGGAACAGACAGTAGAAAGAATGATGACCGACGTTGACCACTAGTACCCTTCAGTTCGTTTTACGTCAAGGGTTGATAATGAGGATGCCGCCCGGAACCGACCAGTTGCAGTTCCATTTGTGAATTACGTGCACTAACGAAATCTTTTCAACTCAAGAAGAACCTCAAGAGCCGTTCCATTTATTCTTATTGCCTGTGCGTCGATGTGAACTAACACTTAGAAATTTTGCTGGGTACAAATAAGACTTTCCGCATGAGACGAATCTCTCTTATTTAACCAAAATAAATGGAAGATGTTGAAAACAAACTAATTAGGATTTTTACAGCGCTCAAATTTTCTTTTTCAAAAAACAAACAAACAAAGGCTCAGTGCGCTTAATTGGACAGCACATTTTGGACAAATCATGGGTATTTTGTCTTACACTATATAAGAAGTTGTTTCTAGAATCGTTGGCGTTAACCCCAGGCAGCTGCGTAATCTTTCAGTTGTATCTAAACCCGCATGAATGCTCTTGTATACCCTTAAATTTCTAGTTGAACCTTTCAACATCCATGTACTACTGATGTACTACGTATATGACATTCCGCATGAAAAACGGACAGCCATTTTGTTCTCGCATTGTCGGAAAAATTTAAGTAAAATAACGAAGTTGCCCATTAATCTTCTTTCCTGGGACATGCTGAAAGAAAATACTTATTTTAACTTGACGGTTTGGGCATGCGGCAGCCAAGATTTACACAAAGGCACAGAAACCCTTTAGAGCAAAATCAATATTTTGCAAAGGTTACAAAAGCGCTCTCATTCTGCTGTGATTTGATGTAAACCCTCTTTTGTCAAACTGAATTCCGTCCTACCTCACTGTTTTCCAAACTTCCGTTATTCTGGGGGAGGTGAACGGCTGGCAATCTGGCAGTTGCACTACACGCCAATTTTTTTCGTTCTCTGAGAACGGCAGGCACAATACTTATACCGTAGAAAAACCAAGTTACTCAAAAAACACGCCTTCTAACCGAACCATTTGCTTACAATAGTACTGAGTTCAGTTCTGTGTAGCTCTGTATAATCCATAACGTTTGTGTTTACACTTGTTTACATTTTGGGTAAAATGGGCATTCAGATAATTTCAAAATTTTAATCTCAAAATAAATTTGCACTGCTAAGTGCATTGCCAAACAAGTCAAGGCTTCCTCTCCATTTCAACTTACTGCTTATTTCTTCCAAAACCTCGACTGGGACACGTAAAGTCCCATACTATTAGTGTAGTGAATTATCTGGTCGGGTTTTCTGATAACAAGATAATAGTCGTGTGCGGATGCAGAGGCAATATTTCGGTCGTAATTTCAGACACGCCATATTTCACACAGCAAGACAGTTGAGTTTGCCGCCAGACAACTAATCAAGTATAAAATGATCGAGTGCTTGTCACGCAGAAGCGTACAAACCTCCAACCGCCCTATGAATCCTGTTCACATAGGCAAATCGAAGCCGAGCTAGACATCCTTTCGAGGGCAGACTGTTTGTCCGTTAGGTTTCATACTGGCCTTGAGTACTGGCCTCAAAATAAAAACCCACATTTATCCGTACAGGATAATTTGTTCAAACCTCACGTTTGTTAGCCAGATAAATGTTCGCCAATAGAATAAAACCAACTGAAGACACTCAGTATACAGAGGAAGCAAACATGTGAGAGTGTCTAACGGTGTGTGACGATCATGGGCACAAAAACGGCACGCACAATTTATGAATTTCATCCCCGTATAACGTCCTTTTTATAATGTGTCTTAGGAATCAAATGAGTGAGAAAATTTAACAGCCAGATAGCTGAGACACGCTATTGTGGTTGATTCATTCGGGCTGTCAGCTGAGGTTCGGTGTAGTCAGTTGTTTATAACAACACTTCGTGGCGCATACTGTTGTCTGAAACCAACACAGTTACAAACGGTATTCATTTTCCCAGCCAGTTGAATAGCGGCTCACTTCTTCGAATCACACATTCAACCGGTACATTCCTGGCAAACTAACCGACTGAAAGGCACATGATATTTTGGGGGGTAAATAAGGGCCGGATGCCTTGGCAGTCAAAGTTTATAAATAAGAGGAGGATGTTATGTTAGGATAAATAATTCCCGTTTGTGCACATAATATATGATTATCTGAAGATCGGTAATTTCTGGATGTCCGTATGCATTTTTGACAATAGCAAAGAGGCTGTTACCCCTGGGAGAGTTACTAACATGTTGTCATCCAGCCCTCGCTGAACTAGATTTTTCCAGGTTCCCCTCACGGTTGTCCCACTCTCTTTGCGCCTCCAGACTATTCAGACATATTCCTATTGCACCGGCTTCTCTACATTGGAACTAAAGCATCTCTCATCTGGCAGGTAGGAGGGACTTGCTGCTGGGCTTCACAGTCAGGTGGTCACACAGTTTGATCGGTTAAGGATATGTCCGTCGGCTGTGGTACACCAGTGCCGCTCTTGATTCATAACCAAGAGGATTTAAGTTCAACCCGCTAAGGCTGATGATATACACCTATAGTTATTCTAAGTAAGATGGAGCTGGAATTTGATATGCGAATCACTCTCAAAGTATCATGAGACATGCAAACCTTATTAAAACGCCTCATTGTTTCACTCGATAAGTGAAATGCGCGCAAACGCATTGAGTCCTGAGGGACTTTTTTGAAGCGGAGCCATCCCCTGGAATGTCTCATATGTTTCCTCTACCTTCGTACACTGGGGAATACTCTCCAAAAGAGGCTTCTCTCAGTAATGAGCCAGTTTCTATCTTCTTAGTAGGCTCTCTCCGATTATATTGTTTCCCAAGTAATTCCAAAATCTCTACGTTTTTCTGGCCTATAGGAATAAACTGAAGATTTCTAGAAAAGTCACTTCAGTACTACTGACATCAAAGCATTGAAGAACAATTTCCTCCTCAGCAATATTTGGAAGGAGGTTATACATGCACCCCGCTTAAACTAGGTAACCCCAACTTCAGACTGCATTTCTGACGCCAATTCATTCAAGGCAAATAAACTGCAAACAGACACCACATTCTCAGAATTTTGTGGCCTTCCTTCCAAACCGAATCGGGTTGGTTGTGTTATCGACAGATCATGTCCACATAGCCAATACAAACCGCCCGGAGAACGAGGAGCGACAAGGATTTTGATTGGTCAGTTTTGTAAAGACGACCTGGAAACATCTGTATTTTCGGTCTACTAGAAATGTTCTGTCATAGCGTTGCACATAGATACTCATGCACATACGGACGCTTTCGCTGCGCATGCGCGAAAAGAAATTTTCACTTAACTCTAACATTGGCGACAACTGTGGAGTTGGGCGGTTCACATTGATCTGGAAAACAGTGTGGTAAGTAGTCTTGAGAAATACTATGTTTACTCCGATGAAAGCCTTCATGAAAGTATAATTTGGGCACAAATTAGTATTTTTGCTTAAGATTTCTATTTCACAGCAGCTCAAGCAATTTACTAATCATTACAGCTTGTACATTTTCTCCCGGTTTTCACCAAAACTGGAAGTGAAACTTGACTAGAAATGATTCACGCAACTTCTAGAGGTTTTATCGACCTAATTGCAATATAACCTATAGTTCAAACAAAACATTCACAATATATACTCATATATACTCAATATATACTCATATACATCATATTTGTATTGTTCTTAAGAAATGGTGGAGCTTTACAATGCAAAGCCCAAGACGGTTTCTACGGGGCACGGAAGACTTTGTACACAATCACACATGTCATTTATGCATCATTGTACAACGGACGTTAGGTAAACTAGGCTTATTAAGCCAAACGCTCTTTTCTATCAGCAACACTAGGCGAATTGGTGTTGACTTTGTCCAACAAAGGGGAATAAAACTAACCTGATTCAACCAAAGTACTCTGCAACTTGACCATATTTATCCGAATAAATCATTCCTTTGCGCTAAAGAAACTGGGGATGCAGTAATCCTCTCTTCTCGTTGCTTCACGCTAACGCCGCGATAAATTCTCATGCCCAGATGACTTCAACTCTAGTGGAGGTAAAACATGTTCTAGCAAAGCATGGGGTTTGGCACTTGAACAAGAAAAAAACCTTCCACTTATTGTGAAGTCATGATCATTTGCGGTTAATTCGTTTGCATCTCGACATTCTCATCGTCCTAACCTTCCAGGGCAATTATTTCACTGAGTCCACAACAAAAGGTTAAAGTATTGGACTCAAAAATGTTTGCTTGTTTAGCTGCGATAACGTAGCATGCACTGATAAACTATTGATGACACTCTAAAGTGCGTTGGGCCTCCGGAGCTCAACTCTCGGAGTAATCCTGAGCCCTTAAATCTGGAGGCCACTCCACTCGTCTTTCGAGTGAACCTATCAGAACACTTGTTCTAGAACCGTCCAAATAATCGCGATTTGCAAATAAATTCTAGAAATTCCGGAATCAATTGCTTCTGTTTATCAACAGGTACTATAACAGTGGTAACTGCATTTGAGAACCTCTGTTAATAAACTGAGTTTATTGTACTGATGAAAATTTTTCTGGACTTGGAATCGGATTGATAATAATTAATTTTCACATTTTAAGATATTATTGTAAGAGGTCAAAAGTGGGGACTAGAATATGTATCAAATGTTTAGTCCGGATTTCTAACTTCTAGGGCCGATAATAATCTTAAGTATTTTTTATGAAGGTTATGAAGCAGTAATTTTCACATTGGCCCAAATAAAGGGGTTCATCGCACTGTGAGGTGAGATTTGCGCACACATCTTTGCAGGGAATGGAATAAAACTGGATGAGAAGTATTCTTCTGGCTAGGTGAAACACGTATATATTTTTTGTATCCACATCAACTTACGGAGCATTTTATTCCGGTTACATTCTGCTAGAGTGGTCTGCTTGCATTTAACATTTAATTCCAGCAGGTTTATGGAGGTAATTGTTGAATACTGTAGGGGTGAACTTCCATTTGTCTACTTACTTGCAGTCCAAATAAACAAACTAGAGTTGAAGTCCAAACGATCGGGTCATTGTTTGGATTTGGTAGTATCGTTGATCCAGCTATTCACCAAACTGCTAAGACTCTAATTTGGTCTGATCTACTGTAAACGGTTCGTTAGCATTCTATGATTTAAGCAGGCGGTACAAGTGTTGAGCTATTTAGTCACATGAAAGTTTATCTACGAGACAGATGCAACAAATTGAGGCTGTTCAGTAAATCTGGTCAAACCGTATAAGCCGAACTTATGATTACAGAAGAAAGTACTTCCCTCTGCCGATTGCCATTTGATGAATCAATGTTAACTAATGTTCACGTTAGTAACATTGCACATAATAAAGGATGCTTCGAATTGATAATTGCCTTGGCAAAGTTGGATGGACTAAGTAGTCTGCTTTTGTACGCTTTGCACTTCCAAAACTAATGCCCTTCCCTAGAAGGCTTTCCGGGTAGGTAATTCCGTAGACGTCCAAAATAGAAATAAAAAATCAATTACAATAAATTCCTAAGTATTTCAGACCTATTGTTTGATTACATTGTTGCTCAGCTCTGTACTTCAATCCAGGTCATTCATAGTGATTTTGACGTCATACGAATCAAATAACACAACCCGAATTTTTAAACCAGTTCTATAATTTTAGCAACTAGTACACTCGTATTTTCTGAAGAAAACCCTCGCATAGAGGACATTCAAGTCTGCAGAAAGTGTCTGATAGCAAAACTAAAGGCGGGATGTGAATGCGAGATAACAGGAGACGAGACATAGTCTGGCTTGACACTCAAAAATGAATCGGGTTCCTGCCTGTCCTCATCGATCGAGAAACAATGATCTTTCAGTGAACTTTGCCTTCACTTCGCCTCCTAATCAGAAGAACCACACTGAACTTAGCTCAAACACATCCCCAGGTTGTTTACATTTTCTTCAAAAATTAGGAGTTGAAAGAACCTTAGAATCAAATATGCCGCTTTTTGTGCATCCCACAACATCTGGTTTGTCCAAATTCAATCGTTTACCGGACTTCACTTAAAGTGTCAACAGACTACTTTGCATTTTTGTCGTTGAGTCTGAATAGGCTACATGTCACTTTATTCCAACTTATTAAGACAACGAAATGCATAAAAATAGGTTGCTATGTTGTAACAACTTTTATTTCGCCTAACACTTCAACCTATTGTTCCCGGGCGATTACGTAAATCAGGTCTACTCGGATGTCATGGGAGTGTACTATCGATAAATGATTATGGTTGATATGGTATATCTGGGTAAATAATTGCGCCTCAGAGAAGCAGTAGCCCCTTCTGAGCTGTTTAACACTTCTCTGAGAGCCCAGAGAAAGGTTTACCAAACTATTCACTGAGAGATTAGTCTTCCAACCTAAAACACCATACTGGATCACAACTGGACCTTACACAGTTGTCCTGTTTTTGCGTTCGTGCTACTGACTGTTATACTGCCTGGAGCCAAAGAGAAACGAGTCTATTTTTCAATTTCCCAGTATAAGAATCGCAACCATATATAAACTGAAGGAATGGACCAATTTGGTATTTGGCTTACGGTGTTTGCTGTTTGACGAATGAGACAAGATCCATAGTAAATTATAAATAATTTGTCAGTCAATTTTCACCTTGTACGAACAGTCATGTGATGACAATCACGTGCCACATTGTTCAAAAGAATCCTGTCGCAGTGAATAGCCATTCTGCGCTAGTGAAATTGTCTAAAACTCCGGCTTCTGTTCACCAAAGGTGCGAAACCAATAGCACTTAGGAACTGTAAAATGTACGGTATTTCTACTCAAAAAAGAACCAGCTTCATGTGGGACTAATCTTCAAAAGGGGAAATATTTTGGTTGTGTCCTTGAGATGCATTTCAAACCGACTAATAAATGACAAAATCCAGAAAGAGACCATACTTAAGTGGTCACCTTTCGTGAGCCGTATTACCCAAACCTTTTTTGCATTGATGTGAATTTATTTCACGCCCTAAATTGTCCCGGTCATTCAGATTTATCAACCGAAAAAAAGTATAAACCGAGTGCACGGCAAGCAGGCCTGCAAACCCGCCATACCTAAAGTTACCTCAGCTAATAGGACGCTCAGCTCCAATAACGATTCTTCCCAAGGGCTAATACATATTTAGATGATATTCACTTAACTGAATAAACGGACTTTACTTTCTGCTGCGATTATGCGACGGTAAACCTCTGAGCACCTTCCTTCAAAAGTGCTTACTGAAAAGCCTCTTGGCCTACTGTCTTACAGACATCTTTGTGTAGAGTAGGCAATACGTCATCCTCGGTCGAGTGTGCTACAAATGACTGGACGACGCATAGACCTACCTGCCCTCACCACCAGGAGAAAAATGAATTAAAACTGGCCAAGACAGAAAGCAAAGACCTCGAATTGGCAATTGTGCGCAACAAATTGTTCAGCATTTTCCGATTTCTTTTAGGAACGATTTTAATTCCCCCGAAACGTATTATAAAGTGACAAAAAAGTGCAACGGAAAATCAGTTAAGAACAACATCACCTTCCCGGAAGCGAACTAGTCGATTGCGATTGGTCTTGCTTAAATCTGTGTGGAACAAACAAAACTGATCAGAATATCGGGCAAAATTCAAGCTGGTTAAGATCAATATTGGAGATCAGGATTGAAGTTTGTATGAATTGGGCTATTCAAGGTAAGGCGATGGGTAAATCCCCGTCTAATCGATGCCCAGAATCTGGACACAGCTCTTTGTATACATCATAAAGTGCATGAACAGCATCGAAAAAACAATTTGATCGCCTTAACTATTTCCTAGCATGTAGACAAACTGGTAGGTACACTGAGGTGATCTGACAAAAGGTTTTGTTTTAGCTTTCGTCTCATCATAAGATCATTAGTGTAGACCATGTCCAAACAAGCGAAATAGAATGTTCTTGTAATCATCTTCGTAATCTTCTGGTTAGGACTGCGCTGCTGGTAGCGGGATGATGATAACTTGAGTTGGTTTAAATTACAGCAAGTGCAATTTGGAATGAGTAGGTACTGGAGAGCACCAAACCAGTGGAACCACGAAAGACCGATAATCTTACTCTAATAAAACCGTCAAACGTGTGTGTGTGTTTCAGAATCACAACTTATATTACGATATTTATAAATGCCTTTATGATGATATAGTTGATTCAATTCGGTTTGTTCAGCTGTAATCGCCCTTTCGGGTGCCATGCCATCCGAAGAAAGCATGAGGTCTCAGCTATTGCCTGGTTGCCCTAGCCTAGATAGGAACAGTTGAGGTGCAGAGGTTCGGCTCAAACCATGGATCTTTCGGCCACTATGTGTGCGTCTTAACTGCAGAGCTATCTCGTGCTCATGATGATTTAGTTCGGTAATGCTGAATTAGCAAACAGTCTTGGGGTTGATGATCCGTTGATCATGTTCAGTAACCAAAATTTGGCAGGCCAGCAGACGGATGTAGGCATGTTTTTTTCATCCTCAGCGTGTTGTCAGTCACATCCCAACCCTATTTTTCTTTGTTCTAAAAAACACCAAATGGCTTAATTTTGGTAACGTGTTTAGTGCATGGTAAACGTGTGCAAACTTTCCTGGGTGTGCCTACCCGTTAGCACACTTTGGCCGTTCAATCTCTTCAACCTGGAAATAACTACACAAATGCAAAGGGATTATGAGGACCCGCAAGGACATTGTGTGGGAAGGGGTAGGATTATACTGTTACATGCTGACATGTTTTCTCTTTCTGTGAGGTGTGTAAACCGTTCTATATCAAACTGGTAGCAGTATCTCTATTGATGACGTAAAGGACTGCGACTTCTAGGATGGTTATCTATCAACTGTGCGCGCTTACACTGTTGTCGCAAGAGAAGAAAACGCTAGTTTCGCCAGCCCTACGAACCACAACGACGCATCCAAACAAGGCGCTCAACAAGACCCTTCGGTACCAACAAACTGTTTTGATGGCCTTTAGAGATATTTGGTTTGACTGACCCAGGTTAGGCTTGTGATGCCTTTGTAACTTGATGATTCTGAATTCGGACCTGAGCACCAGTCCTAATTCACCATTGAAAAATACACATGATGTTCCGAGGGTACAGATTTTTTCAGAGCATGCGTAACGGGCGTAAACAATCATCTCCATTCAGACAATGTGCAGATAGAGTTATTAAAACAGCAGAAGAATGCCACTATGAGGTTCTATGTGAATAATCCCAGTCACTCTAAATAAATATCTATTCATTATGCGATCTCCTGAGAAGCAATAAGATGCTAGCCATAGTTTAAACTGAATTGTGGGGCTATTTGTGTAGGTGCAATCGAGATATGCATTTTCCACATCAGTTGCCACTCAGTTGGTAGAAGAAAGCTGACCAGGCATATAGTAAGATGCCAAAATAATATTTCAGTCTCAAAATCCTAACTTGCACACTCATGCCAACATTCTTAAAGTTTTCATCAGTTCTCCTTCATTCAGTTCTTTTATACAAGTTTGTTCACCTCAGTAAGGGGTTCAACGGATGTAAAAGCGCTGTCTCTCCGACAGACGTCAATTAACTTTACCTCTCACGTTTGCATTGCTCGTTTCCTACATCCCATACTTTTTTCTTCACTTTCTTATTTGATTTATATGAGCCACAGAAAAAAAGAAACAATGTCCGAATGGCTGGTGAGCGAAGGAATAAAAACAATTATTTGTTTTGCAGTAGAATGCCTCGGGTAAATTCAAGCCTGCAGTGCAATTAGGGGGACGCAAAAATGTTTAGGGAAATTGCTTCACAAACAGGATCGTCTGTCTTTCTCAGTGTTGCGGACACCTTTTCGTTGTTGCATCGAACTATGGCAGTCGGGAAGAGTCTTTCAAAACAATAACTGTTCAAGTAGTTTACATAGCGTTTCTCAAGTGATAAGATTTGTCATGTAAGATAAGACTTGTCATGGTGAATTTTTCTGAGAACAAGGATGTTGAATGAACTAGAATGAAAGCAACCGATTCTACACAAATTTCTACATGTAGGCGTTTCCAACCATCTTTTTGGTTAGTGTGCATATGTCCGAAAAACTCACTATCCTGATATTTCCGTGAGAAACTTTAGAAGCACTGTGAACGTTTATTTCAAAAAGGCAAATTTGGATATTTACAATACCCTCGGGAATTTGGGTCAAACACCACCAACTCTGAATTTCATTTGTAAAATGGTTTTTTAACAGAAATAACTAAATGCCGTAGATAAATACTCTTGATTATTCTCCGTTAGTTTCTTCGAGAATGACGAACTTCGGCTGCGAATGCTGCCTGTTCCAGAAAGTAACGTGATCACACTTTCCGGTTCACATGAGCAATATGGTGGACAACCTGAGCGCCTTTCCTGCACTCTAGGTGGCCTCGTTTCTTGATGTTTTCTAATAGGTACGAGGCATGCGTGCAGTACACTTTCAGCAACTGAGGCTTCCTTTTTTGTGGTTGATCAGGATAGTTGATCACGGAAAGTCAGCTGATTCCAATTCTTCGCCAGATTATCAATGGTCTGAATGAACCTATCTGTCCGCCTACTACTATACACATCTGCATTGGGCCCGTGGGTTGCGGAACACTCAAGCGACCTAAGCGGTGGATCCCAGTGAAGATGTTCAGCGTAGAACTGATTAGCTCAGCCATCTGTGGTTCCAATTAACGAGAATAAGGCTTTCCATCTAAAAGTGTAATTTACCAATCTGGCTTCAAAACGCCTCAGGTAACAACAAACGACTTCAAGGTCGTTGGATTTCGGAAGCTTTTCCATCTTCATTAACGTTGGCTCTTCATGGGACTGACGTAAATAAATAAACCTTAATGGCGAAATTGGTAGTGGCTGTCAAAGAGTTCTCAGCAACCTTACGAACAATGTGCTTCTTGTAAACCGTAAGCCGTTTGCTTTAATTCGGAATGTTTGGCTTAAGGTGAGGAATTTCAAACTATGCTGGTCACCACATCTTGTATTGTTGCATACAGTTTATCATAACGGTCAGAGAGCTCTTCAGGAAAAATCGTAGAGTGCTCTAACATAGACCCTTTGGGCATCGCAGAAAGTCAGAGATCCTCGATAACTGTCTAAACACATAGGTGCTACGTATTCAACTACACAATGTGACCGGTTAATGGGCGGAATTTGGAATTCGATGGGCACTGACACTTTGGCGGACTTTCATATCTTTGGAGGTCGAAGACATTCCAACTGTCTTTTTTACTGTTTTCCGGATATTAGAATGTAAACTAAATCCCAACGACGCATAACTATGGATGGGACCACAAGCCCGTTTGCTGTTCTCTCCCGCTTGCCTGCAGACGAAAACGTTCGTTGCTCCTCTTCTGAAGACTTGATCACGTGGTTGCGGTTGCGGCATAATACCAACAAGATATTTCGTGCATTTAAATCAATTTGATCAATAATAACATGGTTATGGAACGGAACTGTGACATTTTGTTCACCTACTAAGACCACGGTCGATAGAAATTCAGTGGACACATACATCAAGGTTATACATCTTAGGACAACTTGTTCAACAGTGAACCACGTGCATTAAAAACGTGTCCCGAAGCTAACAATGAAAAAAAATTTTCAACCCATCGCACTGTTCGCCCACATCGCATTTTTATTTACACCGATACCTCCCCCTTTAAGCTAACAAATGCTCTTCTGAAAGTGGTCAGTCTCTAGGACAGATACTTCTAGAAATAAGAACAGTGAGCTTGACTAATAAAGTTCTGTTACTCAAAACGCTCAAAAGAGCGGGAATCCTGAAATCCGACCTGTTTGTTTGATTTGGATCTTGCAATCATATGCAGTCTTAGCTTAGATGCTAGCAACCTCTAGCGTTATTATTTTATTGAAAACTGTTTGCAATGGCTCCCAATTTGGGTGAAATGCCTTGCCTGCTTCCATGTCTCCACAAACAATCTGTAATCTTAACGCAGTTGAGATCTATCTGGGCTGAGAAATCAACAGAAAAGCTACTGTTGACCTTTGATTAGTCCGTGCACCGTTGGTAAATAGTCAACTGACCCTCTTCCCCGAACTTACCTATATATAAACACCGCCGGAACTCCACTTCACTTGGGCTTCCTTTGCGTTTGCATTATCGCCTTCATTTTGCCGGTGACGTCAGAACACTCATCGAAAACACTTTTACGCAAACCAAGGTTTTATATTTCGTTCGTATTCTTCTGTCCACTCTCGGTAAGCTCATTTGATTTCAGCACAACTGAGTACAGCGGTCAACGTCATTGCACGTTTCGAACAGCTTTCCTCCCTTGTCGAGTTACATGCATAAAAATGCTTGATAGTTCATTAGTGTTCACCGAAGCCCGGTCCACTCCCAACCGTGACTGCGTGATTAGCGTCCAGTTTGAAATTTTCTGAGATAGGCCTGATGGTTGTTTCCGTTTCAGATGTCTGGTTCCTGATGCGCACTTTCTGTACAGCGACAGCCAGACAGCTGTCGAAACAGACAGAGATAATGGATTTCGTTAGCCTGAGGGTTAACTAACATTTGCGATTCTCGAGGGAGTTGTCTTCCGCCGGCAGCAGACAACCAAAATCAGAAGTCAGCAGACTCTTTTTCACTATCGCATAAATTGAAGTGGATATTTGAGTGTTGGCTTCGTCGTGCAGCAACTCTTTGCTGAATGCAGTTCACAGCTACTAATGAATGCGTATTATGCAAATGCCTGATCCAGTTACCGTGCCCATGGGACCAAATTTTTAAATTTAAAAGGGGAAAAAAACCACAAGCCGCCCTCTACTACGTAAGAATGCGCGGCATGTGTTCATCATTTTATTTTAATCGGTGGGGAAAATAAGAAACAGTCCGCTTTACCAAAAGCAGAAGAGCAGATAACGTCAGGCACTACAAATCTGACTAGGTGTTGCTCCATCAGGTTCATCTAATTACACTTGCTACCAAAGGAATAATTGGTTATCATTGGTTATCATTCCTGCCATCATGGTTGATAGAGTTCTAACAAACGACTGGTTGTTTTACAAAACCGTTGTTTACATTGTACAGCATTTTGTAACTATCCGCTTGAGTTCCAGTTCGGAGGTGAATCGCGCATTAAAGTTTTCCACATGGCTCCCTCAACCGATGGCTTTTTCATAGATACGGAACCTGGAAGGAGTTTCCCTAACTTTGGTCCACCCTTTAGATTCGATCCTGTCCTTTCAATTTTGATGGCAGTCACTTCAGAATGTAGGCGGTGACCAAGTTCCTAGCCAGCAATCGCATTGTTATTGGAGACTTTCAGTGGTTTTGGCTGACCAGCATATCGCGTGTACGCAAAGTATGTCAAAACGTGTTACAGCTGAGGAAGCAGTGCAGGTGTATCAGCAACTTGCTGGTAGTGCCATTCATGGGCAAAATAAAGTCAGCATTACGATAGGTACTCGTAAAATTATACACCGCCTTGCCAACCGATGGATAGCTATATAGCCTGAGTTAATTTTCTGTCTAACGCGCACACTATTCTTCAAAGCAACAATAAAAACGAGCTCATCGTAAGCAAACATCATAATCATTGGAAAGCTCCAGAGGAAAGCACCTGACCTACATAAATTATGACCATAGAAGAGAACAGAAATGTTCCAACTAATTCAATCCAAGATTTAAGCTCTGGAATTCCATTTACCATTCACAGGAGTGAAAGCTCTCCACACAACTTTACTCGCTCATGCGCAGTTTACACAAACTGTTTTCACAAAAAATACCTTTCAGCCGAATAAACAGGAACACACCATCTATTGCCGAGCGTAACCCAGAGCATCCATCTCAGGTGGGTATTAGTTAGACAAAATTCCTTTTAATCACAAAGAGACCGACGTATCTTGTGTTAATATCACCTTTTCCCTCATAGCTTGGGCATTTGGGAATGCTCAGCTTCAAACTGGGAATGTAATGACCAGCTACCATCTAGCTATAAATTAGAGTGTTTTTTCCCAAAAGAGTTCATCCTTTCTTTTTTCAGATACAAACATTCGAAAAGCTCTTCCAACTATGAATTAGTTTGTGTTTAAACTACACAAAATTCATCCTTCATTATTATTGATAGGGCATACCACAAATGTGCCTTGACCACTACTTCTCCATTGGTTCGAGAAAGCATTTGTGTACGTTAATCTAGTTGAGTGTGCATCTCTCCCAGCAAACAGGTTGTCCTTCACAAGGAGGGTTCCACTGCTATAAAAAGCTCTATTCGCCCAGTAGCACGTGTCTGGTTTTGAAGCGTATTCACCATGTATAGTGCGGTCCTCAAATTCATGTTTTTCTCCTACAATCTTCGTCCATATTTCGGTATTCGAAAAGTTTCGTGTTGCTTCAAAGGAAACTTCCAAAATTCTTAGTTTACTTTTGAAAACTTACCAACCAGAATTAGTGAATGTACCTTGAGACACGAATTCCATACAGATGCTAAATGTCTGATACGAGCATCTCCAATTAAGATAGCTGTCTAGAAACGTATCATTTTTCAAGCTCGTAGTCTTGTCTCACACTGGTTTCGTGCTTATATGGTCCTCCAAATGCAAGTCTTGATCACAAGAGAGCAGAAAAACCACTTTGTACTCCCTGCTGTGGCTGTCAGTCATGACAAAATGCATGTTTGCTCCGGTACTCTTGTGTTGAAGTGCCTCTCCAAAAACGTGCATCCATAACGTCTTCCTACTAAACATATGTGTGTTCCACATTCTGTACGGTTTCAAAATGCCAAGCAGTGTGTATGGAATAGGAACCATGTGTTTCTGTCCCCACCTTGAGACACGAATTCCATACAGATGCTAAATGTCTGATACGAGCATCTCCAATTAAGATAGCTGTCTAGAAACGTATCATTTTTCAAGCTCGTAGTCTTGTCTCACACTGGTTTCGTGCTTATATGGTCCTCCAAATGCAAGTCTTGATCACAAGAGAGCAGAAAAACCACTTTGTACTCCCTGCTGTGGCTGTCAGTCATGACAAAATGCATGTTTGCTCCGGTACTCTTGTGTTGAAGTGCCTCTCCAAAAACGTGCATCCATAACGTCTTCCTACTAAACATATGTGTGTTCCACATTCTGTACGGTTTCAAAATGCCAAGCAGTGTGTATGGAATAGGAACCATGTGTTTCTGTCCCCCTTTAGAATTTATGGTAGAAAGTTTTACATTTTTATGATGGCTGAATTCCAACGGTAGGACTGTTTCGTTTTTGTGAAATTTGCGTAGTTCATGTTCAAAATCTGTTCAGAACCATAAAAATTATTCATTTTTAGTGTCATGCACATGTACAAATAAAAAAGCAATAAGCTTCCGATTGCGATCCGGCCCATCTGGAATGCAGTGATTTGTATTCAAAAATATGGTAATCGCTAAACCAGATCGCAATCTATAGAATATAAGAAAGTCGTTCTGGTTGTTGGAAAAATTTTGCCAGTTTGTACGCACACCTACATTAGTTTACCTTTCCACCCTCGCCTGAGTATCGCTTCTCTTTAAGCATACTTCGGATAGTGAAGGTGATCCATAATTTATTCGCCACCAGAACACAACACAACTAAAAGACCACACACGGCCTGCTCAAAACCCCGTTACCCATCAGTAGGAAGCGATTGAATCGTGTTAATCAGGCAACAAGTTCCACATAAAATAAAAAATACTGTTTTCAAGAATAATACCGTAATTACTCAATCGAATATGCTAAAAAAGAGGATATTCTACAATTACCTTAGCTTCCTACCTACTAATGGCTACGGGTTAAATAAGCCAGTCGACACTTCTGTTTTACCCATATCTTATGTCCAACACCTCCCCCACTTAAATCGTTTTTTCTGCACAGGTTTTCAACCAGTAAAATTTTTCTGCGTAGTTTAAAGATTTAAGAAAGATTTTTAGCTGACTCCAAGTGCCAAAATACTCAACTCAAGAGACATAGCACTCAATACAAAAGACTTTTTCTCCCGCCTGTCAGACATCTTACCACTCCAAGCGGCTTTGTCGCACACAGTAGACCCTTTCCGATATTGAGCCATGTCCTGCTCAAGTATGCGCTCTCAGATTTAAATTCAAAGTCTACTCAACTACGGAAATAACCGAGACGGAATTACAAGTAGGCTAGTACGCTGCTACGTATATCCAGATATCCGTACACGGATTATTGTCTTTGACTGTCTGGAGTAAATAGAAGGATAGGAAGAAGAAATCGCAGAGTTTTGAACAAATCAGGTCGAATGTGGTTGGTTTCTGACCTGCTTTATTAAGACTTGATAATGGCTAAAACATACCACTTATTTCACCCCATTGTAACCCCACGGAGTAAACTGATATTGCTAACACATAAAAGCAAAAATGCCAATAAAGCAAAATTGAGTTTGTGACCGGTCGGAAAAATAAATGAAGAAACGGAAGCCACAAGTTTATCGCCTAGTTTTTTTTCTATGTCAGCCTTGTGTCTGTTTGAGACTCTGAGAGTCCTTTAAACCTCGGTCGAAAGGGCAGTACCATGGGATATGGTACACGCTTTTTATGTTCCTTGTTTAAAACCAAGTTAGTAAAAGTTTGTTTTGTCAAATAGTGATGACAGCCCATTTAATTCCATCCTGTTAGAAGAGTTTTGTGATGAAAACAATGCAAGGTCTTGAAGTTTTATCGCACGATCTAGTTTTCTAAACTGGGAGTACGGGCAAAAACCACCTCTACTCAGAACAAGTATGTCCATGATGACATTACGTCCGTAGTTGTTTCGAATAAACATTCCCATCGCGAAAACCACTGTTGATGCGCCAAGAAACAAGGTACATTCTGAATTGTTAATCTGAACCCAAGTAGCGACGTTTATACTGAGAAGTTGTGGCCGCCCGACATCAAAATCCGAGATTGTGTTCCGAAGATGGTTTCGATCTGGGTTTTACTATGTTAACAGTTATGACTACTTATAAGTTCCTACTGTTGCTTCATTTCTGTGGTAGCCAAACAAAATCTGACGCTAATTTTTGCATGATCTGACCTCCAGTGGATGCTTTAATAGTTTGAAGCGAGGATATGATAGCACACTGATGCTTTCTGGTTACATAGTGCTCTTTTCAAGTTCACCATAAAATCCTTCCCACTGATCTTAATTCCAGCCGCCTAACTAATCCAGTCATTGAAAGAAACTGAACTGCAAGGAACCACAGTCTACTGACACGATGACAAGAGGACATCAGAGTCATAGGGTCATCAGCATTGAGGTCAGAGTAAACGATATCGAGGTACATCAGTTGGGCGTAGGAAGATGAGACGCTCGATCTTTGTTTAACAGTTTCAGATCTATGAGTCCATCAACTAGAGTCGACAAGAATCACTTGTAACATAATACTTCACAAGAATCGCATCCATTCCTACTTGAGGATGGATGTGGGGACAACTGAAAGAAGTCTTACAGGAAAAGCGTCTACTTCTTTTTGGTGGACTCAGCTCATTACGAAGTAATACTAGTTTACCGTTATGTTCAAACTCTTTTCCGCAAAATGACTTCCATTTTCACTTATGTTGCAAATAATATTCTTTAAATTCTAAGTAAGGCTTTTTTTCGTGTGAGTTATTTTCTTTCAGTACATTTCTGAGGTTTTGACTCTCCCCCACTGACTGGTTTGGGATTTCTGAAGTAATCCAGTGCGCCATATCTCAGAATCAAATAGTGATTGGGGCACCCCATTAACCGTGACTGCACTACGGTCGACACAAAACTGGAGTTTGATTGTCGTGCACTATATTTAGGTACGTTCCGGGCTCCTCTTTAAAAGCCAGAGAAGTGTCAATATATCTAGGTCCAATATAGTGGGTGCCTCAGCTGATTGTATATCAAGTGGTTTTCAATCTTTCTGCCGAGCCTGTTGTATTGTTTATCATTGTTTCATCACCACTCTTCTTGCTCTTGCGATTGGGCGCACTTAGAATGTTGCCCCAAAATCCATCTGATCCACAGTTGGTTCAAGGAATTATTCGGAATCTGAAACCCGATTTCGGTCTGTATTCCGTAAGCCGCACTCAGTATTACGATTCAGCTGCAGCCTTTCATATTGGGTCACATAGCCTGCCAATGTATAATTCATAAATTGTGATCAGCAAGTTGATCGGTGATACAGATCAAAACAAATCTTAGTGCTATCGGAAGTACGGGGACAAATCTGCAGTGTCACTGTTCTAGGAAACTTGAAATGTTGTTGCTGTGTATACCCTGATCGGCTTCTGTAGTCGTAGATACTACCATCAAAATACGGGAGCAAATTTCTCAAAAGAGGAGGACACCCACAGCCGTCTAGCATCATGGCGTGATTGTGAATGTTTGTTCTACTTGAACAGCTTCTTGCACAATCGGTCAGGTTTAGATGACCGTTCCAACGATAAACGAACAAGGTACCCAGTAAAAATGGATGAAATAATCTACAGAACAGTGTGCTAGTTTGCTAATAAAACCCACTGTGAAACTCTCCAAAATCCTGCTCCCAACAGTTGAGGTGTGCCGGAGATTTTTTCGATCAATAATTTATTAGTTAAATCGTTACACAATAGTCTGTGCAGTATTCATATAGTCCTGTATTCCTAATCCGTTGTCCATAGTCCGTCCGTAAAAATACCGAACGTTTTATTAAGGAAAGAATGATCTTCATTCAGTTCGGTTGCTCACACACGGGACGGGATTTACAATGGTGATTTCACAGACAAGTTGCCATTCCTGGTGTGCACCACTATGCCGTCAGCATTAACGTCGAGCTCTTCGACTGCGCGATTGCATTGACAACTCCACGTCATACAGACGGGGCAAACATTTGTTACGCAAACGTCTGTCTTCAAACTGCCAATGGCACTGAATAAACACGGAAGCACCTAGAATTACCAGCAAAATAATGCATTTAAAACCCTCAGTCCTGTCATTTTAGTTGTGAATAAACCTATCAGTCCCAACTAACCTGAAACTTTCAGAGTTGATATTTGGCTCTGTTGAAGCTCAACTGACACCATCCCCCCAATCTACCAAGTACCCACATGGGACGAATTTTCTCGCAGCTTACTCCAGTTAGGAGTGCACTTACCAAATCACAATACCTTTGGAAGTATTATGTAGGATCATTAGTCGGTCTTGCGTGCCTTGCGTCTTCAGATCAACCTTATTTAGTTGACAGAGGTAAGTATCCTGCAGAAATGTTTAGCGTGCCTTAGTGATCCTCGTACTTACTTGGTTTGTAATGCTGCAGCTGAGAACTATGAATGCACCAAACTAGGCGCCAATTGGTGCAGCAACACATCATATCTACAGCCCTCCAGGTCCTGAAAAAGTTTGGAATGATAGATAGATGATAATAAAAGATTTGTTGTAAAATAACTTGTTTTCGATGGTGCCGAACTACTTTGTTTTTTCTCAAGCAAATTAATTAATATAATAATAATTAATATGAATATATTCGCAGATACGCTACTGCATGACCGCACTGCACTCATTAACTTCTCCCTTCACAGTGTCAGCGTGACAACCTCTTTACATGCTTTGCACTGCATTCTAAACAAAAGGTTGGTTCTTGATATTTGTGATCCTGAAGTTTTTTGGGACTATTCATGATACGTAGGAGTAAACGAACTGTTCATACGTATGTTCAAGGAACCGTTTGTTCTGAAGTTATCCTATTTGCTTCTTTACTCTAAAGTATCCTCTTTAGACGTTTTGCGAGTCGTATAAGGGTTTGCCTATCTCATCAACGACTACCTACTTAATTCGTTCCGGGTTTGTTAGTGTGGCCTCATTTCCGTTGCTTTTAAATTGCCCATAGAGAACGAACTCAACCTAGTTGAGATTAGGAAACATTTGTTCTTGTTATTAGCTTCAGACTCGACCGGTCCGACTACAAAGAGATCTTTGAGATAAGTACTGTATCGGGTAGACACAACGGGTTGGGACTTTGCGTAGATTGGGATTTTCGTTGCGTTGGGATTGCGTTGGGATTTTCTTTGCGTAGAGGCAAGCTTATCCGCTAAAGGCATTAGATATCCTTGATAACTCATTGGAGGCATGCCACATAAAACAAATAGTTAATAGCGTCAGTATCTACTTGCCAGTAATAGGAGGGAATTTTCCACTACCTGTCTAAAAATGCAGATCACTCAATTAGGTGGACACAGGTGTCTCCGAAAAAACTGTGCTAGGCTGTCTGACCATAGTACAGCGTTTCATTACTCCTCATCCTCAGATAAAGTTGCAGTGATTCAAGAGTCATTGTGAATCAAAGTTTTCATACTTACTTTATCGTGCTGCGCGCCAGAGAGTGGGGTCACACATGCGACTGTTCTATGGATTTATTTGATCAGAACGTTCAAGCTACTAGCTCTTTGAAATATTGAATAAATAAAACAATAGTATGCTAATTTGCTTTGACTAGTGATTAACCTCCCGTTGTTTGATCGTTTAGTCACACAACTAAAGTCCTCAGACAATCTGACACAGGTTCCCCCAAGCAAGTCCAGTTTAAAGGGAGAAATTTCCTATATAGAATGGATAAATTTCTGCCCGCTGTATTTTCTAAGAGCCAGTCGAATGGACTTGACAGTTGAACTAACGCCTGTCAAACTCTGAAAATCTGTCAACACTTACTTCGAGGAAGACCGCGTTGGAACTGTTAGATTACGTATCTTAGGCCACAGTCGGTGCTGTGTATAAAATTTTGAATGAATTCCACAACTGATAAATACATCAACGCGTATTGTAAACTCACGTTCACCCATATTTCCGTGATTTTAAAATGTAGTTTTTTTCTCCACTTAAGAATAATCCTAGAACTAAGATAAAATCCTACTATGAATATCACAGCTATTCAATTTGAATGTTTGTCTAACGATGTAGGCAACTAGTCCCTAAAAGGCATGAACTTCAGGGCGTAAAATCCACCCACCAGAAGACCAAATGTGCTACATAAATTTGACTGCAAAATGACGTCTGCGCATATTTGCTCCGTCTTAAAGGGATGAAAACACAACTGGTGACAAGTTGCCCTATGTGTTACTTGTCAAAAGTATCGAAAACAATCAGTAAATACCACAGAAAAACCCTGACTGGACTGACGAAGAGCTGACACCACAGAGATATAGTTGTTTGAAAACGGTAGTTCGCACTTTGGACTTCCTTGACCTACAGTGTAGTACCCCAGGGTAATTTCAAGCAATTAGAACTAAAATACAACCGAAACCTTAAACAAAAGCAAACGTTAATTATAAATTCGAATATAAGGGGCAGTAAAACTCATTTGGCACGGCACACCTGGATTGGTGTGCTTATTCGAAGGATCTTAGTTTCAACTCAGTAGTAGCTTTCGGGACAGCTGAAGGTTTACTCAAACAATGGTTTTTAATCATCCAATCGTCTGTTTATCAATGCTGAACGCACACTGGGGATTGTGCGTGGCAGCACATTTGATCCATAACTTCCGAGCTGAGCCCCAAATCCTGTAGTCTATGCATTTGTATGCCTTGTAGATACCAAAACGTAATATATATAGCTAACTAATTCAACCCCCCAACTACTGACTTCACACTAGCAGCGTGTCTAAATTGGGCTAGCAGTACTAACAGTAGATGTTCATAATGGGTCGCGAAAATCTAAGTAAAAACCGTTTTCAGCAACAAATCAAAGACAGGTCCATAAATGTGACGATTAAAACATGAAGAGCGCTAAAAGGTTTAAAACATTTCCACTGTCATAAAATGAATTTGCCAGGTTGTTTGACAGTGTGGCCGTACAAAGTTTTACGACATTATATTCATTCCAATCTTCCATGACCATGTGGAATTCGATATGCAGTCCATTTGTAACATAATGTTGTGAACTAAAATTAGTGTAAAGCTTGAATGAACTCTCAGGTGTATCTGAGTTTTTTTTACATAGCTAATATGTTTATATCGACTGCTCAGGCGTTCGTTATTCATTTGTTCGAGTTTAGCAAACAAACAGCTGAGACTGCTCAGCTGTCTACTCAGCTTTTCCGCAATTCCTTGCTTACCACCGGCTTTTATTTTAGTTGATTTTGGCCTAGCAATACCTTTGTGCCTATTTTCGGGTGTCTGTATATCCACTGGGACCGCTAGACGTTTGCGACAACAGTAGGAAGCATTTTCACCGAACTCCAATCGGTAAACCGAATCCAAATGGGGAACAGCGATAAAGTGAATCACCCAATGAACACCGAAAACGGAGGGAACTTTTAAATAACCTGCAACTCTACTTACGCTAGGAAACGCAAATCCATTTAATTTTGTTTATTCTTTGTAAATTAGGTTTAAGGCCAGATGAAAAAATTCACACAGTAAATACCAGAATAGCACAGTCAAGTGTATGCAACAGACGTACGGGCAAACTACTTGACTTCGATGAGCTCAGTTGATTTTCTCAAAAAATCTCAATTGACGGTGATTTAAGTTAATTGACTTAACCACTTGTTTCCTATGATTTATTAACCTGTCCCTCTATGACATCCCGTTTTCGAATACTACAGGAAACCAATCGACTCTCCGACCGGTGCTTTGTGACTCGGAACAATTTTTTAAGCATCAGATTTTGCTTGTACGGAGCCTTTTAAACGGAATACCTGTGTTACGACCAGCAATTCAAGTGGTCTTACATCGGAGCTTTGGAGCAGACGGGCAAGCTTTCCACGAAATCACTTTATCTGGTGAGCAGAATCTCTGGGTATAAATATGTTTGTTGGACAAATCAAACTGTATTATAGCTGTTTTTGTATGGAGTAGATGGGTTTCTCCGCGCGTCGGATTTTCTAGAGTCAGCTTTTCTGAATGACTCTTACTCTTTATAATGTGAAGATATATTTGTGAATAATGTCTCAGTAATAGTCAGTAATAATAATAATAATAGTCAGTAATAGTCATATATTTAATTCTAAAGCACTCAGATTCATTAACTCCAAAGAATTTAGACAGCGGTTGTTATAAGTGTCATTGACGGCGCGATATTTCTGAACCAGCCAGCAACTTACTAAGCGGTGTGGGAGGCCTGGTTTTGTATCAAACGTTAGTATACAAAAGAGGTGTTTTTGTTAGCAAGATAGTTTTTTGATACAAATTTACCTAACAGCAGTTCATTTTGTGACTCTCTTGCTTAGCGAACAGTAAATGACTCGCCCATTCAATGGCGGAGGTTTATTAGATTGCGTTAGTATCTGATCAAAATAATTCATGGACTACCAGTTTCACTGCAGTCTCCAACAGTTGAAGTATCTGATCAAAATAATTCATGGACTACCTGTTTCACTGCAGTCTCCAGCAGTTGACACAGTTGACAGGGCACACTTAATTCTACTTGTTATATTGGCAGCTATTAATCAGCTTTAATTGTCCAGAAGTTCATTCTGTCTAACATGGATGCAGAATACACAAACAGATCTCGACTAAGCAAGTTACAGTTCCCAGTTCTTCATCAATCTTTGACAAGCTGTCTTGAAAAAGCCTGGAATTTCAATCAAATTTATTCGCGAGTGCTTATAAATCTGTTGAGGAATGGTTGCGACCGATCAAGGTCATCGATTCTGAGGTGTGATAAGCAGTCGGTCAGTAGGATGCATGAGTGTTCATGGTTTCTCTTTCAACACGAATACTCCCTCAGGTTAGGAGACTACGTTGTAAGCTTAGTTAGTTTTCAAGTTAGTTAGTTTTTAAGGCAGGCGCACGACTAATCGGGGTGATCTTCAGCAAACAGATTAAATCAATGTTGGATGTTAGTCAGTAGTTTTCGTTCGTTGTACAATTGAGACTAGGAAGGAATTGTCACCTATTCACACCGATTTTTGGCCTTGCTGTTCCTGTTTAAATCCATTTGGCTAAATGGTCCCTTTGGGTGTTTTTACAAGTTTACTTGATGATTATGATGATGTCTATTATGAGTTAATATGTGCAAGGACTGGCGAGATTAAGTAGATTTTAATCGGCTTACTCTTCGTCTTCCTAAATCTAGAGCAGTGGTGCCTAACAGCTACTTAGTCGCTGTTGGCAAAGCGATTACACCCAAATCAGCTCCAGGGAGGATGCAGACAGGCAGTGCTGTAGTAAGGAAAAGTGAAGCATTGATGACATTATTTAATTGGTGCTTCTCTGTCACATTTCAACCGTTGATGATGTGGACGCAATTTAGGCAACTGCGGTAACTGCATGCAAGTGGCTGAAACGCTTGCTTTGTTGGCTAGATCGGTTAAACTAAACAGTTAGGTCGTCTATCCAAAAAGCGATTATCTAAAATGCGGTGCAATTTATTTCTGACCTACATTTAGGTTGAGCCCCAAGTGTCATTGTTGCCATTGATGCTCTGGCATCATCATGTTCATCTTCACAATGTATAGGACTCTTGAAAACATCAGCCCCTCCAGCCAACCAAAGGGCATCATAATCAGGCTGATAACTCTATGGACTGTCCGTTTCCGTGATCTGCCTTGCTCCTCATTTCACCCTATTCCACCTCTATTTACTTACCCTTCTTTGTCCGTAGATATCCAGTAATAGAATCTCACTGCGAAACCTTCTCGTGTGAAGGGTTTTCAAATAAAGCCATAAAACTCATTCACTTTGGTTATTTTTGCACTGCAAGGCGTGTGAGAAATTATTTTCAAAAACATAGCGTCACCTACAATAAAAAAAATTGTTGCAAAATTGTGTAAAAATCACGTAGAACGTCATTTTAATGTTCCTTATATGACCGTTTACCCTACTGACAGAAGCAGAGAAGCGCCTGGCACAAGAGCTTTTCTTCGAATGCATCAACATCCAGCCCAAAACTTGATGGAGTTGTCCTTGGCTGAGTTCTTCATTCCATGGTAGAGTGATCTTATCTTGAAACTTGCGTCTGAAAAGGAAATTGAGAACCTTTCCAGTAGTTGAATGGGTCAATTTGGCGGCAAAATACGGTTTTACTTAGAGTGTCTGTGTAAGAGCAGACAAATGACAATAATTACGAGATAGCCGGCTATTTGCTCAATAGGTAATCACCCATAAGTGTGCAGAATAGACGTGTGGAGCAGTGAACTCATTCTGTGCATGTAGGCAAATTCCTGTAGATAAATTTGTCGTCTGCGTAAAAAGTGCAGCTCTTCTGAGGTTTACCGCTGTTACAACTTAACTGCTCCACCTAGCAAACAGCTAGATGTTTCTTTTCGATTCATAGCTCACGGAAATGGTCACGATAATGGTCTAGATGTTGCCCCTTCACGCGTTCCGGGTGTGGCATGATTTAATCGATGAGATTGCTTTTATCGTTATTTGCCGCGCTCCACCAGGGAGGTTGGAGCCGGTCCAACACAATAAAAAGACAAAGGATTTCCTCAATTTCCCATAATGAGCGATTTGATGGAAGATTCTTTATCGCAGCGTTTAAACGGAAAATATTTATGGATTTAGAAAGGATTCTTACCAGGCTTGCTGGTCATCAGAGCGTGATTTCGTCTTGGAAATAATGCTTGCTTATACTCTCTAGCTGATGACCACACCTCGTTTAGTTGATCCCATTGCCGTCGTGGTCAGACACAACAGTGTTCAGCTAATAACCGGAGGAAGAAAGATTCAAATTTCCATGATGATTTCTGAGATAAGCATTATTGGTTATTTCCAGCTGCTGGTCCTGAACAGAAGGACGAATCTATATCGAGGTGCTTCATACGTGTGACTCAGTGATCAAAATTGTACAACTTAGAAGCAAGGAAGAATTCAACCTCTGGCCATGATTTAGACATGCTGAGCATGGCAGCCGGTGTCCAATACTTGACATTTTCGGACCAATCACAATAACGAAAGTTTATCAAACCGAACTGCCTCTTTCGTGGTTGCGCGGTGCCGTGTCTCAGAGTGTAATTCTTGTCAAATGGACAAGTGTCCAGTGTTGCTCGGCTTTCCAGAATAGAGGGGTTTCAGTTATAGCAGAAAGTTTCAATTTGAAACTCGAAATCTGTTCACATGCGACGTCGAGGATCAAACGAAAAACAGGAGTCATGAACGACGTTAACTATCAAGGTTTTCAGTAGTGCGCACAAATATAATTGCAGTTTCAGGTTGCGTCGACGACAAATCTACTGTGGGTAGCAGCAACATACCAGGTTTTTGTAATCTAAATAGGTCAGATGAAAGCCAGACACCATTCTAGCAGCAACATACCAGGTTTTTGTAATCTGAATAGGTCAGATGAAAGCCAGACACCATTTGACTTCGAAGCGAGACAGCATAAAAACTGTCATCTAAGTCGATTTCTGCGCTCCTGTTGATTTTCGCCTCTACTGCTTAGTGTAAAAGTGACATTACTAGTTAATCAATATGCCTTCTTATTAAACTAGAAAGCGATAAAAACGGTACTTTCAAGCCAAACCGCACAGGGGACTTTCATTGTGTGGTCTGAACTTCGGCAGCGTTCTATGTTTATCCGATTTTGCTGGGTTCCCATCGAAAGCGAAGGTTATTCATCCTTTCACTTCAACTAAACTGTTTCAGTAGCGTGTGCCAAAGCTGTCTGTAAATACTCTCTTGATATTTCATCCAGTACTTCCAAACAGCATTTATCATTTATGGCTGAGCGCTGTCTGACGTTGACAAACGACAATACTCGACAAAACAACTGTGTGACTAGGTAGGGGAGACGTTACCCGATTGTTATTCGACGAACAACTCCGCGCCAGGGAAGCCGTAGTGGCGACAAAATCCGTGTCAGCGAGAAGAGCGCGTGGTCAGTTGTCACAACGCGAATGCGACCAACACCACCGGCTATAAGATAAATGCCCTAAGTAGAGAATTCTTCCGTTATTCCACAGTGATCATAAAATGGCTAAAAAAACCAACTTTAGTCTGAAGACAACCATTCCTATTTTACTAATCTGCCGGTTAGTCCAATCTGCTTACTTTCCAAAGTTACTTAAATGCATGAGAAAACCCATTATCTCCACCATCTCCATAAAGGTTCTTGCAGTGTCCACTTCTGACCATTTCCAACAGGGATGTAACCGCCACATGTTACTCTCAGGCGTAGTTTGAATCAGCTTAATTTCCTTTATACTTCGGAAATAATCTCATCCAAACCACTGAACTTTGTTCGTGTTTTGGGATCTTCTAGGCCTAAAACTATCATCTAACACAATAATCCGAAGCCAAACATCAGTCTATAGCACATACTTGAATAATAAGTACAACACACTGTCCAAAAATGTTGGCCTGATTCTTTGAGCAAAAACAAGCTCTGGTCTTGACTTCAGCTCCGTGCCAAAACCACCGAAAATAATACAGTAATTCATAGAAGATTGTTAGCAATGATTTGTTGAAATCACAGACCAATTGGCTGAAAGACCGAATTTTTTTGGGGGGTTGAATTAATACGCATTAGTTCAGGATAGCTTACTTAAGAACGACCGCATAAAGACGGTTGGTGAACACTGACCTCGGCCAGACCTTCCTTTCAGGATAAGAGTAGACGAGGAAGATCTAAACCGCGAACCCGATTTAGATGCCCGTTTAATTTTCTCAGATTCACTAATTCGCTTGATGATTATTTATCAGTTGATTAACTCTACTCTTCTCGTGTGACCAGATTCATCGTCTGCAGGCACGCACCACCCTTCATCAGATAAAGCTCTGCAATATGTACTCATGGTTGTCACAACATTAGAGTACGTACTGTAACATAGTTTCGGAAAACTTGTATACACAACAGCTGGAATCATGGTTCTTTCTCTGCGGTGGCCAGGATAGTGGGCAACCGACCTTTTAGCATCGAGTAAAACAGTGGCCAGCAGGGATAGCTGAGGAAAGCATTTTGGAGTCTGACGGTAGATTCTTATTAGGACACAAATTCAACCTACAAAGCAGCTCAATTTTTAGGTTTAAACAAGCGCCAAGCACCCAGCTTCAAACGTAGGAAGTATGAGCGCCAGAAATCAACTCCGGATAGGAGCACCAAAGAAGGGAAGCAACCAGACATCGGGATCTTGATTTTTCGGTGATGCAAAAAGCCAATTAACAAGGAGCCATACCTACTCTGGTAATAGAAATGATTCAGGCAAACCAAAATTCATTCAGCGTATTCACAGATCTAAGAATGTTTGCGATTTTCTGTAGCATACTGCATTGTGTTCTGGTGTCATGTTAATTGAAATTTCAGATGTTTCTCTATTCTGGCAAGTACGCAAGGGCCGTGAGCGCGCGACTTCTATAAACTTCAAGAATCTAGACTCCCCCGTGCAACGATACATTTCGGTTGAAATGTTAGAACTGTTCTTTACGATTTTAGCTGCTATGCGGGGTCAAGCTTTGACGAGTATACCATCATGCGCCCAGAGAAATCGACCTTGCCAGCGCTGGTGAAAACACAAAGGTCAGCTTCATCCACAGAGTTTCGGAGCTAAAATGCTCTAAAGAAATGGTCAACTAGCCACATGGCTGGATTGAATGGAAGTAAATTCAGAAGCTGCTCAGAAGAATCGACATCTTTACTAACTATGTAGCCCACGCACCCGATTCATCAATTGCAGCCAATTGGTATGAAGCGTGGATGTAATGTGGAAAGTTAAGAAGATTTACAACGCTCCACAGTAGAAGCCATCTGTCTTAGATGTGTGGAGAATGTTATAAGATGTAAATAAATATCACGATAATTCTGTATAATTTGAGAAAGTCCAGTTTCTAGAAGCTGGGTACGTGGGAGTAATAGAGATCCAGTTTCTGAAAACCGCAAGAATTTCCAGGTCGAAAAAGAGACGAATTGGAAATGTTCCCTTGCAACACAACAATGATTACATCCTTCGTTTCATTACCTTTTTGGTGCATGCCTCGAGGCTACCTTTCCCGACATATTCTGCGCTAAAACATTGTTCTGGGACACCCATTTGAGTACAGCAGTCGCACAACTGTTTTACACATAAATGCTCAGCAATCACCCAAACTCCACTCGCACTATTTTTCATGGAGAATTTTAAAAGCCTACAGCTTAGAGCTTGAATGAGAGCACGGTACTGCTGTCCTGGAATTTCGGAACATTCCTGGGCTGACAGACAATGAGTCAGCGTGGACATCCTATACTGTAAGCAGAAACTGAAAAAAGCAAAAGTAGGAAAGCACACACTGGCAACCCTAAATCCCGCTGAATCCCCCGAAAGCATTTTCGGCTCAGAACGGTTGACTTAACAGAACGCTGGACTCACCGGCTTCGACTGCTATTTATGCAGCTGAACGTAATGTCTGACACGCTCGATCATCGAGTTAGTCGTCATTTCTCTAAGTAACTGCTTACTAGAGCTGAACATTTGCCGAACATCTGCTGATGACAACCAGGTTGTATGTTCACTCATCTAACATAAAGCGAGGCTGTCGACGGGACTGTACTTTCATCAAAGAAGAAACAGTGAATTCCTTTTGACAATCGCATCATCGACCTAGGAACGCGCACCACCTAAAAACCGGTGTTACATTGTAGAACGGAAGACTAGCAAACGACTGTAGCTTAGCAACTTGGTCGACTGAGAGATACAGTAGTTTAATCCTAACCACCAGACTTTAAACTACTGAACCAGTGCACTGGGTGGGAAAGAACACTCAGCTGACAATTTTTTCGAGTAAGAGGTAGGCCTCGACTCAACTAGACTGTCAATACTATGTTTCTCGGACAAAAAACTTGACCTATCATGGTGTGTTGCTGACGGCATGCATACGTTGCCATGACAACAGCCATGGTTGTCCAAAATTTTGCTGGGAATGTTGTGCGGAATTCAAAAGACGACCCAATGTTGGTGAACAAGTGTTTCTCTGGTATACTTAGAAGTGGCATATCCTTCCAAATCCAGTCTATATGCCCAAACGGTGATTCACCCTACTGATAGTTAAAATTTGTGACCTGTATGTAAGAAAACCGAACAGCTGGAATACTGGTAGCTTGGGTGCATTAATTGGTAATTGATTTGTTCACCGAGCTTGGCAGTTGATTTGCAAATCCTTCGTCAACATTCAAGGAGACATCTTTAGTGCGCTATTGGATGGGATCCACAGACTTCAATCATAGGGCAACCACAAAACTTTGGTGCGTTTTTGATCATGTATTCTGACTAGTTCTAATTTTTGAACAACAAACGACAAGATAGCTCTGAGGAAACCTCACAGTCCCATAAGAGGTTAAATTGACCAGCGGGTCACTAGATATTGGACGGAGTAGCGGTTCTATTTTTTGTCGAAGACACCGCTGTGACAATACACTGGGCTTGAATAATTTGAATATTTTCACCGTTTCCGGCGTAGACAGTCACAACTAACAAGTGCTTTGATCTCTGGGAACGCAGTGCATGTTGATACTCATGAAACAAGAGCATCCATGCCTGAATTGTACTGCTGTCCGGAATTCTCATAACCCATATACTTTCGAACCGATAACGCAAGCAAAACTCCCTCCTGCCTTTCTGAATGACCTCTGCAGTCCCCATAGAATCAACACGAATCCAATAAGTCACTTTTGTCCTGACATAACAAGTAAATAACGCACAAACCTCAGTAAGTGTGATCCATTTAATAAGTTTGTACTTAGTCCACTTCAACGGAACTCTGGAAAGACACCCTGGAAAGATAACCGGGTACTAGTGAAAGGCGGAAAGCCCTTCGCCGCATAAGTTTGTTCGCAAACACCATTAAACAGTTGCAAACTATTGAACATGAAATTAAACGTCTCCTACGCACCTTATTTTTAAAAACTGAACATCCGCACTTGCCTTCTTCAACTTTCGTGGCTATTCATTGACCATCACGCAATTGTAAAAGAACGTTGCGAAGCATATCTTTAGGTTCAATGATAAACACAATGAGGGTGCAAGGCGGAGCTACGATAAAACCACGTACTACTCGCATGCCCCATCAGTAGTATCCGCCGTCATACTGGTATTGTTTCTACTCTCATCACCGTTCACGTGAAACATGCAGTTTAAGTTTATTAAGCAGCAGTAACTTTGAAAAACTACATAAACATTCAGAGAGAAGGGGTGAAACTAGCGCCAAACAGACAGATATTGTGAGTTAATGAATTTTTGTGCACATTAAAGCAGTTATCTTATCCTAAAGAGCATTACCACGCTAAATTTTTGCATTCGGATGTGTGATTAGGCAACAGAGCACTCAATAACAATCTGGGATCAATGGAATGACCTTTTTCCAGTAGATATCATATCGTCAAAGATGCTGAAGACTGAGCATTCTGAATATTGTCTCATGCACTGTTCAGACATCCGGGGTGCTAGAACTCAGTGAAGCAAAGCCGACAAAGCTGACCTAACTGGTTATTTGGTGCAAAATTACTGACTAAGAATATCAGTCTGCACTTTTGTGCGTCAAATGCGGATTACCTCAACCTTCCTCAGAATATCTTTGTGATTCTGAAACATTTTGTCATGTAATAAACTCATAAATATGTGTTTTATCCGGGCCACCGGTGACTGTGAAAGAAATGTTACAACCAGTCTATCATGTCTTCCTACGTCTTTGTTGAAATCGCCCCACTTTTTGTTATATCTTCGTGTACACTCAGAGGCGGTTTCAAACTGCCAGGATTATCAGTTGGCTAGATCAGCGATGCAGCCTCAGGCATGCAATCAAAATGAGTGTTACCATTTTATCCAAGGTCAACTTTCGTACCTAGCAGTTTCTGAGGTGGTTTAAACCTGTGTTTTTGATATGAGAATGATCTCACCTATCCCTCATGTATTAGCTTCAGATTTTACTCTATAAACTCATAACAGTACATGTTGTATACATATATATGTATATGTATGCATATATATATATGTATTGTATATTGTATATATTTTATAGTCTTAAATGATGTCATTAAGCGAACCTCATCACTTGCGAGACTGCTTGTACTTCAACCCACCTCATGGGCTGAATTGAATTGAAGTCACTTCAATTTTTCCTATTCCGCTCATTCTTTGACCTTACCCATAGAAACACCCATCCACTAAACATTATCAGTTTTTGGCAGCCCCACACATAAATGTACATGAAAGTACAATGAGACGTTGTGATTGCCCATCGACACATAGCCAAACTACCTTCATCCGGTATATGAAGCAGATTGGCCTTTTATGTGAGATACTGCATTCATTTAATCACGCTGAATGACAAGATATCAAGATTTGAATCGCACAAAACCAAAGTTCTAACCATCTCATCAGTCGTAGTGCTCAAATACGATGACCGAAACACATTAAACACAGACTAGTCGGGATCTTCCCAAAAAACTAGCCCTACCGTGTACCATTTTTACTAAAAACTGCAGTACTTGAAGCACCTGTAGATTGCTAATGCATCTGTATCAGTTGACCTATCAAAACTATCCAGTATTGCGCAAGATTCTTTGCGGAAGCCAGCTCGTTTTTCCCAAATTCATTGGGATATTCAAGGTCACTCAAGCTTCTTCAGCAGCACTCTAGTGAATGTTTTTTCATAACGAACAAGTTTGAAACGCTCAACAATAAACGTAAAAGCGCCTACTTCACTTCTCCGGAATTGCCAAACTCAAGTAGTCCTGAGGTGAACTTACAGAAGTTTGAATACGCAAAACTAATTGAATGTGATGAGTCGCTGCAAGGGTGAAATTCCGGTAGAGTTGATGAACCTGTATTTTAAAAGTTTCTCTCCTCAAACATTACGATGCTGCTGCGCATACAAGCGGACATTTCCTGGACCTGTTGTCGTCACACTGTGTGAATTGCGCAAAAATCGCACCGTTATTTTTATTCCCCCTATTTCGTGTGTTGACTACTTTTCAGTACCAATTGCTCTGTTAATGCATCTTGAGTAGATGGGCAAAGCCTATGAAAACGAGACAAATCTGAAACTGTTGTTGTTATCTCGAGTCTGGCAGTCGAATATCTTGTAAACGTTTATGGTTTCGAATTATTCTTCTAAGAACCTATATGAGCAAGTCGCATGCGCTCTTTACAAACTGCTCCGCTAAATGATTCTAATTGTCTGGTTTTTAAAAAACATATTTTTGTCTCACAAGTTATCCACCTTGATGTTAGCTAACGGCTAAAATCGGTTTTTACTCAAACGACGTTTCAGGGTTATCGACTGCAGATCAGTCGTAAAAGCCCTAGACTCAGTAGATGGAAAATCTCGAGTGTGTACGTTGCCATGGCCAGGAATTCTCTGACACTCCACCACTCACTTCGCAACAAGCATGCAGAGGGTTTGAAATAAAGCACGTTTTGCATGCACGAAAAAGTGTTATCAATACTTAATATCACCCAGATTTTATCGCAAGTTTGGTAGGTAGTTGTCGACAGTGAAATTCGTTTTACGACACTTTTCCCCTACCATCCCTACCTCAGGTCACGTGACTGGCACTCCAGCCTATCTGAACGCTCGAATTTTTCGCCAAGCGGACAAAAATTGTCTGGTGCACCATGATTATTTGGTACTGGCATCGAATGCGACCAAATCGCGTTTGAAATCTCAGGCACAATTTGAACAGTTTAAAATTGTCTACCGAATTCAAACAACACCTACGGATGAAGTGGAACAAGATACATTGTTCGAACCATCTTTCCGCCTGATAGTGGAAGACTGCCATCACAGTCGATTGCTTCTCATTGAACATATAAACTTGACCGCTCAACACAAACCCATCGTTCCCAAATTTCCTACCATGTCTCACGAAGAATATCTCTTAGATGAGCCTCGACGAGCATTATACATGCCCCTGTTTATTGCCTCTTCATGTGTCGGCATTCTTTATTTTCTGCTATTTGTCCTCCACACTGTACTACGTTCGTTTTCGGCAACCAGTCGAAAGTTTCTGCTAGATGTGCGCCGTGCTGAACAGTATAGTCAGTCCACCTCAATGACTCGTCAGCTAATTCTGACCCAGCAGTCTCTGGACTTCGGGAGACGAGGTTGCATCCATCTCGGACAAACTATTGGTGATACTCGTATCTTCCGTGAGGAGCAGTCGTTATACTATAATCCAATTATTCAACCAGCCTACACACGACGTTATTACACATTAAGGACTTCCCGACCGACTATTTATACGACAGCTGGACGATCGATGGACAAACATCGCCGCGTTATTCTGTTTGCCTATTTAGCTTTTAGGGTTTTTTACACTTTTCTATTCACTTTTAGTGTTGCAGTCTCTTTGATATTCAGCTTACAACCGACCCCAAAATCCGCTTCAACACCGTTTGAAGTTCGAAAGCCACCTGTAGTAACATTTTCCGATAATGCTCTTCCTCAGCGAGACAATATCCCAATCTCCCAAGAAAAACCTGCTACACGCGCAATACAGCGTGTACGTCTCTCAAAGCGTCGGCTAGTTGGTCCAATTTTGCGACTGAAGGCAGAAGCCAGATTGTTAGAATCGTATGCTGAGCAAGAACTTCGCCGACAGCTAGACTATGTCAGTCGCATGAAAGATGCTTGTCAACATGCAGTTGGAGTAGAAATCACAGACGCGGCTCGGGAAATGAAGCAACTCGTGAGTGAACGATTGTCCATCATGCGTGATACGAAGCAGACACACCAGAAATATGACGAACTGGGAAAACGTCAAACAGATGTTCTGTCAATCAGTGCTTTATTAACAAAATTGACGTTTTCTGAACAGCGCTTAAAGCTGGATCGATACCGGGAGCGAATGGAGCAACAAATGGACTTCCGGCACACTGAAATTTACCGAAAATTCCATGAATTTCTTGAACGTGTACATCAGTCGGGATGGTTGCGTTACGCACAACGAATGGTTAACACTTCGGATCAAGTGGATTATGAGACAGCCAGAATGTTTAACCGACATTCTCAAACTCCCGTGGTAAATTTATCTTTTGATCAAACTCGATGGATCAGTAGCCTACAAGGCCACTATACAAGTGCGCAACGAAGTTCTGGTTTGGATGAGAAACAGGTCAAACTGATGGCTTTCATGGGATTTCATCAGGCTGAATCGGTTCACCTGATTCCATTGCAATTGTTAAATGAGTAAGTCAAACAAGTCGCTTGGTCTTGTTTTTCCTCATGTGTATTTCAGATTTTGATAATCAAATTAGTTGACTTTTGTGGGAACACTTGAAAAGAAAATGCAGTGCCATATTTCGCCTTTTTGCAACACTAACCGAAGATGCAAGGATTGTGGGGCAAGTTATCTGGACGATTGAGCACGATATCTAATATATCACTAACCGACCAGATTAACTGCTCCCAATATTTATCGATCGGTAAGCACGTGTTTCCTGTGGGTTGTGGCAAATTGAGTGGCATGAATGTAGAGTTAACCCTAGCTCGGCAGTCTGGTCAAGACATTTAGAACGTTGTCCCTTTTTCGAAATTTCTCAGTAGTACAAGTGGCCCTTCCGGAGAAATTTCACCACTCAAGGAGTCGCCACAAATAATGTTACGGGTTTGAATCTGCCCAGCTATTTGTAATATACACACTGCCAATGAGTTCCAGCCGGGACATAAAAGTTATACGGTGTTATTAGGTGGTTTCACAGAAGCGTCCTTTATTTGGAAGGTGACTCCGATGGAGAGCTTCGAAACTCCATAGCCATCAGGAACGTATCACTGTTGTCTTGAATTAAGAACTCAAGTTGGCTCGGTAAATATTTTGAATATTCCGTCTATGGATGGCTTGCTCAGCTCATTTCGTCAAAAATAACTTCGAACCAATTTCATGCTCTGCAACACCCTGGGGGTTGGAAATTTCATTCTATATTCACATTCTTCTCAGTGATTTATTTTGGTATCTTCAATGCAACTTCCAAGGATGTAAGGCCCGCAGTCATACTAAAAGTCCTGCTGCGTCACTATTGAAGATATTGATGTTCTTATTGATGAGTAGTGTTAGAAGGCTGAGCAGGATTCATGAAAGGCATCTCACTGTCCAACTGTCGCCTTTCAGCAGATTCTGGATGTCCCTCGCATGAAGTATGAAATTCATGGGTTGTATAAGTTGCAGATTAGAGCGACGGATGGAAATGATGCACAGATGGCCCTGGTGGGTGTAAAATATCAAGTGTGCTACGAGTCTAGAGAACATAGAAACGAAACAGAACTCATTTTACTCTAACAAGCTTGTTCACACATGCATAGAGTCCTAAGCTCAACGAGATTCAAGGGCATATACGTGACTTGATATTAGAAAACTGAATTAAAGTATGAAGGCGATCATTACGGCTGTAGTGCCTTATCCGACTTCACCACCGCTGTTTCGAACTTGAGACTTTCGAACGACAACCTTTCATACTTTATATAGTGAACACTTTCACGTCCGAAAGTCCAAAGACACGGTAATTTAGAACAACCTAGTTTACACCAGTCTATGTATTGTGGAGTAGATCGTCGATAGACGTCACCGTACCCTAGCAACATAAACAAATAGCATTCAACAGAAGACATAGTGAAACAAGTAATAAAAGCTGTAGACCAGTGACTCAGCAAGAATATCACGTCAGTCAAACACTTTAAATTTAAGACAAACTTTTGTCTCGTTGCGGCATCATGTTGCATCAATCTTCATGATATGGGGAGATATGGAGATAGTAGCCAAAATATTCCGACAGCTCATAACCGGATGAAGGGGGACATTGAAAACTTGTGTTCAGTTAACTAAAGACCAACGCAACAATGAATCTTTTCTTGCTAGCAGTTACACCTACTGATCACCTCAGTTACGATAACAGCACTCCTGAGGCATACAATCCCTCCTGCCTGGTAGATGTGGTTTTTTCAGCATCATTTCTAAGCCATTGCTTCCAGCAAATTGGCCGTACACAAATTACCAAAGACAAATACCGGTTATGGGTTGATTTTAATAGAGATATGTAATATTGATCATCAACTTCATAATGAGTTCACTGAACCAACGAATGTAGTTTAGGGACTACAAACCAAGTCAGCAGCCAGCTCACGTAAGCTGAACAAGTCAAAAGCTCACAAAAATGATACTATACTGGTTGTACGGCAGAAATGTTTCTCCATGCGACTCAGCCGCTTCCGGGACTCGAAATATATATGATTTCAGCCTCTCTTACGGAAAGTGCGCGAATATATTGGGACGTAAAGGAATTCATGGATAACATTGGCAGCTGATTTTTTATGCGTTGCTAATAATTACCCAAACGTCGACTGGTTACTGTCAGCATGTCTCTGAGCGTTTGCCAGCCAGTCATATTCATTCGAGTTTACATCGGATCCACATGCACACCCGTACCATTACATCCCGCTCCGTGCAAGCACCTTGTGTTATCACAACTGCGTACAAATCGTTATCGGAGGGCAGCCACAGAACTAATGTATACACACTTTAGGAGAGTGCCAAGTACAAAACTTTCGTACGGATTCTTGGACAGTCTTCTGTTTTTTTTAAAAAAAATCTAGATCCTCTCCTGAAAATGCAGTCAACTTCTAATGAAAGGCTATGATACAATGCTCAGTTGATTCGCCCTTGTTGGTAACTTACATCTACAGGAAAAGCCTGAAGGAAAAGCCTGGAAAATATAGCATTCGGTCACGTATCAGCAGTGTGACTGACTTGCACAGGATATGCTTGACACGGTTTTCATCGTGCGATCCGCTGTTTTCCGCCATGTTGAATTATTATTAGTGAAACGAGGGCCATGGCGTCCTTGTTACGAGTGTGTCATATCTTTGCTTCGTGATTTCGGCAGTGAACACGCAAATCGATTCTGTTTATCTGTGCATACTCTCGTAGATATTGAGCTGTGATATTATTAGAAGGCAAGAACCAGTCGACAGCAACAGTTGCCAATACATTTATGCGGTATGGCTTTGGAGCAATTTATAGATCGTAGTTTTCCTAATCTTTTTTCTGTTGCTTTGGTGACTTTCGTGTAAGAATCAAGTATTTATCACGATTGTGACCGCAATGTTTGGGTTTATAGTAGCTCTACCAGCTATGCCATGTCCAAGTCTGCTACATCACTGTAAAATTAGACATCGCCTCAGACAATAACGATTTATCACTCTCGTCTTGGGTTTTGCAGTGAACGTATATATAGGCCGTCAATGGCGTTTCGAGAGTTCTACTGACCACCTCTTTCCTGTCGCCCTTCTTTCCTCATGAGTTTGTGCAAATCCTGGAGTTACCCCCTAAACTAAGGACCGCTGAGCGTTGCGTTCCAACTTCTTACACAGATTTTCATGTTGCTCCATGAGTATGTCCCATTTATGCTGCTGAGTGTACCTTATGAGAAGTAAGTTTTGAGGTGACGTTACTTCCAACTCATTCTTCGCCAGAATAAGTGTCCGGAAAACCGGTAACATTATCTTCGGCATCATCGTTAATATTTTTGTGGGTCATAATGCACTAGTAGTTGATACTGGTGCCAGAGTGCTGTAAAACCATGAAGGAAGGTTTTAGCCAAGAGTCTGAAGGAACAAGGTGGTCGGGGACTTATTTTCCACAAATGATGTTTCCCTGAGAGAATTGGTTGAGTGCAAAACGACTGAGATTATTATACCTTAGTGTCAGGTTACATTAAGACGTCATTTGTGAGATTGCCCATTACCGTTCGTAAACCGCATACAAAGCAAGCCAAGTTAATTTTCGTCTAAGCGATGCAGTCTGAAGTCCTGATCACCAGTGGACTAGCTAGCGTATCATTTCCTACTGCGTTAAGGAACATTTGCGAAGAGATCCACCTAGGTCCCGTATACATGGGTGCAAGGCTTCTGCTGGTTCCGGAGAGATGATAGCCGATTTTATCTTGCACCGTCACATCAAAGCTTGTTCGTCGTAGGCTTATCGCTAGCGGGGATCTGGTGTAGATGCTCGTGGTCAACCATCTTAGCCTGATAAACTTTGACGGCTACTGATGCGACTATGACTAACTAACTGGAGATACTTTAAGGCGTATTTATTTGTGGATACGTTTGAGTCGACTTGCAACTGCTTCCTCACAAGGTGAGCAGTAATGAAATATGTAAACTACTTGAAGCCTTCACATGGATGGAGCCAGGTCCCAGTGCACAACGTTTAGATCATGGTTACACTTGTGTCCTGGGTATGGCCTGTAAATTTTAGTGATTTTTTGCGATATCAAAGATGACGCACGATATTACTCGTGGGTTTACGAACCCTGCCTAGACATTAGTCGTCTCAGTGCAATCGCAGCGTAACAGCTGTCTGGATCTGCAAACCAGCCTAAAAAACTCCTCATCCTGAATTTTCAAGGATAAAATGGCTTGAGAAATACCGAATTAAAACATTCTACCTAGAGAATTTGTAGCACACACCAAAGTGGGTTTCCAACTAGATCTGGGATAATCAACCATGTTTACCGAATAACACAACGATAAAGTCAAAAATAGACTGACCGTTTTGCAGATGCTTTATCAAGGGTACCTTCCATGAAGACGTCAGTGGTAAAACTGGAACAGACGTGAGAAATGGCTACTATGACGTGTGCTTACTCCTAGGAGTCGTGACCTTAAGCAGGTGACAGTCTCATATTGAGAACTCCTTTGAACCCACTGACGACATTAAGCGAATGCTAGTCATTTTCACTCAATGGACCTTGAGTCACGTGTGGGCTAGACGATCCAAAATATCACAAGGAAGAATTCAACTGGAAAGTATGCGGCGCGATTTAAATACAAGTAGGCAAAATTACGAAACAGAACTCAACTGTCCACGTTCGGGGTGTCTACAAATATGCAGGTCTGTCACTGACCGACACAGAGCGTAGTAAAAGTATCGCATAGCAGATAAAGGCAAGCGGAATGGATTGTTTCGACTCTTCGGGATTCTGATTTGCGGTGCGGTCACGTGGAAATCAGGACAGAACAAGTCACAGCAGGCCCAGCAGACGGAGCGCAAAACTGGTGGGTCAATAGGTCAGTGACACACACGCACACACAGGGCAGTCTTTGCGGTAAGGTAAACGGCTGGCACGAAGGTCGTGACACCGCGGAACAAGTAGAGGTCAATAGGCACACGGGTAGAATAACCAAATGAATGGAGAAATCATCATGATATCAAGTTTGATCCAACATTTGGCGACTGATGTTTATATACAGTGATGGAGCCTGCCTTCTAGCAGTTCCTTCTGCAGGAGAGTGAAACTGCGCGGTTTCAAATTTACTTGCAATTCAAGGGACAGGCTACCTGTCAAGAAAGGTGCGCCTAAGAAGAGTAAAATCTCATAGTAGTATACAAAATTGTCCAACATATGTGACACCTTGTTACCAAAGAGAACGTGGTTTGCTTGGCCCGACAGTAAGATTGTGGTGGTAACGAATATCCAGTTAGGTGTTCTGCACATCTTAAACACCGTTAAGTACGTATGGTGAGCGTACATCGTCTGTCAGGCTTCTTCCACTCAGCGTAGTGATTGATCGGCGCTAATCAGTCAACTTTGCTTTTGTTCAGACGAAGACTCGACCCCAGTTTTGAAGTCTAGGTCGGTGATCAGCCTAATAGCCAATGCTCGAGAGCCACCCAATCTAACTGACTGCCTTTTTGTTCTCACTCCTGACAACCTCTTGGAAGCAATTGTAGCTAGAAAGACCCTAAAGAGAGCCTTCTCAATAAACAGTGTTTAGGGTGATCGCACACAAAAATGAAAACCGACATCTAGAACTTAGTTGGTAGTTTTAGCATCAATGAAATTCATGTGTGTTTTTTATAAAAACACTAAACCACCGCAGTTCAGCAGCAACAAAAATATTTACTCAAGCGAGGACTCGAGCTGATTGCAGAGGGCAGCTTTCCACCTGTTGATTGAAAGCATATTCATCCCGTAACAGAAGTTCCCCGGTAAAAACATCATTACATGCCGGCAGCTAAACAACTTCAGTAAATTCTTTGAGTTGATTATTAAAGGTGATAGACAAAGAGCATCAGGTCTACTCTTTAATCTTTTCTCCTACCGTTCTACCTTATGTGAAAGTTCGGAAAAATCAATTTGCCTCCCCTCTTTTAGACTAAAACGGACTTTTCTCACTAATCAATACCAACCGGAACCGCCTACTCCCTCCAAACAACATGAAGGGCGTGCAACGGACGACGAGAGGACAAGCGTGAAACTGGACCGCGTGACCCGGCGATTCGTTGCTGAGCCGGTCGTTGAACGTACCTTTTTCAGTAACAGTGACTCTGATTTTATTGAAGTGGATGATGGTTTGACAAGCTCACTTCGGATGACACTAGTTGCGGACAATATTCCTCGCAGGTCTGCTGATCATTATGACTCGAACACGTTTGAAAATCGGACATTTCATTTAAATAGGCATGAGACAAAACTCACTGCATTCTCTCTCACTGAAATTCGTCTCCTTCTCTTGGCCATAGATTGTCTAATTATCGCCTACAGATTTTATCACACATACCTGATTCTGCGTCAGATTTGGTTTGGACAAAAAATGTTCATCGATGCCTCGAGTGTCGTTAGTTTTCCATCAACTTCATTCGCATTGCCCAAAAATGTACATCCATTCCACGAATTTAGGACGCCGAATTTAGAATTCCGATCAAACAGAATGTCGCTCGGTGAAAATGAAGCGGATAAGAAACGCAGGAAGTTTGTTTTAAGAAACTTTACACCAGTCTCGGAAAGGAAGGAAGCTCTTTCGACCGCTGCGCTTCTGGACGAGTTTTCAGTCGGAGAAAATCGATACGAGTGTCTGCACGAAAATACGGAAAATGAAGTAAGCCTTCCATTGACTATTCACCAGCAAATTATTGCCAGCAAACTAGCCGAAATCAAACGTATTTTATTTAGCTTCATTTTAAGTTGAGCTATGTCGTAAATTTTTCTCCTGGGTATGTTCTACTGTAGTGGTTTTCTAAGTCGCACAGTATCCTCATAAAAGACTTTGTAAAATTTTGAACTGCGTAAAGTGACCGATGCTGTTACCCTCAAACATAATATACAATGTGCAAGCACCGTGTTATGAACTAACCGATGCCAGACTAGCTGTCTGTGACCAAGGTAGATGAACAAAATTTAGTAGGCATATCCCTAACATCCCCTGACATAAAGGATGCTCCAACTAGTTTACCTCAACTAGCATCGACTGCTACTAATGCCTATCACATTATTGGCGAAATTGGCGAACAAACAAGACGGAAGTTGAGCAACGTCTTGACTCTATACCAAGTAGTTAATCAACCCTTGCCGACCGATCTTTGAGGCTGCATTCAATGGGGCCAGAGGTAGTTTGTTTAAATATCCGATGAAGTACGACAGACTGAGAAGTTAAAGCCCCAAGGTTGCGTTATTGCTGAGAGAAAATCCAACAGAACATGCCAGAAGAAAAAAAGAGCCAACCAAGAACTTTTAAAAATTAGATGGAATGAAAGCAGTCTCATTTCAAAAAAAAGGAGACAACTTCTGGTTTAACTGAGCGAAGCTTAGAGGACACCACCAATGAGATCTATCAGGTACTACCTAGGTCATAATGATTCGATATTTTCCTGTCACTGTACAACTGGGGCTATTGCATGCACTAACCACGTCAGTTGGACAGCCACTGACTGAAGGACGTTCACTTCAAAAAAAGTTAAACGTAATCTAACCCACAACCCACTGAGCTCGACGAAAATAGTAAATGCTTCTGAAAGGAATACGTGCAGCACAAAAGAAGAGTGATCATTTCTTTGGAAAATTCAATCGAAAATGGACTGTATCTTGAATAATAAATGGGTCGAAATCCCTCTCTAACCAACCCAGGTTTTTTGCCAACTTCTTCAAAGTTTGTTCTGGCGTTTCACATACAGCTACTTCGTTATTCTTTTAGAAATATTCTGCGCGAACATTTGCAAGCCAAAATGGGCTAGTCACCTGTTCCAAGTATAAGTTCTCCTTGATGCGTTCTATTTACCAGAACTTTTTCCGAAGGAACAATCACATGCAGTTGGAAGTGGGTAATCTTTACGGAAACACAAAGTGCTGACGCGGGGTAGATATTGTGAAAGCGGTTTGTCCATTTCCGTCGTTTCTCCTGCATGAATATATTGTGGGCAGTTGGTAAGCCCAATCAAACAAAAGTAATGTAACTACTGATATCAGTGGACGAATTTTATGTCGCCTTTGCCAATTTGAGTCACCTGTGGCTACAGAGCGCCACATTCCTGAATCTCAGTGGACGTGTGCGTCAGACAACAGTACGGATATTTTGTTTTTCGACTGTAAGACGTAACCAAGAAGTCGTGAAGTTTCCGACAACCGTTGTCCCAAAAACAAAGCTCTGTAGACTGATTTATGCGAATCAGCAACGAGGCAATTAAAGAACGAGTGTTCGATTGTGTCCAGCACCACAAACGACGGTGGTTAAGTCATGCACCACGCATGTAGAATAGTTTATTGAAGGGCATTGTTTTTCATACCCAATTCATAGGAACGCAAGCAGACAAGTTGTCAAACTCTCGCTTGGCAGAGCGAAACGAAGTCGATTACGAAAATTCTGGGTTATGCAGGTGGGATTAGCCTTTCGGGATGGTGTCGCCCTGTTCCATGGCTGCAAGATATGGTTTCTAATCGATGTCAATGGTGTTTTCTGTCCAAATGAGTGTCTGGAGGTGTAGGCACTTCTGATTGCTTCTAGTAGGTTGACACTCGGTCCCCTAGGTATCCACTTTTATTCTTTAATTCACATTGTATTCAAATAAATGACCGTTGTACGGCAATGAACGACGAGTTTTGAACATCGATGTTATACTGTTGCCTGTGATGTTGATGTAAAGTTTAAATCGTGAAAACAAGCGATATACTAGCAGGTTAAATTGGTCGAACTCTGATTTCCAAAAAAAAACACTTTGATAGAAAGGGGACGTTTTTCACCCGTGCCTTAAATCAGTCTATGATCACATTGAATACTCAAATGGGATAGTTTGGGAGAGTATGATTCGTGATACTCGGATCAAAATGAAAGTCTTCAAAACATTTTTCTAAACTGACCTGTAGATGCATTCCATTTGTATTTTCATTCCTGACTAAGACGTATGTTAACATTGTTTCACTTTGAAGTACCGCAGTGTGCTGTATTCACAGTTTAAGATGTAGCACAATCAGTACTATACGAAAAGAACAGTTTTGAGGTAAAAAAAAAGGACCGTATAGTTAAAAGGAACCCAACTTTTCTGAAAATTCTGTTTTTGACAGTTCTACACCTAAATAGAAATCGGACAAATTTTCAAAAAAACTGGTTGATTCATGTGAGTGTTTAGAAATAGCTGGAGATTATCCACAGGATCGAAAATTAAAAAATGCTGTGCAAGCAAGTAATGATAGTTGTTTCTCGAAAAACACGTTTCTCGGTTTCTTCACGAGCCACATGTTGTGGTCTGTCCCTAAAACACGGGAATGAGACAAACATCTGTCGTTGTGTTTGGTATCGCAAAACAGATACAAGACATTTAATCAGTCCAGATCTGCAAATCCAACTCGAAGCTACCTCATCCACATCTGCTTGTCGTAAATAAAGGCCATTAAACCAGCACAGTAAAGAGCTAATCACTGAGAAATGAGTTTTCGTGATTGGACAAGTTGGATTACGACTGGCATCGTAGATGCAATATTGCTTCTTAGTCATCAAAGTAATCCTTAATGTTTTCCTTTTACACTCAAATCATTTTTACAGCCTACCATAATTACGCTCTATGAAGCCAATCTATTTTGAAGTTGGAATGGAGATTCAAAACGTCAGGCAGAAAATTCCTCAAATGGATCGAAAGAACACGCTTAGAAGTGTCGGGACAAACTCGGTTCGGATCTTGTTAAACCAAACGTGTACCTTGTAGTGTATAATATGGAAAGCTTAAATTCAAACCACAGTCTAGTGGAATAAGCTATTACGATCCGACTTTTCGGTTGGCTTGCGTAGCCTTTTTCACGGATTTATTCAATCAGTTGAATATGAGTCAATTGCAGCGTCGTTTGGGTCCGCTATCACGTCTTCTGAATAATGTGTTCCTGAACTCATGTAGCAGCTGACCAAAGGGTAGTAGAAATCCTTGAAAAAGCTTGCTGACGTCAACGAAAAGTCGTATCATAACACCTAACTCCATCCCACACCGCTCTGACTTCAAACTTCCCCCTAGAAAGAACTCGCATTTTTACCCTCTCGCTTTATACTGGTTTTCGGGGACATCATTTTACTAGTTAATTAATGTTCTCAAGAATATGCGGGGATTTCTGCGTAAAACACTGAACCAACCTAAATATTAGCTCAGAGTGAGTCATATCGCTGGCGCATACTGGGTGCCTGCCACTCTTTACTGATGTTTGGCGTACCATAGTCATCCGTCGTTGGTGGTCATTGGCTGTGAAACACTAGGGGAGGCCTGGAAGATGCAACTCCCAAAACGAATTCCTCAAGCCCTGGAATTGACGTAAACTACGTGAATAAGTGGAGCTAACGCTTCTGTTTACGCGTTACACTCACCACCTTTAAACCCTTAATCAGAATGCGGTTTCTTGGATATGCTCCGCTCCTTCTTTCAGCCTGACCTCTAAATATGACCCAGCATTCTCCGGCCTGAAGTGCTGAAATAGCATTTTCAGGTTTCGTTATTGTATTTTATTAGATGAAAAACCTCGCATAATATCTCAAGGGCGCATGTGCTCCTCAAATTTAACAAACTCAACCTAATACCACTTTGCCTTTCCACTACTTCAGTTCGTAACAGTTCCTGTCATCTTCTTGATTCCCAAGCTAGGTTGCTCCAGTTAACCCCAGAACTGCATGCATAACTTTGCTTTTTAAGTTGTATTTGCAGAGCTTTGTCGAATCAAATGAAGCCTGAATCTCATTTAACGGAGGAATCCTATCTCTTTAGTTCTGTTTATACATCCTAATCAGACTGTCTGCAGTGGATGCCTTTTTAACCGACTATGGACTTCTCTCTCTGTAGGACTTATCCAGAAAAGAGGTGCCACTTTTCGATTGATCAAATTGCATGCCCTCAAGTTACATGTTGGCTATGTTGTGCAAGCTTCACCCTTAGAATAACGTACCATATATACAGTGGCAAAACTGTTTTTGCATAGAAGATAACAAGAACAAAACCGTGTTGCAGATGAGGAAAACACTTCGCAATGGCAGACACATGTGTAGTGACGATGCACTGGAAATAAGGATAGACCCATTATTGTAAACTGTTTTACAGAGATAAGTGTCATAAGTCTTGCTTATCATGATGCTGATTTTGCTTTAACCTAGTGCAAATCTGTGTGACATCAGTGAGCCTTACTTCGAAATGCACTACCCAAAATTTCTTACTCGTGTGCTTTTTCATGGTAACGAGGATATAGTTGAGTCCCCTTTTATGCACGGTAATGAGCAAGAAACTCAAAGAGCAAAAACATGCACTCCATAAAACACAGAAAGTTGCATTGAAAAGTCGTTCAAGAAAAGAGGGTTTTGAGCTGAATAGTGTTAATCATCTAGTCAAAACTGACCAGAAACACCATGAAAAGCCCCGGTTTCCTCTACTAGGTCTGATTGTCAACTCGGCAGGGTTGAATGAATTTACAAGGAATATCGTGTGTCATATCTTGGACAATTCAACTAAAAAATTGCTCTTAAATAGCGGGATGGCAAATTTCATGGCATTTTAAGTGCGGTTCGTGGGGTTCGGGAACACAAATTTCAACTGTCGGACCTTTTTATTCCATTGAAGTTTCAAAACACACTACATTCGACCTACTCCAACGCTTTAACAATAAATTCAGTCAATCACCAAATCACCGTAGTATTTTCTGCTTTCTTCCAAACGATTTCACATTACTAGAAAGTGTTCCCAACGGCATTGTCCTATGGGCTGATAGTACACTGCAGAGGACAGCTACCAGGGAAAACAAAATCTGACGAGAATTCGAAAGCAGTAGAAATAGAGACTCATGACTTTTTTTATCCAACCGGTGCCAAAATGCTGTGGGTATATTCCAGTCGGTGACGAGTTACCTACTGTTTTACACACTGTGATGTAGAGATATTTAGAAGTTCGGCGGAATTCCAAAAAGCAGTGAATGCCGACTGCAACGATGTCTAGTTAAAAATATTTCATTGACTGGTCTTCCGCACACATGAGCGATAAACCGACTTTACGCGACAACCGCACAAAACTGTTTTTAATTAGTCAGCTTTGGACCCTAAGCGGAGACAGCCTGCCTATCCGAATTGTGCAAGGTGGTTTGATTTAAAAGGGGGAACCAATTTAACTAAATAAAATGGACTTTTCGGAATTTAGGGTGGCTGGGAAAATTTCACCTTGTTCGTTTTAGGAAACAAACAAAGTAGAATTCATATCAATAAAATGTTACATTCATATCGGTCTCGTTTGAACCATCCACCTTCTATCCTGTGAAATTACATTCGTTAGCCCACACAAGAACGTGGAGTCAGCTGACACACTTATAACTCTGAGTACGGCTCAGCGGCCATATATATCTTTGACTAAGACGGAATTTTAAATCGGGGCATTTAATAAATGCTCAGTCAATGTAAACCACAAGAAGTCATTGAAACTTCGCCTGGAAAGTTGAATAAGCTGATCACTGCGCTCAAGCACGAACGCTTCCACCTCTTACGCCTGATACATCAGATGGGTACATTGTGCGTTAGTCTAGTTCATAGTTCCCAGGTTTAACCTTCGATAGGGTCAGAGTTATGCACTGCTACGAAGCTCTAAAACTTACGAAACTCTACTCCGGTCTTTCATCTACTTGATAAGGACTAACACACGAATAATTTATTCAGGAGGCGAAGAGGACTACACAAACAAAGTTGATGTGTGTAATCAAATCGTGCATGGATTGTTTCTGGTGCTTTTGACCAAAAATCTTTTCATCTTCACTATAATGTTTTTACGGCGGATGTCGGGAGTCCTCTATTACCTGGCCCCTTGCGATTATTGCATATCTAGACGTTTAATATCGTAATTGGTTTTAGGGTCTGCAAAAGACAATAACACTTGGAAACAATTATAAACCTGGTTGAGCATGGTCAGTCATTATCTCTGGGAAAATTCGGATTTTAGATAATACTGCACTATTATTTTCTGAAAGAAAATACGTTACAGAATGATTAGGAATAAAGTAACGTATTATTCGGTTTTTCGTTCCTCCCATAAAATGGCTGAACGTTGAAAAAACGGGCTTGTTTTCTGAGCATCGTTGGACAGATTAGCGCTTTCGTGTAATTCTGAAAAATGCTATCCAGTTTATTCCTTATAACAAGACATCTAGCCGAACATATTCAAGGATATCTTGGAGCCAAATGCTTGAACTCAAACGCTAGGATTTACGCACGCACGGCCGAACAAGTACGTGCTGAATTTCAGTCGAATACCCACAGCTACACGATTATTCTGTCGCGGATAGACGGTCGACTGAGATCGTATGGAATTCGACAGACACTTGGATACCTATCCAACTTGTTGACCTGCATTTTGTTCGTATGCTTGTCTAGAAATGCGTCTATCTCCTCTTCCCTTCATCCTCTTCTTCCCGTTTCCGTCCATACGATAAGGTACTAGTTGTTTTGGCCATAAAACTTTCACTAATTTTGTTGACGGAAAATGTAATGAACTTCCTCTGCTCAAAAAAGGATCCGAGTGCAAATGCTTTGCAAATGTATCCGTGGATAAGTTTTTCTTCAGTTTATTCATGTTCTCAAAATCTACAGATAGTAGAAATTATTATATGGTCCTTGAGCTTAAAACACGATGCTATCTTATCTCTTTCCGAAGGGACTGCGCATTAGAAACACGAGGAAATTAAACATTCACGGTATATTTTGCCTTCAAGCACCAATATCGCTGAGTACACGGGAACAGGTGCCGCTGTTTTATGCAGATGACCTGTGAATTGAACTCACAAATATTGAAACCTACATTCTTAGCAAGGCTCTCTGTGGGACTTGTATTTCCTCTCCAGGTACCAGTTGTATGGTTCGGCGCGTGCACTGTATTCCCTGGTGACACATCACAAATAACAGTTAGGCTCCGCATAACGATTAATTGTTCTCTGGCGTTGTGACTTGCGTTAGTTTGCTCTCTTTTAAAATGTGCCCTCTCCTTTTAAATTTGCAAATCCCTTTTGGTATTAACCGGATCACCTGCCGCCGTGCTTACATATGATTAAAGTCTGTCGCATCATCGACAGCATGACATCAGTGTTTGCCAGCGATGCTTCGCTGCCGTACAACCATGATTTATTTGAAAGCCTTATTGTGAAGAAGAGAACAAAGTTGGACGGGGGAGGCACTTGGTGCCGGCTTACTACAATCAATCCGAGTTTCCTACACCTTCAAACATTCACTCAGGCAATCTGGATAGAAACTGACAACAAGAACGCCACTGACATCGGTTGGCAGCCATATCTTGCTGCGTCTCCAACCAGATGCAGTGAGGATCACGCGGTCCCCATCCTGGAAGGCGAGTAGCACCGACAGCACCCAAACGTTTCGTAATTCCTTTCATACCCCTCTGCCAGGTCAAGGGTTGGCCACGTCTCTCCTCACGCCACTCTGAATTGGGCATGGAAAACAGCACTCTCTTCAGCAAACGATGGTTAGGCATACGCAAAACATGTCCCAACCAACGCAATTTCTGGTGCTGGACACATTCTTCAATGAAAGTACCCGTTGCACAACCGAAAGCTCGCTTTCTAATTGCCTCGTTACGGATATGCCAACACCATCCCACATGAGCTATGGTTCTGAGACAGCGATTGTCGAACACCTGAAGACGTCTCAGTTCCGCTGCTCGAACAGGTCAAATCTCACAGCTCACAACAAAACGGCCCGCACCGTGAGTTGATACGCACGTCCCCTGAGATTCAGGGATACACCATTTGCCGCCATAGATGTCTCAAATTAGCAAACGCGACCTGAGCCTTGCAGATTCGTGCATTGATCTCATCTGTCACGCTACAATCAGAACTAATACAACTTCCGAGATATATAAAACTCTCCACAACTTCCAGTGCCTCTCTCCGGATTATAAGTGGCGTGTTCAGTGACTGCATTTCCAGGAGCATGACCTTTTCGAGTGCAAAGTACATACTACAGAACGGGATGACTTTGGTGAGTTCATCCAAAAACACTTGCGCCTTCCCCCCCCCTCGAAGATGAGAATGATGTCGTCTGCATATTCCAGATTGACAAGGTTTTCGTCACAGGCTATTTGAACACCGGGGTTTTGGAGACCTTTCAGTGTTTGTCTCATGATTTCATCGATCACGAAGTTGAACAGAAATGGGGAGAGTGGACATCCCTGACGGACACCACGTTAGGTATAGAAGCTTTTGGCAAGCTCGCCCTAGACTTGAAAGAGAGTATAGAACCCCAAAAGTCCACTTCAAAACACCGCTCAGATTGATCTTAAAAAGTACCAAAATCGTGATCACTCAAGATTTTCAGAAATGCAGCAGATGTTAGCAAAGGTGGCCCCTTAAATGTGTAAGCAACGTCTCAAAGCCTCAACACTGTAACGAGATTGTACGCCATCGAAGTGGCCAGCCAAGTCTAGAATTTGAAATCACAACTTATTCACTGTTTGAAATTGATCATGTGCTCTGTGTTTTTGGGCAACATTTTCTATAAATCTGCGTGGAGGTATATTTCGCAAGAATAAAATACATGATGTTTTGAATACTTCACTGAAGCTTGTTGGCTCTCACCAAAACCCACGCAGAGAGACGTGGTTGCCTATTGACTGCCTCGTGACGACTTCCATCTGAGAAGTTGTCACTAGACAAGTCAGTCGATATGTAATCACGTGACGCAGATTCTGTGATCGAAGAATATGTGGTGATATATTCTGTCTGAATGCGAGCTAAGCACGGTGCTGCGGAACCACTTTGGATCGAACGTTTAAGTATTCCAACTGCTAGCCGGAAGGTCGCACGCTCGAGGATCCCCGGAACTTTGTGAAAGGTGCACAGCTGACAATTCCCATTAAGGATGTAACAGTCATACTACGTTTGTCGGAATAGATCGTCAGAATAGATCAGTTTTATCTGGACGAATATATCCCAGTTTAAAATTGCCAAATCTCCTCACACTACCATCAGTTGCCTGATGTTTGTGTAATCGACTCCAAGAGGTCAGATCATTACCTGTGTTTGCACGCTCAGCTACTGTATTCACATACTGCTTCACACATACTGCTTAGAGGATCACTCAATAATGGGTGTCTCTTCGTTCCATCCTCAAACGTTTCTCGCGCAATGTTTGAATGGTTTGCGAAATATGGGTGTCCCAATGAGAGTGACCGTTCTGATGTAACTGAGGAGCATATCTACCACAACACACGCCCGAGTTTGGCTGATTTGGCTACTGCATGGTACGAGCTCTGAGTTGGGTACGCTTTCTTATCAACAGAAATGCCTAACACAAAACCCAGCAATCCGAGCATGTCATACTACGTTCAGTGATCGGGTCAACAGAAAATAGACAGTAAAATTCCGGTCATCTATGGCGTACACGGTCCCATTAATCAGATCGGCTGATTTGCAAGGCGAAGAGGTAAAGCCAGGATTTAAACTCTTCAGAAGTCAACTTACTTTCTCAGTTGCATCCAGTGTGCAACTGTGTGAACCGCTGAAAATAGGTTGATCCGGATGCTGCTGGTTTCCGGTCTCGCAAATTAGAAGCGTGTTGTGGTGTATAGTTTGTGAACTTGCTTTAGGAGGTAGGTTGCACACGGAGCCTGAGACCACAATCGTGTAAATCCATCCTCCGTTTCTGTTCCGCAGACCAGTGGCAGCCGCATTTTTTGCGACCACTTTCAACACTCTGTCGTCATGATCACTACACCTAGCTTTTAACAGCATATGCGGCATAGAGATTCCTGCGTGAAATTTACTGGGTGGCAATATATTAAGGTTTTCTATTGAAGAAGCAACTCGCGGCAGGCTTCCTCAATGAAGCAGGTTTGGGTCCAAGGGTAGAACCTCTGGCTGAAGAGTCAGCACTCTGATTTACCTTATGCGCACTCTCAAGCCCGGTAGAAGCAGCCGATGAGCAATTGCATCGGATAACTACTCGGCTTTCGTCGCAGTGGTTTTGACTAACCCCTGTGTTTCTCGCATCGATTTCCCCTCATGTTACGAACATTTAACCGACTGCCTTAAACTTTGTTCGGCTAAGCTCTTTCTGATTGGAACCATCTTCATCCGAGTCAACAAAGTTCTCTCACCTTACCTTGAAACGCTCCGAGCACCAAACCTACCAGAACCTTAAGTGTATAAAACTTGTATCCTATCTGATGAAACAAGAAACCAACCATCTTAGATACCCTACACTCAAACGACACTTGAGAACAGGATTTTTTGGAGCTTTTTAATGCATCAGAGCATTCAAGTGGCAGCTGATCAGTGGGTAACTATGAAATGGATAAGAATAACGGCGATTAGCAAAATGCACTCATTTGCATACAGATTTGGTTCTGACGGGAGACTCAACTGGAATCCACTTGAACCTCTAATTTGTGATGTTTTAAGCGTAATTATTGCCATTATGTTGCAGGCAGCCGCTATTGAACTACTTATCAACGGCTGATGCTGATCTCGCTAATTCAGACTCTTTTCAGTATGATCCTTCTGAAATTCACAGTTCGTCTTTCCACTGCCTCAAAACTTGCTGATGTATCCCTCAGATTATGACCAACATAAGTTAAGGGACTCGGTGCCACACAGTTTAGTCTCTCTGCTTTATCAGGCTATGCTTTCCCAAGGCCTAGTCTATCCAACCTCTGGGTGTCACGTGTTTTATTCGTGTACTTGGATACGGCGCGGCAGGTATATAGTCTTTTGGGCCAGAAGAGATCACTTACATTCCCGAAGACTGAGAAACCTGACTTTTCTTGAGGTCTTGCCTTATCATCCTGCTCCCCAGGATGAACTTCATCGTTTGCTGAAGGTCCTAGATTGTGTTCACTTTTTGCAAGGTCACAGCCGTCTACAGGTTAACTACTCGAGCTTCTGACTATCCCTTCGTCAGCCTGTGAAAACAGCTTCATTCCTTATTCACCTCACTTTTAATAGTAACACTGGTCGAAAATTGCCCTAGAGAACGGCTTTCTCGTTAGCCGTGTTCTATAAATGTTCCTCAGTTCACACTTGGTTCATGCGTAGTAATGCAAAAATAGAAGACTGAAGAAATTTGTTTTGGAAGTCTCCTCAGCTAGCATACTTAATTATCTCTTGGCAGCAGCGGATTTTGTATTTGCGACATTAACTTGAAGTGTCCTTGGTCCAGTTACCCCGGTGGGCCCACCTTCCAGTAGGAAGAAATGAACTCGAATTTGACTCGTATTAGACTACACAAGTGGTGCACATTCCTGAAATTTATGTTTTGAATACTTGATGTCTGGCATGTGAATTGATTCAACACTGCTCAACCATTGGAACACTTACGTATTATCGGTTTTGAACAGATGATCATGTCCACAATTGAATACTGTGTGCTGTCGGCCTCAGGCCCGAAGTATTACTCACCATTCGTTCTGGTTATGTCCATTACTATCTGAACAGTGCTCTTCATCACAAGACATGAGCAGGGCTGTTCAAACAAGTAACAGGATACAAGCACCGCAAATGATCCTCTCAAATCTGTGTAAAATGGCATCCGATGTCAATAAATTACTTTTGGTAAACCATAAATTTTTATCATTTTAAATGAAAGTCCGATACCTTGGGCATTATTGCACTTCGTTACTTGTCCGTCAAACATCAACGGACGGAAAGTAAGCAACCAAAAAGCACGGCACTTATGGCCGCCAAGCTTTTAAAACTTAGTTTCAACTTTTTCGTCGTTGCTGTTGCTCAAAAACCGTCCTAGCACACACGGTGCGCACAAACCGTAAGCGAAAATTCTTTGTTCCAAGATACGTGTCAATACCAGTGGAATAGCATGCACACAAAACGTGCACCCTTTAAGTTTTAAATTTGACGTGACGTTCACCAGTTTATTCTTTTCTCGTTTTCGATTGTTCCCAGACACGAACCAGACGCATCCCTCAGCGTATCGAGGGGCAATAAAATATTTCTTTTATTCCCCTTTGCCAAGCCGCTGAACAAATTCCCTGAAAGTAAAACAAGAACTCTGCATACTATTTCACATTGGCTGGTTTAGAGATTTCCCACACAGATGATTCGTAGTGTAGTCTCTTTCAAAAGAAAATTCATTCAGATATCTGTCGATCCTCTGTATCCTAAATATTGCTAAGGGGGGAAACGTATTACTAACATTGTCTCAAATACTTGCTAGATAGCTGATTAAAGACGCCGTGTTAGACTTGAATACATCTCTCTTCTTGATTTCCACCGAATTTTTAACAAAATAGCCTCAGTTTCACCAAACACAACATTGAGTTTCTTTTAGTTCATCCGGTGTAGAAAAACCAACTTGCTCAAAAATATCTCCGACATGTAGTTTTGTTTTAACTTCAGGCGTTGCATACAAACATACACAGCTAACTTATAAACTACTGTTGCGTGCATTGTCGTAAAAAAAACTGAACATGGGGTCCTTCTTGCAAACTGGCCGCGTTTTTATCTCAGAAACTACCACTTCATGCGGTTTCCATGAAAGTTACATGATAATTGAAGGACGGGGTAGGCAGGAATACCCGTTTACCTTGCTAATGTGTATGTGTTCATTCAATGCTCGATTTGAAATGAAACCGTTGCCCTGTTGCCAATCTGCTAATGAGGACTTCCTCCTTATAACCGATTGCCAGTTGCCCTCAACTCTTGTGGCGTAGTGACATTAGCTGACAATACCACATGCCATAGTAAACCAGTAACTGAACCAGTCGGGTATCAAGAAAGTGAGAGAAGTTATTTTCAGTTTCAAACACTACGTTCTAATATAAATTCTATTTTGTTAAAGTTAAAGATTAAAGTCTCATAAAAAGCTGTGGACTGCTTGCTCGCATGAAGACTTCTCAGAGGAGGTGTCAATGCTATATGTGAAAGGAGAATATTTACAGTTTGTACGAGTTGATGGAAACGTCCCAGACACAGCTCTGCAGCATATCCTTCAACTACCCAAGGTCGATGTATATTGTGCTCAGCTACCACACGGTGTTTCAAACCACATTAGAGAACTTAGAGGTATCCATAGGTGATTTAAACGCACGTTCGCTTCGCTCTCAAATGGAAACCTTGTTCGAGACTTCATTTTCTCGTTGCTTTTCACAAACACACTGTTTGGTCCCTTCTTCCTCTCGGGAACTCCAGAGATCTTCACGATGATTGAGTTATTCTCGTTATGTGATTGCGGTCACTAAAGGTGGGCATAATTATGGGCGGGACAGCACACTGGTAAGTCATATCACCCGAAAAAGCCATCCCAGTATTATCCGTCCAACTCTCAGCTTACCAAGAAAGTCCTAATAGTTAGTTATTTCGAGTCTCCTTGTGTGACATGAAAGAGAGAAGGCATGGAAAAGAGAGCGAACAGCTTTGTTATTATGGTCTGCTACCTCTTGGGGCAAGTCAGAATTTTTCAAAACAATGCTGAATTGTCAGGATTTAAATTCACCTTTCTTAGACCTTAGGTTTAATACGACATCCAGAGGAAGTTCTATACGGGAAGACGTTTCTCGAGGGGATGAATAACGTCAGTCTGTGTCTGGGTAAATCTTAGTTTGTATTATGGGTGGTGTGTGACCTCCATATTCCGAGATTTCAATTACATTGCCGTTTGTCTTTTAGAGGGACAAGTCGCCCGACCCAACCTCAGAAACGAGAAAGCAAACAGGATCCTCACAACCCAATCCTAATACCTCGCTGTCAGTGTCCGATATGGGGTCAAACGACGGACGCTGCTCCTCTCCTTTGGTAAATTTAGTCCCCAGTTCTAGAGAAGTTTCATCTGAACCGGGACTAATTTTCCCCCCACCGCCTGCATTTGAATCTCACCAAAACCTAGGGTGTCTTTTGGGAATTCGGGCTACATGCTGCCGGCATGCTCACTATTTATCGGCGGTTGTCGGTGTGACGGTCATTCTGGTCTTGTTTGGACTCTTGGTGATCCAAGAACAACGAGGCTTTAATCAGCAAACAACACTGCGAACACACCATGGTCCGTCTAGAATCTCAAGAGTAGTTCATCCACTCTATCGGGCCCAGAAACACTACGATGCTATGATTGTTCGTCAGTCGGAACGATTGAATTCGGACTGGATGTCTTGGACACAAAGCAAAGAACTCCTAATGCGAAAACGCCTGTTGACGTATGCGGCCAGATTTCGTCACGATTTTGTAAGTTCGGATAAATTCAATAAGTGTTCTATTTTGAAAGCCTATGATATTGTTTCTCCTTATTTTGTGTTATTCGGCTTATGGTCTCTCTATAGTATCACGCGTGTTTCACATATATTCACAGCCTCTTGATTCACTAAATAAGTGCGTGACGAATCATATGTGAGGTTCAACTACGTATTGTGATAGGGAGGCGAGTCAAGTGAATCAATCCTTCCCCTGCTACTCAACCGACCACTTTTCCTGGTATAGCCTTACTGAATTGAACCTTTACATTCAATCCTATCGAAGACACTCAAGAGTTTGCCCAGTTCCTTTATAACTTGGTAAACAGTCTAGGTGAGTTTACGCGCGTTACGTGAGAGGAATGGTCCTTCTCCAAAATGTGTCGTATTACGTCAAAAAGAGCAACTCCGTCTGAAGTAAACCGTCAGAATCTTTCCAAATGATGAAGTTTGGAGGTGAAGCTTCTGTGTATGCCTCAACTGCCTTCACACGACGTAGATCTCGCTGCACGCAAACCACTCTATCAAGATCTTGGACAACGTATGTAAGATGCTAGCTCTTTCAAGCAGTTTAGTCAACTAAATTCACACTTGTCGGTGTTTTACTACATGTACAACGACGCAGATTTCGTCCTAAATACTGCTATTGACAGACATGATGTACAGAACTTTGAATATGACCAAGCATTTTCAACACAATTACATGAAAGTGAACTTAGTAGGCCATTCGTTTGTTTCACTGTTCTTTCAACTGAACATAGTGGTTTCAAAATCAACCGTTTAAACGCGCACACTACTGGCAAAGATACTAACTGAATGTCTTGCGTCCGTGCTTCCGCATGTCTACCGGGCCATACCAATTATGGGTTCAATCTAGTTCAAATAAAGGTATCCCAAATAAAAACTTCCCTCTAATTAGGACCTTTTACGGATCCTCAGACCTCTGGTTATTGAAATAGGTGGAAACATATAAAAAGCCCACTTTTATAAAGGGACCACCCAACCTTGGGGAATACAGGCTTCCTCAAATAACTTGACAGTAGCAGGAACCTTAGCCCACTAAAAAAGTAACCCTTCTGCACAAGTCAGTTGTTCTTATCCGTGTTTTCTCAACTCCGGGTTATTAATTAGGCATTTCTACAGTATAAAAGCTGGAGCAACTGCCCGTAGGGTTCTAACGCCGACGTGTAATACTGGGTGATCATTAGTCACACAAACATAGCCACCCTTTCTGGCTTACACCGGTTTACTTGGCACATTGTTGCTTGGCAATTTTGCGGAATATAGGTGGCTTGCTTGCGTCGCTTTACTGTCTGTCTGTTCACCGTGCCTAGTGGTTGACTTGCAAATGTTTCATCACCAATCTGTGTGAAACCGTCAGTACCGGGTTGAGTGAGAATGTCACCTCGCTTGGTGATGAAAAGCTTGCATGTCAAATGCCCATTTCGGCGAACAGATCAACTACACACTGTGATTCTCTCCTGACATGATATATATTATACTGTCACACTCTGTGTCGGGACTGTGCAATTACAACTGAATCGGTGATATATATTATACTGTCACACTCTGTGTCGAAACTGTGCAATTACAACTGAATCGGTTTGAATGAATAAGGAGCGATGCGGTGGTGAAAGGTGAAAGCACATAGTGGAGTTGTCAACTAATCGGACTCTCAATGCAGGAGCTGTTGAGTGAACTAGGAAAGCCAAGAATCGATTTTAGGAAATGGCACTGCTAGAGTACAACTTCTATTTACAGCGGGCACACTTCCGATCCAGAGTCATCGTGTGGCCGTAGATATTCTGCAAAAGTTGGGCACTTCGCGTTCGGAGGGCGGTGAGCTTTTCTTGCAATTCGGTACCATCCATCTTGTTTAAAAACAGAACCGCTATCGCTTATTGCCTATAATGATGTCAAAGTCGAGTTACTTCGTTGTTTAAAAACAGAACCGCTATCGCTTATAGCCCATAATGATGTCAAAGTCGAGTTGCTTCTTTACTGCACAGGACTGTAAGCGGTACTGTTAGGACAGCTCTTTTGGAAAATATAACCTGAAACGATATCCCGGATCAAATAGATAAAAGTTCATATACTGTTAGCGTTTCGGCATGGCATTCATCTATTCACAACCGGACGATCGATTGCCTCGCGCAGTAGTACGTAAGTGCTTACAAGTGGAAAGTGCAACTATCTTATAACTCACAAAAGATATCAGGTTTCTGTTTCGCTGGTGAAATCACTGCAAAAGATGAGCGAAGCGTGAGTGCCAGACGTCATTAGGTTACTCTGTGGTTATGAGATGGCTGTTCGCCACTTCAGCTTAAAGTTGGCTCTCTAAAGTGGAATTATATGCCCTGCGTTTGTCCACAACACTTGCATTTGCTATTGGAGCAGCTTCAGCCCTCTTCTCTTCATCGCTGGACAGAAAAATATACTGTTTCAAGCCAAAGGTATGGTTTGCTGCCGACTTTCGTACTGTAGAGACAGGAATTATTCGAAGAGGCATCACTGTAGGGCACCATTTCTAATATTTTACCTATTAGATTGGTTAAATTCAGGTGTGCAAATTTACCAGGTATGCTCTCATTTAAGGAACCCAAGTCATGGTTAACACAGGTATCGTTTGTTGGAACTGTGGATCTTTTTCTATGTATACAGCACCGTTCTTCGTCTTTACTGAAATATGTAATCACGGATATCTACTTGTATAGTATATTGTCCGAATCGAGCAAACTATCTACCTGCACGGTAGTCGCTCATCTGTTACCGAATTTCTCCTCTTCATTCCCACAACGACACAATGCCAACAGTGACTCTGAGTTTTCCAAAATCTTTCAATCTATACCCTTATTTTAATTTTGACGAAACGAGTTTTCGAGCGCAAATCAGATAGCAGCAACCCTCATGGGACGATGTGATTGTCCGGCGTGAGTGGTGCGCATGTGTATGTGCGTGTGTGTGTGTGTGTGCTTCCTTTTTTGCGTCCAGTGTCCAAAATTTGTTTATCCCACTTGTCAAGCAGCCGATGTGTGACCAGTATTATCGATCGAGAAAAGTTCGTACACAAAACCGCTGTCCACTTATAAAGTGACCGAAAGCTAGGAAGCCGAGCAAGCGCCATGCTTTTTCGAAATGGAAGAACAGCCAAAAACGGACGTGAGACACTAATCGAATGAACACTGGACAGCGAACTGGTTTAGCGCGCCAGCTGGTTGCACGTAACCAGGAGGAATATGTTTGAATTTCATGAGTAAATTCTCTGAGCTTGTAAAGTGGATTTTCCTAACTGATAGTTCCTCTGCTGCGGAATTCAACTGATGAGTGATCGTCTTTTTTGCCATGATTGATTTTATTGTTAAGATGTCTATTAGTGGACGTTGGCATTGTAACATGGGCCAACCCTAAGCAGGTTCATTTAGGAGTGGCAGTTCATGTATGAGATTCTTGAAGAAAACAGGCCTATTATCATTCCGAGCTTCATCAAATATGGTGTGAAAGGTTCAGTCTTCAGTGTCCTGTTAGGTTCCTCACAGATACACCTGCCGTATATGATTTGTCTTCCCAAACACAATCGGACTTGCCAGAATTCGGTGATTATTTAGATTTGTTGATCAACACTGTGGTTAGTTTGCATCCATTCTTCAGTCACGGAATTCCCATCACGTGGTCAAGTGTCGATCGACCACTGCTTGGCTGATGACTTCTTAAGTTGGTTTTCCCATGAATGAAACTTACATTTGACGAGTCGTCACTCGAGGAGCTAACCAGTCGGCACGTGACCATGTGATGTGGGTTCTATGATTGAAGGATGAGTGGTGCAAGTTACTCACACTGATGATCAACCGCTCTTGACCGAAGGGTTAAGTGTTCAAACTACCAATCGAGAGGTCGCATGTACAAAACGCCCCGGAGATGAGCTGATGATTCCCAATAACGATGAAACAGCTGTACATTTTCTATGGGCTTTGAGTGTACGGGTAACTGACAGGACAATGAAGTCAGGATATAACCGCCGATCATATCTGGGCTAACTCGATAAGACAGTGAATCGGTGCAATAACTTACAGTCGGATTGAGCAGTATGTTTACCTACCTCAGTGACTAACTCTGAATGACCCAATAAGCATTACTGTAAGAGTGAGCTGAGCAATCGGAGGACCTGAGCTGCGCGTGCTGCTGTGTAAACTCCTCCAGTCGGGTATACGTTTAATTTTGCGTAAAAATTGAATAACAAAAAGTTAGTAATAATCTCACTGTAGTAGACATGGGAAAACAAGCACAGAATCGTCATGGGGTCTGTCAGTCTATGCGCAGAAACGGCCACAGGTGTGCGCACTTTCCAGTAGCAACACGACAGCTTGCCGTCTTTAACAACGCAACTCAGAAATCCCGCTATCAAAGAATGTTTTCGGTAATCAAACTAAATTTAACGTAGTGCCATAATTTTTCTAAAGCACGTATACATTCATGACCAGCCGAGCAGCTGATCATTTGGAATCCATAGATTACAGTATTTTTGTTCGATCTGCGAAATCCCGACATCCATTTTCAGTGCGCGCTGATTTCCGGAGCAACAATCAGGTTGCTATTTTTCCGAGCTGTAGTGCCAACTGGCAAATCGACGTAGGTTTTGGTCACTTATTCACATACATTTGGAGAATCGCCAACTTTCAGTCTTTTGCTTCACTGTGAATTCAGGCTGTCATAGATATGACAGTTTGTAACTCGCTGTGCTTTTCGGATTCGCGCCTCTTTATGCAGCTACTCGGAGTTGGTTACTAGCGATAAAAATGTTTGGCATACGAATCACTTTTTTCCGCCTGTTACTACAGTTGCAATCTCCCACTTGCTCATTTCGCGGTTTTATATGATAAATTTGTTGGATACAATCAGTGAATATAGTCCATATAAATATCCCGAACTTACACTTGGATTAGGGATTTTCCAGCTCCAGTTTAACCTTAATATGGTCGCCCCCCAGTGATATCGTCTGTCCAGCTTGGCGCGGTTCCTACCATTTTCAAAATGGTGCGTGATTTCCCCCAAACGACATGCTGAACCGACCGTCATTTTTTATGCCCATGTTATAGCGCGTTTATAGCAACACTGACTTGTCAACAATAAAATCACTTCTACGATGAGTTGCAGTAATGTGAAACGAATCTTGCAACCAATTGGAAAATTTGAGTGTTCCGGTTTTTATCTGAATGACACGTCGATCACTAAGTGGTTGAAGCTATTTGCGCCCACCATCAGTATGGTACAAACCCAGGAGTTGGTTGGTGCCTTGGCAGCTCTCTGGGATCTTGTTTCCACTTTACATTTGATCATCACTTCTCATTCGCTGCAATACATCGAACCACATTTACAGGTGGAAAACCACCCCGAACTACAAACATGCTCTGGAGATACTCAAAGTCGTTTTTAGTTAATCGACGCGACCTTTCCAATAAGCTATTCCACCATATGGTTCGCTAGACTGACTGGATGCTGATGTCAGTACTGCACCATAATTTCACTCAACAACATATTCATACGCCTCGGAATTTTTGTCTGTTTACTTTCTTTAGCGTCGATTTGAGCTCACATTGCGCGATATCTCACAGATTTTTGAGAACCTAAAACTCAATGTTAAACCTTTTCCCACAAGCGATTAACGTATTCCTGCATTACGGCAACTTTTAAGTTTCATGTGGTGCCCGAAACGCTATTCAGACTATCGATCTTTCTTGCTTTTCTTATACCCCATTCAATGAGGAATAATTACATATCCAACAGACGTGATTGTGCATGACCACCGACTTCCTGCTTCTTAACGATCCACCGAGAATGTGATAGGGAACTGGTGATGAAACATTTTCAATTAAACTGCTTGGTTAAGCAAAAAAACAACAACCAAGAGCCCTAATTGGCAAAAGGCCTCCATTTATTCAGTTTGATTACTGAAAGAGTGTGAGATTCTAATAAGACCAGTCCGAACCAAGCCCAAAGCCAACACAATTTCAGGCAATAAGGCGTCCCTTTGTCTTCAACATCGAAGGACAGCATTTTCCTACACTTTATTCAAATTATGCGTTTTCGCTTCCACATTCATGAACATATCCTCACGTCCTGTCTTTGGTCCATTTGCGAACTCAAAGCTCTTTTCCAGCTGTACATATACCTTGCTCTTATTCCGCATTTTCTAATAATGAGTTCAGTCTCACAAGTGAATGGCAGACATCCAAATCGAATTTGCCGGTCAACAGTAGTGAAATCACTGACTGCTCGCGCACAGCAGGTCAGCCGAATTCGGTGCCGAATCAAACCCGAATGAGTAAGATTTGCTGGCTAAGGTGTAGATGTTTATAGCTAGCGATCAACCAGTCTGAACATAAAGGCATAACAGTGAGCAGCGGAACATGTTACCTGTTTATCAGCTATTTAATTGCGTAGTGTGTGGCAATTCCTTTACGTTTTGGCACAGTACCGCACCTCCTTCAGTGTAAAATCAGGCAAGTGTTACCGGGAGTCATTTAATAGCAAACCTTCAGTGTAGTTATGGATAACCTGGCGGTATTCCGTTTGCCCCAATGATGTGGTCCTTCTCAGGATGACAGCATCGGAAGAACTAATCTAATGTTCATCAGGGAGGTTGGTGAGTGCGCTGACGAGCTCCAAGCCCGATACTACCAAGATCATGCTGAAATTCAAACATCTGAGGACTAAGCTATAATCTTGTTGTGTGAACGGTATGGGTTGGTGCGTCACCTGGTCAAAATATCGCTTTCTGCTTACTTTCCGTGTGTGAATGGTGACGGATGTCGCAAAAAATGGAAATGGTCCCTCCGTTTTGGCTAACAAAATAAGGCTTGTTTAAAAGAGAGGAATTCGAAATAAGAACAGATCCTTCACTTTTTGGATACCATGAGTTCCGTTTTCTTTGCATAACCATCTGGACCACACAGAGCACAGGATTTATCGTAAATTTGGAAACCTTGAAAACCGAATTGATTTGCAAATGAGTGTATCTATCGATGTCAGTCTAACTTGGGGTTCACGTAGAACATAAGTTTGACGGAAACTCGGGGATTGCGCCTACGTGATGACCCTCAAGAAGGGCAAAACCGGTCGTGGGCTGCCGAAGAGTTTTCAGCAGCCTTTGGAGTAGTTTCGTTTATGAAAATACACTGCGATCTCTCGAATATCATACCAACCGAAGCATGAAGTGGTCTTTGTGAAGAATATCATAAACGAGAGATTCAGTCGAGTCCCCCGTGAAAACCAAGTTGGTTGCAAATGAGTGTATTTGTATATCAACTTTCCACCTGACCAATGTATTGTCCACCAAAGTTTCGAGTGTGAATTGATTTCATATGACGAGGTTGGGCTTGGTTCCCGATCTCATCAGGTTGTCTTTGCCAAGTTGAAACCGAAACCGGGAGCCTATTCTGCTAAACACAAGTCCACTTTGAAATAGTGTGTAACAAAACGGTAATGAGTTCCTTGTCTGAAAAGTAGAAATCCGGAACGGATCTGGTGTGCTATAGCAAACTGTTGCTTCCGAACTACGTGTACTTGTCGCGAGTGTCGGTTGATCCGTTATCCAGGCGAACAGATATGGTTGTGTTCTGTTGAACTTTAAGCTTCCCTATGTTCACCCATATGATCACACAAAATATGATATGAGTATATTGGACAAGCTGGCTTTTACAAGCGGCAGCGTCCCTGTTTTTCTGATTTCTGGAGTACGAACTTTACTGGGCGTGACGTTATCGTTTTCTCATTTTATATGCACAAATTTGTGAACCGGTACGCAGAAAAGCTGAGCCTCTCCGAAGAGGATACACACCGCTTTTCTACATCAGACACAAAGGCCAAAACATTCACACGCTCTAGGTGAGCAACAATGTGAATAAACGGTTGCACCCCTTGAGTAAATTCTCTACAATATTTAATTGAGTTTAACCTTATCTTGTTTCCGGGTACAGGATTGTATTGAAACAATATTGGGACTTTTTCGCCAGGGGCGACCTTTGAAAAAGCGGTAGGTCAAATTCGTTCTACTGCTTCCTGGTTGTAGAATTTGCGCCATTCTTCCTTTCCAGTTACATCACCAAACAAGACATTAAGGATTTTAGGTGTAGAACCATCATATAGCTCGAGGCATGTATCTTGTGAAAATACTCATGACTGATGCGTGAAAACAGAAAGTCTCGTTTCACAACCAGCTGACCGTAAGGCTGTAAGACTGAGTGGTTGGATGGGTCATTTCTTGATCACGGCGAAGTGTGCTGGAAGCGCTAACCGGTTGGTTTATAGAAAACATGCTTTTTTGGCCCAACTCTTTACTGGCCGAGACAACATGGATGAGTGCATGGAGACGGTTGCATACGAAATACGACCTTAGAAAGCCAATTATTTCCAGTGTTAATCTTCCGGTAAAGACAGTTTCGAAGTGACAGTTTCACCCTGACGTGTAATGGCTTGCGAATTACAAAACTATCCGTTAAGTCCGGATGTAAACTACCTCTTGTAAACTAGATGTAAACTACCGCACAGACTAAATCAGCACACTAAATTGGCGCTAACCATAAGAGAACAGGTTCTGTATTTGCATTTTTTTTCGAAAATTACCGTTGTTTTTCTCCCCAACATCCTTGGGTATTTTTCAGAGAGTTACAGAAAAGTCATGAGGACTGGGAAACCAGTTGCTTTGAGTTGCTTAATAACAGTCTCCTGCAAGAGTTTATCAAATGTAGAAGTTCGCTCGCTTTTGGAACTCGTGACATTTTGTGAGTCTTGCGCGTTGATAAACCAAATGCCCTGATGACCTTTTGGAAGAGACGACTACGCTGAATTATGTTTGGTTCAGACCATTCAGTGCCCCACCATTCGGTGTATCAGTTCTACCATCCCGGTCGTTCACCTGTTTGTCATAAAAAATACCCGCGTATGTTTACCGCATCGAACTTCTTCCCCGGAGTTGCCTTATCAAGAACCGATCGATCGTGCGCCAAGTAAAGTTTTGGCCAAAGCTTAACAATCATTCGTGGTTCCGTGTCAGAGAACCACATCAAAAAAGGCTGGTAGGAAGTAGGTGAATAATAGATTTTCATTCCCAGAGTTCTAAATACCGCATTTTTCCTTTTTACAAGTGAGGTCCCTTAAACTGTGACCATTTTGGTTATTTATCTGAGGTATAATTGCGGTGATACAACCGAAGCTCAGGCATGACCTTCACTTATTCAGAATATTAACCTAAGTGTTACAAAATGATGGATACTCAAAACGATGCACGCCACCAAACGAATATCTATCTCTAGTCAACACAGTCAGAAAAGCTATCGTCACATTCGGTCACCCAGATAACGTTTACTCCTTTTTGACGATGCTGTTAGGTCCGGATGAGATGCTAACTCCGGTTGTAGATGTTGAATTTCCGCCTTGTCCTGAGGATTACTAGCGCTGGTTGGTACGGAATTAAAATCCTGTGTAACGGAAATTCCGATGATTAAGATCTATGTATTGTTCACGTATACTTTACGGAGAACTATTCGAATTCAACGAAATCCGCAGGTTGACAGCATACTATGTGTCTCTGGTTTACGGTTGTGGGTGCACTAAAGCGGGTAAATATTTGACAGCAAGTCTATGCACATCAGTGACCTGCCGTTCAGTTTAAATTGGCCCCACTATTCCCTAGGGTAGACAAAAGATGGTGCGCCGTGAAGTTCTGGCCCTCTTTTAAAACCAACAGGTGCGCAAAATCGTCAACATACGTTGTGGGACTGCACGCTGTGAACTAGTTGGACTGCCTATATATGCAGTGCGATTCATTATCTCAAGTTAACTTCTGGAACAGGTGTCAGTTGTAGTAGACGGAGGCATTTGGAAGTCTCTAGTTGGAGTTGGTCATTAGTGCAAAACTTGCTTCGAGGAGCCAATTTGGGCGATTGTTAGATGATTTATGGCGAAATCCTGGTTTGTATGCCATGAATGCTGTTGTTCTGCAGGTTGGACGTGGGGCGATTCCTTCTTACCATTACTAAATTGCTTCAAACCCATACAATCTCCAACAACTTCAGTGTTTTTATTCTCCCACTCCTAACCCTGTGTTGGACCCCGCTTTGCACCCTCCTTTGGTGGATCCATCTAAGAACATCATATCGATTCAGATACGGTGGCGATGTTGAAGGCTATCATAGAAGAAGGGCGGATTTTTGCTCTTTTCTGACTTAAACAATCTAGCTTCTTATCCGTCAGAGTTGCTTTAAGCCCTGGTGAATTTTGTCTTTTGCAACGGGCTTCCAAAGCATTGTAAATGGATTTGAAGACGGAAGCAGCATGCTTGCAAAGGTGGACCATACGTAATCGTGATGCAATCATTTTGCACAAAATAAAGAAGTTCAAGACTGATGGCGGTGTGAGGACATTTAGTAATCTTCAACTGAGATTTCGTTCTGTAGGTAAAGTCGGTTTACGCTGAAAATGCGTCCATAGTGAAAATCGGAAACGCTATCTGTAGTAGCGTTTCTGTTTACATTTGTTGAACAGTTATTTGCATTAAACTCATACACAATATGAACCATTTGTTTGAAACTGAGCTGTCCAAACGACTCTTTCAGTCATTTCAATTCTTTGTACTATGGGGAAAACAGTTATAGCCAATTTCGTAAGATTTCATCTGCAGACATCAGCATTGACTTGGGGATGAAACCAGGCTGCCCTGTTATGCCAGAGTTATTCAGGTTGCACATAAATATACACAAGAAGACGTTTCACAATTCGGCAGGTGTCGTTTCTCAAAATGGCTCGTAACTAACCAAATATTATGTGATTCGAGATACGGAGGCTGCGTTTTACTGACGGTTGAGTTTCACTGCCAAGTTCTAAAGCAAACATGCGACGTCCGAACAAAGGCATTCGCGTCTGTAGCATTAGATTACGTGCAAGGAATTGGGAGCTGTTTGCTTTCTATCAACTTCGTCCAATAGATCTGGGATAAGTGATCTTTCGAAACATATTTCGAAAACCCAACCACTTATCGACCAGCGTGAATATATGCACGAATCAGAGTAGAACGCATGAAGTGACATACAGGAGACAGAGGAAAACAGACCTTCTTTTCATGCTTGCAACCAGTAACTGGGGTCTGGGATAAGTGAATGTTATAACTGTTTTGAAATATGTTTTAAATAGGTAAAGGAAGACAACCGCACCTTCGGGTCACTAGAATGGTTGTAGGAATTGGCTGTCTCAGCTATATTCTAACGTCTGTTCAGGCAATAAGCTGGTGGTCGTAACTCATAAAGCATCTGCATTGGTCGCTGTTTTGTTCGCTGGGCTGAAGAGTTTGATTGCAAGCGTTTCACTACCAGTCGAGACGACAGTGCTTTGAGTGGAAGCGCGACAGAAGTGGCAACCAAACTGCTCAGCTCAGCGAGCAAAGTAACGACCATCATTACCACCTGAGCCATAAATTTTCTGTTCAACTGAAAACGTCTGCATTGCAAGAAGTCGTTCGCCTTCATTGGTACCAACCACTTACAGCGGGTGGTTTTGTATACTATGTGAACACCATCACCAAGACAGAGGAAAACAGTAATTGCCATAGAGGCCGGGCTACTGGTACCAGCAGTAATTTGCCGAGTAAGAAACTTTCTATTTACTTGCTTAGAAGGAACATCCACTCAAGTTGGGCACAACGGGGTCTGGTATTTTACCCTAGAGGAGGAGCCACATCGGTAAAGTAAATTTGCACACTACATTGACGTCCAATGTTTTATCAGTGATGGGGTATCAAGGTGAACACATAACTTGTGATTCACTGACGAGTTGGATTTAAACATGCTTGAACCAACCTGTACCGTGTTTCTAGACCCCTGTACAAAAGCAGAATACTGCACACTTGCACACCATTGGCAAATTTTTAGCCGGTTCGGTTTCACTTCAGAGATTTCCTTAGCGCGTGAAAATGTTTGCATTTTGCAGCACTTGGGTGTTACCTGGTCTTCTGTGCAGTATCCGGTATGTCGTATGTCCTCACATCTTCACGGTTGGTTTTGTGAGGTCTGAATTACCGTTAACCCGTGATTGAGATTTTTTTGACAAAATATCTGTCACGCTTTTGGACAGTATTCTAGTACTGGACTAGTATTCTCCCACACTGGTTGGCAAACACGGAATGCTACTGACCGCCAGAAATCCATTTTTAAAAGGAAATTCTGAGTAGGTATTGTGCGACATTCCACACGGCCTTAAAATCAGTCTGTTAGCCCCAGTCACGAGCTGTTCCGTCCCCTTTCAGCTGCTTGATTAGTCGTCCTCGGGCTTGCCAGCAAATAAAGAACAATCTGGTAGTAAAAACAATTTCCCTGACGTCAGTGTTGGTGTCGTGGTCAGTTGTCATATTCCCAGAGTCCAACGTAACCCAACAGTGGGAAGATAAACTTTCACATCTTAGTCATACATACTGCTGAATCCAGGGTCCCGGTTTCAAAGTGGATGGAATCAGTCTGAAGGGAATTTTGGACTGCCAGAATAACCTATTTGTATTCATCGTAAGATCGACTGGCAGAAAATTAGATCCTGTAACAACTGATGTTTCAAAAAGTTTTGATAAATTCTCAAATGGGAAATAAAACCACAGATGGACTACGGCTACAATAATTGGATAACAGCAGATTACGCGATCAGTGATCGAGTAAAAAAAAGATACTGTTTAGGTCACCAGGGTTATTTACACAAGTGTTTTATCAGCCACGGCAAGGCCAGCGCATTCATGTGAAGTTTTTTTCATGATGCTTGCTGTATGTCACTAGAACCACTTGTAAATAAAAAGACTTTGATTTGAAAACTTGGGGAACTGGAGATTTAGCATGCCTCTGATTGTAGCAATTACTCTAGCACTGAATACTGTTAGAGCAACGCACAGTAGTGCTTTAAGTCTGACAAGTTGATTTAGCGCCATGAGATGATAGTCGCTGATCAGCCCTAAGTGCATGTATATTTGTCCCGCCAACACAGGTTAACTTTGTGATGTATCGTATGGACAAAGCCATTCCGGCTGCTCCCCACTCTTAATTTTATCCACAGACGGTCACCAAACTCCAGACACTTCCTTTCGAAAGATAATTATGCACATGTAGTTTTATAATCTTAACCCAGCCGATCTTCTCCCCCGTTCTCTGCATTTTGCTGGCAGTTTTTTCTCTGCACTGTTGTATGGTAGTCTCCAAATTAATTGCAATTAAAAGATACTGAGTCACCAACGCAAGCGCTCCGGATTCCCAGTTGATGGTGTTAGGACAGTCCTTCTCAGGTTCTAAAGCTTTTTTGTTGTTGAAGGTATCTTATACGGGAAAATCTTTGCCATCTAAAACGATTTCTTTCAGGGGGAGGGAATTAGATGCACTTTCAGGTGACTGCCGCATTTACAGTAAATGTCATTGGTTTTGGGAAGCTCGAACTAGTAATTTGTAAGATGAACCAACACAAGCCTTAAGCCACGAACAACGCGTAGCATTGTCAGACGTATTTCACTGGCAGTGTCGAAATACCGGTTGCTTGGGTATCCACTCACTTGTCAACTGACTACATCTCTTAGCACTTTGAACAGCGTGTGCAAACCAGTTACTAGTCTATATGAACAGATCAAGAGCCTGTCGGGAAGCTTCCGGGCATGAAGAGAACTACGCATCCCCAAGGTCATCATCGGTACCACACGTTCCGGATAGCAGGTGTGTTGGCGGAGCCTACAAAACACGGCTTAGCAGCATACGACCGGCGGATTGGGTGTGAATTTATTCAAGGCAGGGACGTCACCACTGACTGGAGAGAACGAACAAGCCAATAACCATAATTGGCCATCTAGCCATATTTACGCAGAAGCTCTGTATGCTTGTCCTATTTGTTCTGTCCCCAGGTTGTCTGCTTCTCCTTATCGCGTATTCTGACAGGCTCAGCTCCGGTGTAACCATTAAACAGCCAACCACGATAAAACACAGCCAGTATATTTTGCTTGGTTCAAATGTGACGACAAACTTGCTGTTAACTGTCCGGGTGATCGGTTAGCAGCTAATAAGGCCGGTTTTCGCCCCGCAACATCCAAAAGAGATTACACCTAAAAAAACGAACACTCGTCAGTATGAGGTTTACATTTTGGTACGTTTTGGAGCAGCTATATTTGCGTTATTACACTTCTGTACCTAAGTTACCACCAGTGTAGTAAGGCGACCTCTGTGCAATTTCACCCCTATACCTGTCCAGTCCATTTGTATTTTCAGTGTGCATGTCTCCACGGCTGGGCAGTTCCTATCTGGAATCACGTGCCCTCGACCACAGCGGAGGTAACGAAGACCCAGTACACAAGCCCTGATCTTTTAAGCTGGTTATTTCATTGAATACTTAACTGGATATGCAAGTGGACTTATGGGAAGATTAGGATACAAGTAAAAGAAACTGTGTTATGATTATTTCGATTAATATTATACTACTCGTAAGTAGTATCGAGATGATGTTCAAGTGTCCATTCCTACCGCAATTTGGTGGACGGTGAGCTTGACCCAAATAATGTAACTCATTCTTTCCAACTTGCATATGGGTTCAGCTAATCATTCTTGTCTCCGATAGTGACTGATCCTGAAGAAGGATTTGTTAATAACCAAGACTTGGCAACAGTTGATCAGGGTAAGTATAATTCTCTAGTTTCCATTAGTGTCTTGCAGAATCTGACGTTGTTAGGCCTCGGTAAATGTAAATTTCATATTCTGAGGTTTGATTATTTCTTGTGAACATTCAAACCAAAACTGGAATCTGTTGTGGTTGCAATTAAATAACCAACAAGTTTTTTGCTGGTTTATAAACTTCATGAAAAATGGAATATCAGCTTATCCAAATGTCTTCAAATACACACAGAAAATTTACTCAAACATTTGTTGCCAGTGTCATCCGAAAACTGACTTTTTACGCCAATTTTTCCAGGTTTTTTATTTCAGCACAATCTCGCACTAGCTTGAAACTCCATTTCGCCCTCATCATCACATTTCCCAACCACAATCTGTGCTTTTCTCTGTTTCCAGGTACAAGTAGTTTCAAATTCTATCAACACTATAACAGTATCAGTATTCGGAACCTGCTGTGGACAGCCTTGGTCAGTCGTGCAATAGATGCGGATTGGAATACTTTGGAACAAGCACGCCGACTTACCATAACCGCCTTGCTTGTTGGAATCGTAATGATGGGATGTATTGGAATGGTAGATATCGGTGGATGGATTTTTCAGGGACGTTACTTTCCCCGGTGTGGATCTGCCAGGTACCAGCCTCCCATTCCTATACAACAGCGTCAGCATCAACCTTGTGCAGTGCCCATCAACACATCATGCGCTTCAGCATATCGTATGGAAGGAGATATGGAATCAGAACATATTGTGCTGGTCTCCCCCCAGCCTCCACCGGTTATTCAGTGGCCAAGACCCGTTCACCGGTCACAATTAAAACGAACCCCAAGAAAAATACTTCCCGGTGAAAACCAGAATGTCACTCACGCCTGCGAGACTCATCTAATACCTCACCCATGTGCCAAACATCTTAATTCTGCATCACCAGTTCCCCTGACCGCATTTTACTTGAATTCAGGTCTGGTTTTTCCCCCAAACGCCACATTTCAACATATTCCATTAGGTTCTACACAAAATTCCGTTCCCGTTCTCCTCACACCACACGGTCCGACACCTACACTTTTGCTGAAGTCTGACAGCCAGCAGACCATGTCCGCCATCACCTGAATGACAATTCAAGACACAGAACATTCCAATGCGTTCAATACATTCTGAAGAAACACCAAATCAATTTGAATTTTCAGTATCGTTATGATTATTGTCTACCCTTTATGATAACAGATGGTGGTTACTTGGTATTCTTCCTTGTATAAAATTCGAATAAAACCTCCAAACCATATTAAAACAGTACCAGACACTACATGCACTAAATAAGCTAGAGTTTTTTCGATAAAATTGTGGAAGACTATTCAATCCACTGAAAACAAAACTATGTTGTGCAAATTCTACAAGTTCTGTATGTAACGAGACGAAGTAAGGAAACGTCTTAGGCGGGATTTGCAAGCGCTAAATATTTTCAACCACTACTTCTTTAAAGCAAGAATATATTTATATATATATATATATTACTGGCCAGCAGTCCGATACGACCATCGGACTACTGGACGTTTCCACATAAACGTACATGAAGATGAGTGAAGAGCTGGCTCGAAGTGGCCTGTTATGGACTCCAGCACCAGCAACGGTGACTTGTTTGGCATTCAGGTACAGGGGTCATCCGTCAAGTCTTTTAAGTTTCACCCTAAAACTGCCACCCTCCCCTTAATGGCACCATACAAATTTCATCGTGGCCCATCTATTAAAACGTCTTCAATTTGGATTCAAGAAGAATATGAGGTTGACGGAAATTCGGGGACTGCACCTACCTGATAAGCCCCAAGAAGGGTAAAACCAGTCGTGGGCTGTCAAAGAGTTTTAAGCAAACTTGTGAGTAGTTTCCTTTGTGTGTGGATGCATCTTCTGTAATTATGAGTTCTAATAATCATGATCAGGTTGCATAAAACACTCTCTTCGCTGTACACATTGTCCGACCGACGAAAGGCAGGCTGAATTCTACAAGTATCGTAAAGGACAGTCTCATGTACTTTGCCGTGATTCAGTTAACTCACCAAACCTAACGCTCCGAAGAACTATTTCGTGTTTGATGTTTTATGCGTACTGTTCACCAGACTGTGGATGTATTGCACTTGTCAGTTTTCAGGTGAGTCAGAAGGGGTGTTACTAAATTTGTATAGGCAATTTGGTCCTCTTTAGCCACTGGTTGTTGAAAGGTATATGGTGGCCACAGAAACGAAACAGGTGCATCTTCCATTCTTTGAAAACTGAGGATCCCGCTAGAAACATTGCACTCTTAGGTTATCAGTTTTATCGTTTAGTTGTTAGTTGTTCGTTGTTGGTTCTGCTAGCAGAGTTCACATGCTTCTGAAATCGAAACTACTTTATTGTTTTACCTCCACCATACAGCTGTTCCGTCTGTTTGGCGACGAGTAACCATGGTGTGACAGCTTTGGACCATTATTCACTTGCGTAAATTATGACTTTCAACCAAATGTGATTCCTTGAATCCGCCATGGCATGCTCTACATGTAAACGGTTCCATCGACCAAAGCATTTGTTCTAGATGTGAAGTGTAAATTTGGTGCGTTTGATGGATATTCTTCGCAATGTATGGAATGTGAATTTACAGACCTCCATTAACGTAGCATCGTATTGTAATATCTAGGTACACCTGTGTGGAAGCCGTTCCCTATTATGGAAGCTTTCACTTGCGCGTGCTCTGTTGAACCCGGAATTGACCTTGAACTGAGTGATTACGTTCGGATTTTCTCACTTCGTGGCTGTTATGGTTCCCTTCACGGAACCGTGAGTCACACATGGGTTTGGCTTCCAAATATCAAGAGAAAGAATTCGGTTCGAAAGTCCATGGTACTACTTACACAAAAGTGAACCAACTGATAGAATAAACCTCAAATGTCCACGTTCGTGGCATCACTGGGTGCGCACGTCTGTCACTGACCGGCGTAATACAGTGCCAACGTCAAGGTCCGCAAACCAGAAAAATGCGAGTGGAATGTTGGCTCGGTAGTATGGGGTGCGGTCGTCCGTTCCCAGACCAGTCTCGTGATTCTAATTGGCGCTGTGATCACATCAAAATCACGACAGGTGAGATCAGGCCAGGCTCAGAAGAAAGGGCACGAACAAGCATGACTAAGTAGGTCAGTTGCTTCCATCCATACGCGTACATACATGCTAATATACCAGTGTTGGAAGAGGCAGCCTTTCTGTAAGGTGAATGGCTAGTGCGGCTGAGCAAATGAATGGGAGAATCATCATGACCTCAAGATGCAACAGTGATTTCACTTGCCACGACTGGTTGGTTAGGTTGTCCACTGTGGATTTCAACTTGATATTGTACCACCTCTTGGGAAGCTTTCGATTGTAGTTCAACGGTTTTGCACTGATCACGATTTATTAGCACGCCTGCATTACCGCAGTTTTAGATAATTTTGATCTTTCTTAACACTTTGTTTCGCGCGTCCTTCAAAAGGAGCCTCTTGAATAGTGGTCGTATTTGGCAGTATTTACGCGACAAAATTATCCTCAGATTCGCAGTGACAGTCGACATGGCGGAAAACCATACCAGATCGCACTTAAAAAAGCAAACTTGAATGGTAAGTTCCACACATTCTGTCCACATACCACCTTTCAATAATGCGAACCCTTCAAGCTCTTTATGGAGCGTTTATTTTGCCAAGTGACTCAAGTAGTTCTGTTGAGTAAGCTTTGAGCAGAAACGTGTGGAAGAGGAACTGGCTGGATACACAACTAGTAGAAGTGCAACTAAAGAGAAAATGGGGCGGTTGTGACGCACGACTCCAAAAGGGTAATTCATTCTGGTAATATAAGAGAGATAAAAGCTTTTGGTCTACCTCTATAGACTTTCGTCCCTCCTACCAAACCTTGCAATACTAGCCTCGTTGCACACTCCGTGCCTACCGATCTGCCCGAAGCACCACAAAAATCTGCATGGTAGCCAGTTGGTGTATGCTATGGGGAGATACGCGAGCCCTTACTTCTTTCTGTAATAGATTCGGCTCTGACGGAGACGATTGGTGTTAAGCCCCGGATTCCATCAGATGAAGAGGTGTCCTATCCGTCTCAGGACAAGCTAGATGATTTCTTGAGCTGAGAGTAAGAACTCTGAAAGTTTTATCAAGACATAAGAGAGTCCACTGCTTTGCGAATTTGTACACAAAAACCAGTGCATACTTCCCGATAGATGTGACCCTCAGTATAAATTACCATGTTGCCGTGTCTGCTTCAAGACCATATTTCATATAGATGAAAAGTGATGTGAATCGGTCGCCGCGTGGACAAATTACCTATTGCTAACAGCACTACTTTGCAAAAGTCGGTTTTTCATATGACATTATCGCATTCAGCAACAAGTAAGATAACACTAGCAGAATTTCACCGCTAAGTGCAACATGGAAATTTGAAGGTCCGGCAGATGACTATGTTTTTCCTACTTCCGCACCGGCAACATGTTTGCAACTGGTGATCAATCTGTTTCCGTTTAAGACACCAATCAGTAACATTAAAACGCAATCGGCATAGACACCTCCTTTAATCAAATCATTAATTTCTACTGCGCCTTGCGCTACGGGGCCATTTTCGTGAGGGAATATGCAATTTAAATATCCGCACTTTCACTACTTTAGTATTCTTTCTCAGGAATGGCTTCGTCCCTATTAGCACCCGGTTGACGTCAGTGAGTTGGCCTTGACGGGCTAGGCTCTCCAGACTAAACAACTTCAGGTGACTTGGGCTCTGTGTAAGAGAATCCCATAGTTCGTCTGGCCATTAGTGGCTATTCTTTGCACATGCTCTGGTAGAGGGGTGACTTTTCTTGGGTGTGATTAACACAACTTCGGGCATTGTCCCAGATAGAGCATCACGATAGCACGATATAAAAATCACAACCTAAGGGATAGTATGAGAATAAAAAAAGTAATCACCCTGCATGGTAGACAGCACCTGCACATTGCGCCGTCAACAGTTTTCTTGCAGTAACCCATTTTCCAACTCCTTCTATGATTGCTGGTGGAGCACACTCACAAAGTGCTAAATCAAATATTTCAAGGTCCGGGTTTAACACTTGTACTAATTTGGTGTGGAGCCCCGTAAACTTAACTGTCGGTAAACATTCTCTGGGTCAGTACATCGGTTGGAATTACAGCAACAGAACCCATGAAGTATGAACCACTTGGTCTATTAGGCAAGTTCACAGTGTTTTGGGATCTCCGCGTGTCTGACAAACAGGAGTGATGGACGGCGATTTGGGCAAACGGATAAACTCCAAGAACGGGTAACAAGATAACCATGAGAGGATGTACCGCAACACAAACTGCTTGATCCTGTCCAAAAAGGCAGGTGAAGGGGTGAAATATTTAAACCATATGCGTGGACTTTGAACCCGACTTTGTATTGGAGGCGGCACGTGGAGGACCTCTTCAATCACCGGTCACTACAAGCACACCCAAATTATTTTCGCCAAAATTATAGAGTGTTCGACATTGAGACTTTTACGGGGAGTTAGTCTAATCCATTTGCACTTGTAGGTGATATGTTGCGCATAGCATTTTGTTTAAGTGGGCGAAATTTCAAGGTCACGGATCATCACCGATTTGCATTCTGTTACCGGTTTACGGGGGTACACGGTAAATGACGTGAAATTACTCATTTGGAATGACTACGTGCCTGGTGTCAATTAGGTGGGACGCAATTGAGCTTCTGGCTGAACTGTTGAGGCTAATGGTATTCCGGTAAGAGAGACGCTTGCGTATTCTCTTAGAAAGTTGCCGTGTCGTGCGCCCAGCATACTTTGTTGGACAATATCAGGAGAAAGAATACACGACCATATTCCGGGGGAGGACTGGCATCTTGTCTTTGAAGTCTAAGGTGAGCAACGGGTTGGTTTTAAACCAAGATCGCAGAGTTCCAGCCGGAAAAATGCGTTGTAGGGATTGAAACAAGCGGCAGTTGGCTATGTCCGCCAACGGATCGCCTTGATACGGCACACTCAAGTTTATTGGCGTCTTTCCAACGGTCGTGATAGGTGGTTGGATGGGGCGATCAGACATATTCTTGGCTATAAATATTTCCGAGTAACCATTGGCTCGAAGCACGTTAGCAGTGTTACAGTTCAAAATCTAGTGTATCAGCACGCCAAATACTTTTTTTCCTTGGTCCGTTAAAGTGTGAATCAGGGTTTGTTTCCGCCTCAGTGGCGCAAAACTCAGGAATTTTGTGTACTATCTCGTCCACGTGGGCTTTCTGTAGACTGACCTCTGAATTGAACCCGTGGAAATTCTGACTAATTAACACCCAGGAAGTGGAAAGCGTTGTTGCTTACCTTTTCAAAAGTAAACTGAATGGAGGCATGTGCCTACGCTATCGACCAGTACCACGCGGGTTCCCGAAAAGCCAGAGGAACTTTGAAAGCTTCCTGTCGACCAATCTTCAACTACACCAACAGCATGCAAAATGCCGTAACGCACATGTGAACACACACACGTCAACTGCGGAACCCAAGCCTGTTTTTGCGTGACGAATAATAGTCAAATCGAGGTTGTTCAGATGATGGGTGCACATTCGGCAAGAGGATTTCGTGGTGTTGAGTATGACGACCTGTTTGAGCTGCCAAACTTGTTTCCTCAAGAGTGATGCTGGTGAGAACCGATCCAGTCATGATCGTTGCATATTTGGTGGCAGTACAAATGCCAAAAGGCCAGTGCGCTTGTCACTGTGTAACGAAAAGTGACGAAGAGAATATTGTACCACGCCCACAGGGCGAATTTTTTTAAAGTTATCACTGACGATTAGGCTGTTGTTCAGAATTTTAATCGCTCAAAATTAATGCCCACAGAAAAAGATAAAACGGTTTCAAGCGCGACGCAGCCTTCTGCGTGAAAGTGATGTGGTGTCAAATAGTGTCCGAACCACCGTAAACCCGATGTCAATCTGGTGACGGAGCGTAATGTTTTGCCTACTGTCATGTGTCAGCCTACTGCTGAATAACATGCTGTTTAAAATCTAATAATGACACGCAATTACTTAGAAGCTCAGATGTTTCTTAGCCGGTGCTACACAGATTTTAAATCGACAACAGTGGTTGAAAGGCGTTTTCTATCATAACTGATCACCACAGTGAAATAGTCAACCAAACGGAACGACGAGAGTCCTGGACGGTGTAATCAGAAAAAGCACCATCTGAGAATGATTCTTTTATGCGAGGATTACTATTGATAATATGAGAACAAGGCTGTTGTTCTCCCCGTCGATTACTCCGTTCTGTGGATCCACACTGCCGAGTTACCTGGAATGCCTTCGAAGGCCTTTCTGCTACTCCATTGTTTCTATTTCGAATTTCTTCTCAGCATCACCCGCGCTCCTTTGCTTTTTCGCCTTGAAAAGGCACCTTTGGCTACATATTTATTCCTGCATGCACGGTGCTTCACGCCTAATGATTTATATTTAATGTCCTGTCTCAATTGTTTTTTGATCAGGCATTTCCAGCATTCTGCGTTTGTGGACAGGTTATCCATTTTTACTGTATTTGACCGATATCCGTTTAGAGCACATCACCACCTCAGAAATCCGTACTTCTAAAATGCACGAAGCCATGGAAAACAAGTGTTTTGTTGCTCTACTGTGTCTTTAAAGCAGGTTACACGTCACTGCTACAAATGAGGAAATAATGGGTTTCGTGAGGAAGGTAAAGTGATGTAAAAGCAGACCGCGGTGAGTGTCACCATTGCATACGGCAATTAAGTATTAAGTTAAATCACGTATTCATGGGCAACATGACAGGAGTGGCTACAGGCGGCAGTTACGTCAATGAACAGTGGTTCATAACGGATGCCGTCTGTGCAGAGGTAGACAGTCACGACTTTTTCCTTTGCCCAACACCTGGACGTGGTACCTACCAACGTGCGAGCACGAAATCAGAAGTCGAAAAAAATCTTACTCGGATAGAGCTCCTGTAAAGAAGCAGGCAGCATCACACAGAGGCTGGATATCACTGCACAGTATTTCAAGTTCAGGTTTTCCGCATGTCCTATCACCGACAGCGCAGACCACCAAAAAAGTCCAAGCTGAAACTTGTAGCAAGGCAGACCGATTGTCGGAAAGATGGAAGCTACTGCTTGACATCCAGAGCCAAACAGGTCCACCACCGTGCCCCTGATGCCACTAGACCATGGTATCAGTCACCCAAAAGCTCGGCTCTTTCCAAGTTTATCGCTTCCACCGCACCGCAGCGGAACCAGCAGCGGTCTTTAGCGGAGTTTTATCCTGGGCGTGTTCGCACCATTTAAAATCGGTCAGAGCAGATGGCCGTCCCTAGCACAACAAGTGACGATTTTTTCCAATTACCATCGCCCACATAGTGGTGCCTGAGGACGCACCAGGTATTAAGCGCCATAAGCCTTAGGACAATGAAAGATACGACGTTGAACAAACGCTAGCGGAACTGATGCACATGCAAAAACCAAACTCGAACATGCACGCTAAACCGGTCTCTCCTCAAGTTGTGGGACATGCACGAAGAAGGGCTGACACACATCACTGGTTGAAAGCCGAAAAGCGCGTGCACTTAGACTCCACAGTTCAGCAAACTAACCAACCTGGAGGCTTCAGCAACGACGTCCAGGAAGACGAAGTCCCCCAGGTCACATTGTTGTTCATCTCCACCGCTGAAACGCACGGGTCCATGCTGCAGATGGGGCCCATCCCTCAGAACCCCTTGAAGGAAACCTTCTTGGGGAACGTCAGATAACACACTCTCTTAATTCGTCTTTTTTCTCATCCTCAGAATGTACCATCACTAATCACCTGGAGACGAAACGGAGCAGCAAATCCAAAATTTGACGACCCAGAGGTGACTCCGTTCATGCCGCCGTTAATCTCGGGGTGTTTTGCCACTCACATTCAGAAACTTCGTGCTGAACGGGTATCAGCCTGTAACTTCGCGCGTTGGCCATTCTTTACCCATCGACAGGAGCTTCAAAGTTTTGCATGCATATATTGCAGCTGGAGGGAGTTCTGCCGTCATCATGACCAACAATCACTTTGTATCCTACTGAATCGTGAAACACGCCCTGCGATTCACTCGATAGTGAGGCTGAAGGAAGCCATCAAATACTGGTTCACTGCTCACCAGGCAGAAAGTGAAATTCCGGAAATGCGTGCACTATTCGGCGTTTGAGAGCACACCATCATCAATTTCGTTGTGTCGGAGAAGGCTCCGATAGAACAAAGTCAAAACTCAATAGGCTTGAAATTCACCAAGCTGACTTTGATGGGATAGTGATTACCCTTTTCCAACTATGCTGGCTCCTAGCAGCAGAGGCTTCCACGATCGGTCACCAGTTGTACATCCCTTCATAACAAAGGTTCTCAAGCTTATGTGCCTACTGCACAAGCCTTACGCTCACTGAAAGCAAAAGGCGCCAGGCCAACAAAACAAGGCAAATAAGCTATCTGGGAGGAATGTCTCCACTTTGGAAACCTTAACCCCCGGGCTCACTATTTAAGTGTGGCGACTTCAAATGTGTTCGTTAGAACAAAGCGGCTCACCAACCCGTTGTGGCGGGGTGGTTTGCATTTACCTGAAGTTTTTCCTCCGGCGTACGGGTTCTTACGAAATCTCGGGTGGATCCTTTAGGAACAGGGGATACAGCCGCCACGTCGGATGAATAATCTGGGGTCCAACCTTGGGCATGAAGTGGGCCGTCTTCATTCGTTGCAACCGTCAGTTTACCGGCACAGCATCTCCCACCACTTCTAATCGAGGAGTAACAGCGCCCACGGGCAAGGTCTAACCCGTATGGAAAGAGCCCGGATTTCTCCCAAGCCGCTCGTGCGTGACGTACATGCCCGTATTTGTGGACAGCTTAACCAAAACCAAGGATTCATATCGGATGCCATATTTTTCGACTTTTCAAAAGCATTTGGTCGAGTCCCACACGTCCCGCTGCTCCACAAACTTGAGTCTTACGGGGTTAAAGAGAACATCCTACACTGGGTCACCTACTGGATCAGCACTGAATCATCCTACACTGTCTCCATCAGACAGCTCATTTCGCGTAATAGCCGGCTCGACCTACTCTTCTCAAGCGTCGGTCTCCATTGGAGTTCCCAAGGCTCCGTTTTGGAACCAAATATTCTTGCGTCTATGTCTACCTTTTGCGGACGACTTGAAATCCTGGTGTTCCAATGCCAGTGTCCTCCAAATGGATGTAGATGCTGCAAAGCAGTGGTCGTTGGAATGGCATCTTCCTCTAAATGACGAAAAGTGCGTCCATATGCCACTTGGAGGAGACTCGGCGAACGTCTTTGTGATGCATGCTGAGAAAGGACCAGAATACATCACGAGGATAGATGCTGTACTGGTCTGGCTACTCAAAAGCTACTTTGCTAGGTGTATGGTAAAGAAATGAAAATAATAAGGCTAGATTGAGTATACAATAATAATGAGGTCAGATGGAACAGACTCACTAATAGTTGTTCCCTTTAAAATAGTTCGTCGTTGGCCCAGATTAGAGAATGAATAATAATCCAACCATGGTTGTCCATGGGTCTTCTGGTCAACATTTCTCGCATACAATAAGATCCGGAAATAGACTGAAATGTTTTGATACCGGAGTTAGCACATGAAACTCGCGAATGACCGCCGTAAGCGCGAGCGAAACCGGAAGAGAGAGTCCAAGCACGTGATTACGTTTGTATTGCGTGAACTTGTACGAGTGCGTGTTTTTGTAGTTTTTCGCATTTAAACAAAAAAACTTTTATGCAGCTGACAAAATACGTAATGTTATACTGCAAGCAAAAAAGATGCAAACCACCACAATGCCAAAAGCGATTTGGGCACCGTGAGAAATCGGCCTAAAAGGCATTCGCCGCTCTACGGATAGTTCAGCACACCCTCTTCCGTATTACTCGCATGGACTTCCACATTCCTAACACTCTACGGGGCTTACGTCAACCGTTTCTTGGATATACCAACCAAGTTGTTTACTCAGGACTTAAGAAGGACATGACCCTCATTGAACGTGCCCAACGAGCCGCCACGAAAATGGTTGCCGGCCTTAAATCCATGGACTACGAAACGCGTCTTGCGGCTCTTGATCTCTTTCCACTGGAGTATTGTCGACTCCGAGGAGACCTAATACTTACTTATGTTCTCTTTGAACAACGTGTAGACAACAGGTTTTCCACCGTTGATCCAGCCAACACAGGCGGGGATTTTCAAGCTCAGAGCGCACCCTTTCATTAGGCAAGTTTTTTCACCTTTCGGATAGTCGGTGCGTGGAATAACCTTCCTCCGACAGTTAACCACGCTCCTTCTAGAACTTAGTTCAAAGCACTATTAGACGGATTAACGGATTCACGGATTGATACACAGGATGAAGGCTTTCGCCCAAGTTTCCCGGGTCGGTTTTGTTCTTGTCGTTCAGCAGCTGTCGTTCACCTGAAAGGCACAAGTGAAAAAAGGGTGTAGCACTGCTCTTTAAGTTCTCAGCGCTGAGCAGTATGTTTGCCAGCGCGAGGACCTGCGTAAATAAGTGTCTAATAGTGTTTCGAACTGAGTTCTAGAGGAAGCGTGGGAACCCGTCTCAGGATGGTTATTCCACGCAGCAACTATCCGAAATGAGAAAAAGTTTGCCTAATGAAGTTGTGCGCTCTGAGCTTAAAAATCTTCTTACCAGGTCCCCGCCGTGTGTTTGCTGGGTCAACGGTGCCTGTTGGCCAAGCCCCTGTTCGAACAGGGCGTAAGTAAGAATTAAGTCCCCTCGGAGGCGACAATGCTCCAAGGAAAGAGGTTGAGCACCGCGAGACGCTTTCGTAGTCCATGGATTTAAAGCCGCAACCATTTTCGTGGCGGCTCGTTGGATACGCTCAATGAGGACTACGTCCCTTTTCCTGAGTAGACAACTTGGTTGACATAGTCAAAGCCGTCTGGCGTAGGCCCTATAGGGCATTTGGAAGTCCGTGAGAGTAATACGAGAGAAGGTAAGCCGAATCATCCGTAGGACAGCGAATGCCTTCTGAGCCGATTTCTCAAGGTGCAGTGAGAAGGACAGGTTTGGAGAGAGCCAGATACCCAAATCCTTTTTGGCGTCTATCCTCGTGGTGTCTTCTGGTCCTTTCTCACCATGCATGACAAAGGAGTTCGCTTAGTCTCGCAAATGACATATGGACGCACTTTTCGTCATTCAGAGGAAGATGTCAGTCCAACGACCACTGCTTTGCGGCGTCTACATCAATTTGGAGGGCACTGGCATTGGAACTCCACGATTTCAAGTCGTCCGCAAAAGTAGACATGGACTTGAAAGAACATCTGGAAGGTCATTGACGTATATCAGAAACAGCAAAGGTCCCAAAACGGAGCCCTGAGGAACTCCAATGGAGACCGGCGCCGCAGAAGAGTAGGTCGAGCCTGCTTTCACTCGGAATGATCTGTCTGATAGGAATGCCTTGATCCAGTGTAGGATTTTCCCTCAATCCCGTAAGACTCGAGTTTGTGGAGCAGAGGGACGTGTGGGACTCGATCAAATGCTTTTGAGAAATCGAAAAATATGGCATCCGATATGAGTCCCTCGTCTTTGGCTTGGGTTAAGCTGTCCATAACTACGAGCATGTTCGTCACTCAGGAACGGTTTGTGAGTAATCCGTGTTGAACTGGAGAAATCAAGTTGTTTGAAGTAAGGTGATCTAGAATGGCTCGCTTCAGAATGCGTTCCATCACCTTGCATGGCACGCTAGTGAGGCTTATAGGCCTGTAGCTGCCAGGCGATAGTCGGTCACCAGTTTTGTAGATTGGCGTGACAATCGCTTCCTTCCAAACAGAGGGAAGGTGGTCTTCGTTGACAGTTGTGCGTGTCCTCGCGCTGGCAAGCATACTGCCCCGCGCTGAGAACTTAAAGACTAGTGCTACACCCTTTTTTCACGGGTGCCTTTCAGGTGAACGACAGCCTCTGAACGACAATATCAAAACCAACCCGGGAAACTTGAGCGAAAGTCTCGATCCTGTGTACCGGTCCGTGAATCCGTGATGCAGCGAAACCTGTACCGTTATTCAGCGGCTCTTCCACTGCAGCTTTGCGTCGAGGCACATCAGTCGCTCGGGGTGCAAGATCCCTTGCAACAGATCTTACATCTTTTCTGTGCTGGTGAGTGCTTCAACTTACTGAGATGAAATTTGAACTGTTTTTTATTCATGTCACATGACAAGTTGCTCAAGGACTAGCGGGAAGGACTGTTTCGGCGGGTGTTTGAGCATGACGTCCGCTAAAAAGAAGAAGGATTTTAAGTCTGAAACAGTTGTTTCTTCTCTCCGCGAAATTTATGAAAAACGCATTCGTCCTTTAGAAACTTCCTACCAGTTTTCTACATTTCATTCTCCCATTTTGGATGCCGGGGATTTCACCGCGAAACCCATGATTCTTCTATTGGGTCAGTACTCTACGGGTAAAACAACGTTTATCAAATATCTACTGGGTGAGGCGTTCCCTGGGATGCACATTGGGCCGGAGCCAACGACAGACCGCTTCTGTGTGGTCATGCATGGGGAGCGTGGTATAATACCAGGCAATGCACTCGTAGTTGATGCGGACAAGCCCTTTCGCCCGCTCGCTCGATTCGGGAATAATTTCCTCAATCGGTTCCAGTGTTGTATGCTGAAAAATTCTGTGTTGGAGAACTTATCTATCGTGGATACCCCTGGGATATTGAGTGGAGAGAAGCAGCGGTTAGACCGTGGCTACGAGTTTACCGAGGTTGTTCACTGGTTCGCCGAAGTTGTTGATCGGATTATCCTTCTCTTCGATGCCCACAAATTGGATATATCAGACGAGTTTCGTCGCGTTATTGAGTCGCTGCGAGGTTATGACGACAAAATTCGAATTGTTCTCAACAAGGCCGACATGGTCGATTCTCAGCAGCTAATGCGTGTTTATGGTGCTCTTATGTGGGGACTTGGGAAGGTGCTTGGTACTCCTGAGGTTGTCCGTGTTCATATTGGCTCATTCTGGGATCAACCTCTGCATTTCGACATGAATCGTCGACTTTTCGAGCTAGAAGCTCAGGACCTATTCCGGGACTTGCAATCGTTGCCCGCAAACTCAGCCATGCGGAAGCTAAACGATTTCATTCGGCGCGTTCGTCTAGCAAAAGTGAGTTGTAAACCTCCGGACATTTATTAGATTTCCTATTGTTTTAAACGCCTTTGGTGTATATCAGAACCGCTAGGCTGAAAGCTTCGGTTCGAGACATTTGCTCCACCCTTCAGATAGCGTGCCTTGATGTTTGCTGAGCTCCTGTTGCCCAGTAAATCGCGACTAGGGAACAGTGTGGTACCGCCGCTCCCGTTGTCAGGTGGGGGTCGCATCCGTTGCTGACAGCTGCGTAAGGAGTATTATTGCGTACACCAAGCAGTCTAAACTGGGAGGATTGTCTAGATTTGTCCTCGTGTATTTAAGACCTGATTTAAAGTTTCCACCTTGCCGTCGTGATCGAGCTTCAGTGCTGCAATGATCTTGTAGGCTATACTGAGCGGAACTCCATTCCGTAAGCTCAACCATGCCAGGAAGTCTGATGGGTAGTGCGCGTGGCACTCCTCAAGCACTTGACGTAACATAAAGCGGACCGGGCCGGACCTAAAGCTGTCGGCGTGCAGTGCTGCAGTGATTCTGCGGACTACGCTGGCTGGAACTCAGTTCCACAAGATGCGACCATGCAAGGAAGGCCAGAAGAGAGCAACAAGACGAACAGTGAGTTTCCGTACTACGAGAAATTGTATTACGAGTTCTGTGGGCAAAGTCGTACTGTCCTCTTCGGAAGTTTTGGGAAGGCTGTAATTTGTTTCATCCAGGTGACCAGAATGTTCATATTTATAGAAGCAACAATACTGCCTTCCTCCGAGGAGGGACGAGTTAGGAAAGGTCGGCTCTAAACACCGCACACCAAACCGTTGAGCGTGACCGCCAGCGCATTGCTTAATATGGTCGAAGTATTCTTAGAATGAAAGAACGTGGTTCTGCTCAGAAGCTACCTGCTATAAGCAGTCTCATTAAGAGTTAGACAGTCGTGCATTACTCCCTGCTTCCTCAGGCCGGGCCAGCTCTCTTCAGCTAAGTGGGTTAGACTATTGAGTCATTGGTTCCGAGAAGAGTCCTAACGACTGCCTCCTTGCGGTTAAGGCTTCTGAGTCAGAGACTAGGGAAGCAAGTCACCAGGCAACGCCCTACATTGTCCCGCTACCTTGTGGGTCAGACTTTTTAGACAAGGCTCAAGATGGGCTACCTAAACTAACTCCTTTTCTTCGGTCTGCGAAACTGGGGAGTATCATTCTCTCCTAGAGCTCTTCATTCACAAAGTCCCTACATCTCCCTCGCCCGAGTACTTCTACTTCACTTAGCTGTGAACTGGCTTCTACCCAGTGAAATAAATATAAATGAACTAATTAAATATGAGGGGTCTGTTCCACAGTGCGACTTTCAGCATATGTACTGTGTTCACTGGTGCAACAAGTGGCTCTCGCCCTTGCTTTGTTCTCCCTTTCGATGTATGTTGTATCTCCGAAGCACGCGTACAATATCCCCGTTCCGTTCTGCATTTGTAAACGTCATCACCATCATCAGCTGAAAAACCACCTACATGCTGTACAGTTGTTACAGCTGCCGCAGTTTCTTTCGGCGATAAATTGGGGAGGTGGAGTAGATAGCTGCTTATTGGGGACGGTAGCTGATATAATTGAAGCACAAATACAAGGGTCTCAATTGACTTTTCGTTGGGGAGATCTGGAGGAAGGCTATGCATTGAAGGCAACGGCTTGGATACTTGAGCCCCATAGATGGTGCACTTGGGCGATGTCTGACAATGTCTCCAAGCATTGATGTGTCCTGTATCGGGGTCTCCATCCAGGGAGACGGCAATGGTCAGCGCAGCTGAATTTGCTAGTAATAGTTTTCATACCACGCTGCCAAATTGTCGTTTGACCCCCCTTGGCTCGTTTCCACCCTTCGCGCTGCTCTGCGAAAAGGGCTGTTCGAGGAAGTCCATCGACTGACTGGAGCGCATTACCAAGTCAGCGCAACCTATGGAGTGTGATCAATTCATCTACCATGGCCGAGTTATTTCCTCCAAAAACTATTTGATGTACTTCAGCATTGTTGGAGATTCGAGTAGCTCCAGGTCGAGATTAGAAGGAAGACAGAATAGAAGAGCGTAATGTACGCTCTAATCGTCTAATAACGGTGGTAGATGAGCTGAAAATATAGAGTGGGAATTCGAGTTAATGATGTATGCAAAGGTAGGGTTGATATAGTTTTGGCATTCTCCCCGCTTTGGAATAAGTGTGTACTTCGCGGCGAACGAGTGTAAAAAAAATAAAAGCTGTGGTAATTACGTGGAGTCGTTTATGTCTCTGCTGCGTAGATTATATGGGTGAGTGCGTTGTTGTCGGATTAGAAGTGATTTTCTGAGTCTGCACTAGAATGGGGTGATGAGGCATCGTCAATAGGCAAGAGTTCATTTTCTGAGCAGTGGAATGCTGGTGTTGCGAGAGGCTCCTTTTGTTCGGCGATATGTACTGGTTCCAGTTCTGTGTCGTTGCCTTTAGGATCCAAGCGGTCTAAGGATACGGTTTCGTGTTTACCATCTGGATGAACTATGTGGGCGTACTGTGGATTACAAGAGACTAGTTCCACTTCCTTCAGCAGAGGGTTATATTTAGAGACTGGATCATTGCGTTTTAAAAGGATCGGCCCCGGGACAGTAAGCCAGGTAGGTAGGGAGACACCGTTGGCTGATAGTCGTGTGAACGGTAGGAAAAGTTCGTGTCGCTGAATGAAAAAAGGAGGTTCTTAGAACGAACAAAATGGGCACATCTCGTGACCCTGGGATGACATAATATGTTGTGAAGCTCGAAAATTTTTTCCATTGCAGCAATGTTGGCACAAAGGTTACGAGATAAGGCATCAGTAGCGCGGCTATCCGTTCCTGGTCTATAGCCGACTTCGTAGTTGTACCAATTCGATTTTTCACCGTTCATTATTATACTCTTCTGTTGGTTCCCATACATAAAAGCGACCAAACGTTGGTCCGTAATCAGTTTAAAATGTCTCCCGAGGAGATAGTAGCGCCATTTGCAGATAGCATATGTTTCTTTTTCGACAGCAGAATGATTTTTCTCGCTTGCAGTCGAGGTCATTGGAGAAAAAGGCGACCGGCCGGCTACGCTGGCTCAGGGATGCACCAATAGCGATGTCGGTTGCATCAGTTCCAACGACGAGAAGGATATAATAGTCAACAGTAACGACCATCGCATTCCCTAATTCGTGCTTAAGGTTCTCAAATGCTGTTCGGACATTCTCCGGAAGCGGAAATATTTTTTTAACCAGTGAATGAATGTTGTCAGAAAACGCCGGTATCCATTGCGAATAGTAGGCGAACAGACCAACGGTTCTTTGCTGCGATTTCCCGTTCTGTGGAATTGGGAGTTCTCTTATAGGGCGCATGCGTTCTGGGTGTATAATACCTTTGGGGACCTTGTAACCCAAGAGAGTAATCTCTTCATTTGCGAAGCTGCTTTTTGTGTCGTTCAAAGTAATGTTGTACATTTTAGCGACATCGAGAAAATGCCTGAGAATACGGTCATGTCCATCTCTCGTTTTACCGAGTACAGTAACGTGATCAATGTAGGCAGATGTCTTTCACATTGTTCGGCTTTGATTTTATGGTTTAACGTTCGTTGGAAACACGCGATCCCGTTTGTCACTTCGAAAGGAATGCGCCGAAACTGTTATAGGTTCCCGCCGGCTTTGGAATCTGTGAACGGCTTATCTGACTCGAGTATTGGAACCTGATGATATGCACTCTGGAGATCCAGTATACTATAGACGGTATAGTGTTTTCAATCATTTGACCCAATCTTGGTAAAGGATAAGCGTCAAGTTAGGTGAGGCGATTGGCGGTTTGGCCGTAGGCTATCGTCATCGTCTCTTCTGATTCGTATTGCGCGTTACGGGCGCTTGTGCTTTCCATGGGGAATTTGATGCCTCGATTACGCTATCGGTCAGCATTCGGTCTACTTCGGTTAGCATGAATTGTTCGTCTTCCGGTGTATGACGACGAGATTTCGTGACGATCGGGTTGTAATTCGTAGCAAGATTAGTGAATAAGGATGGAGATTCCAGTTTGGCAGTTGTTACGCTACAGTTAGGGTGCCCCGTTGGCCACCGAATGGAATCTCAACTTTATCATGTAACCCCAGGAAGTCATGTCCGAGAAGGACGTCTGTACAAAAGTTCGGTAATGCACAAAGTTTGAACCGTTCGTATGTAACATCCTTGTACTGAATGGACACAAGGCAATAACCTTTGATAGAACATGAATGTATTGTCGACGCCACTGTTATCACAGAATCGTACGGAAATAGTTTCCAGTTATGAGTTCGTAGGATTGATGAAGAGACGAAACTTCTGGAGCTGCCGGTATCATTAAGAGCTCGGAGAACAACGCCGTTGACCAAAATATCTGTTTTAGATGGTTTAGATAGGCAGTTGGGAGCAGCGGCACAGAATAACGAAGATATTGAAGAGTCTGGAGCTGAACTCACTTGATATTTCGAGGTTTTGGGCCTACAGACGCGTTGAAAATGCCCAATTTTCCTACAGCTTTTGCACACTGATTCTTTAGTGAGACACCCACAAAAGTAACATGTTGTTGTGTAGCGTGATTGTTTTTGTGCAAGTTCGAGAGCTCGTGCGGCTTCGTGGGCTTCGTCAAGGTCCAATTCATGCCACGTTAGCAGTTTCTCCCGAATGGTATTCGACTGTAGTCCGGTTGTCAAGGCATCTTGGACTGCTTTGTTTGTATGTTCCACAGCAGATACTGCTTTGAATTCACAATCTTTAGCAATTGACTTCCGTTTTTGAACGAACTGATCGACATCTTGACCAGGTTCTTGTTTGTATGTAGCTAGAAGGTGGCGTGCATACACGATATTTTTCGGGCGAATATAAAGTTTCACGAGCAAGGTTATCCCAGAATCGTAGTATCTACACTGTATGATCAGTGTGACGTATGAGAGTTTCCAATTTATTTACACCTTCAGGTTTGATTGAGTTAATGTAAGCTTTGAAGGTACGGAACCAATGAGTCCATCGTTTCGTGCCATCCGATGTGTGAGGCAGCATCAAAAGCCGTGGGTCGGAGACTATGATCCATTTGTTTATTAGACGATCAACTAATTGCGAGAGTCGAGTAGTTCCAAGTCGAGATTAGAAGGAAGACAGAATAGAAGGGTGCAATGTACGCTTTAATCGTCCAATAACGTTAGTACATGAACTGAAAATATAGGGAATTACGAGTTAATGATGTATGCAGAGGTATGGTTTATATAGTCATGACAAGCATTACTGATCCGGTGTTGTCACTGTACTCGAGGAATGCTCTGAAGAAATCGAAGGTCAAACACTGAACGTTTTTTGACGTCCTCCGCGTGCAGCCACGTTTCTGATCCGTATCATAGTATGGAGCGCACCACAGCATTGTGAACTCGACCCTTGACAGATAAGCTGATGTCACGCCTACACCACAGGTGATGCAGTTTCACAAAAGCTGGTCTGGCCTTCCCAATCCGGATGGAAACATCGTCTTTTGCGAGACCACCGGGACTGATGTAGCTGTCCAGGTAGAGGAATGTGTCTACGATATCAGGCGGCTCATCCTCGTGCGTGCGGTTAGGGTCCGAACTTACCAATTATTATAACAGAACTTTATGCTTTTCAGGCGCGAAACGAATGCCAAACCGTGAGGCAGGACTATTTGTGTTAGTGTTGTCTGGATTACAGTGGCGTCAGATTCAAGAAAAGCTGTCGTCCGTGTACACTGTATCTGTGAATAAATACCATGGGAGTGCTTCGACCCAGCAAGCAATACAGGCTGTTAGGAGGTCTTCCATAGTCGTATCGATGACGAATTTGAAGAGAAAAGGTGAAATAGGGCAGCCTTGTCTGACACCATTTGTTGTGGCGAACTCAGGCGATAGCCTCCTGTAAACTACTTATCCGCGGGAGCACGTATCGGTCGCTGACAGCAATGTCGATGTTCCAAAGTTTGTCGGAGGGTGAAAAATTTTGTTAATGTATCTACCTGTAGGACGGAACCCAGCTTGGTTTTCACGTATTTTTCTCCCCTGTGTTCAATCAACCTTTGAAGAACGGGACCAGAAAACACCAATGCCACAGTTTCCAGGCTCTTAGAGTTTTCACTCAGCGCCAGCGTACCCTTTTTGAAAACAGGAATAACTTCGACGTGCCCCATTCTGCAGGCACTTTCTCTTCGCTTCATATCGTACCAATAAGCTTTGGTCCACCAGGGATTCTCCGCCTTCTGTGAAGAGGGCTGGATACAGACCATCCCGTCCTGCTGCCTTTCGTGTTTCCGTACCCTTATTATGTATTTTACTTCTCCTTCTGACGGGAGATTAAGGTTTGTATTCTATTCGCCCGTATGAACTCTCACCAGGGGGTGTGCTGCAGGAGGCCATCTAAACTGTTCTTCGAAGTATTAGGCCTATCTTCCCAGTCGGCGTGTTTGCGAGTGGATTAATGAGCCTTCTTTTTCACTTATCGTTTCACTGACCGTTGCTTTCCTAGGGCTAGTCGATCGTATCAACTGTTTCATGTTTCAACTAATCCGATAAACTGGTCCTGTGAGGGTAAAGTTAATGAAACGATCTCCGAAAAAAGGATACCTGGATTCATTCAGAGAAATGCCGTCTTGACCGGTGGGCTTAAAACTTTAAAGAGTAGTTCAGCTGGCCTTCATCAGCTCACCCTCTGGAAGGATCAAATGAACCAGAGTGAAACGTGGATACCAGTCCATAATCGACAATGGAGGTTCAGCGTGCGATTTCATTGTTTCAGTGCAACATAGCGCTTGCTGCAGATGGTTTCACAGATTCAGAACTGCAGTCTGTCGCACAGCGCAAAGACAACCGTTTACTGGGATCAGGATCGCCAGATATCCGATTACTGAAATGTGGGAACTCATCATAAGTGGCTTGAGTTGAACGACCGAAATGGAGGCTTGTATGTATGTTTAGGAGACACTGGCTACATCGACAGAAGGGAAGCAGAGTTTCATCAGGAGATACCTATTGCCCAATTTGACTGAGTACGTACATCGGATCAGATCATTGGAGATTGGTAAGAGTTTATTTTGATTCGTTTTTCTGGGCGATCGTTTATCCACGAAACAATGGCTAGGGGACTGGCAGATGGGTTGGGCGCAATACATCCTGCAATGGGTGGGTAGGGGGGTGGGGAGGGCGGTGAACGAAGAGGTGCGGGGGCGAATGATTTTTCCAGATGCTCAAACCGGAGAAGGGGGTTTGGTTGAAGTACCTCACCTTGAGCCTTGACAAGAAAGTTTGACCCACAAGGTAGTGGGAGAATGCAGGGCTTTGCTTGGTGATTCGTCCCCCTAGTCTCTAACTCAAAAGCCTGAACCGCAAGGAAACGACTGTTAAAGTTTTCTTGGGGAACTTTTCCCGGAGCCGATGACTCAATAGTCTGATTCACTTATGTGCAGGGGGCTGACCTGGCCTGAGGACGAAGGGAATAAGGCATGACTACCTGACTCCTAATGCAGCTGCGCACAGCAGGTAGCTTCTGAGCAGCAACATGCTCTTTAACTGTAGAAGTTTACCGGTCTGTTTTCCTTAACACGCTTGCTTGGTAAGGGCTGTCCCGAACGTTTTACTGGTATTGTGATTACCACGTCCTCCTCACACGTGGACGCTCGAAACTGGCTCCCGACCTAAAGCTTCCGCCTTCTCGTGGAGGTCGGACTTCAATGCTGCAACGGTTTTGTAGGCTATACTGAACGGAACTCCATTCCGTAAGGTCCAACCATGCCAGAAAGGCTGAATGGGAGCAGCTCAACAGCGAGTAATCGTACTACGAGAAATTGTATTACGAGTTCTGTGGGCAAAGTCGGACTGTCCTCTGCGATAGTTGTGTGAAGGCCGTAATTTGTTTCCTCCAGGTGACCAGCATGTCCATATTTATAGAAGCGGCAATGCCGCCTTCCCCCGAGGAAGGACGGGTTGGAAAATGTCGGCTCTAAACACCGCACACAAAACCGTTAACCGTGACCGACGGCGCATTGCTCATTATGGTAGAAATACTTTTAAAAGACTTGTTGCTGTTCACAGTCGTATTTGGAGTCAGACAGTTATGTCAGTTCCCTTCAACAATCCCGCGCCCTCAAGCCCTATGAGTTTGAGGAAGATAGTTCCTATTGTCTTCGATGGAGTACCGTTCATTCTTTGTTCTTGTCTGCACATTGTATGCGATTGTCGTTCAAGTCGAATTCGTTTCCCTGTCGACCTTCCTGCACGAAGAACAGTGAAAATTGGTCGTGCCTTTGGGTAGCCTGGCTGTATTCATGAAATCTGTTAGAAAACGTCCTTCCTGTTTACCTTGCATTGTGTTTGTTACACTCCTGGCATTGAATGTAACGTTTTTTCGCCGCTGAATCCACTTTTCTTTTTGATTTTTGCAGCATCCTCTGCAAGGTGTTCAAGGGTTTGTAGGTCACCGTTATTTCATGCTGTCGTATCCGTCTTGCAGTGGCGTTTTTGATGTATAGGAGAGTGTGATTTGTTTGCCTTCCCTGTTGGGTTGATCTCGGGGTTTCTCGGGTATTCATTTCTTTAAAAGTGCCTCTCTTGAATCTCGGCTTGCGTAATATGTCTCAATCCGCTTGAAGTGTCCGAATTGAGCTTTGTGACAGTTTGGATGGTTGCTGTGATAGCCCAGAATTTGGCCCACACTTGTCGCTCTGATTCTTGCGCGTTACGTGGCTACATTGGTAACACATCTCTCAGGGGCTGAAGGCGATAGCAGGTTACTTTTAATAACATTGTTTTTTTATACTTTGTTTCACAACATCATTGGTCATCATACGGCTCTAATTTGCGATCCGCCACATTCCGCCGGCCTCGTCGTTTGCCGCGTTTAATGGGCTTAAGGTTGGAGGTATACTTCGTGAGTATGTATCCGGAAACGATTTGGGTGCTACCCGTAGCGATCCCCTGATAAATCTCGAGGAACTAGCTGGACGTTTTCGAAACCATCATAAGGCATCCAGTCCTAGTAGACTGCTATGCTTCTTAGCCCGTGTTTCTTTAAAAGTGAGATCCTGTTTTTTTAATGGGAAATGGTCACCTACTCTCTTTGAGTGGTGATTTTTTTACAACTCTCCATGTAGCTCTGCATTGGTCGATGTTTCTTGATAATCCGTATCGTACTTATCGAATCAATTGCGGCAAACTTTTTCACCACTCTTCCGCATTTCTCAGGTACATGCCTATATAATTGGACATTTGAAGAAGGAGATGCCAAGCTTTATGGGGAAATCAAAGAAGAAACAGGAGCTACTAAAGAATTTGGATCAAACCTATTCAGTAATTTCAAGACAGTATCATATTCCGCTTGGTGATTTTCCGGACGTGAACAAGATGCGCGCCTTGCTCCAAGACCACGATTTCTCCTCATTTAGTCCACTAAAGCCGCGGTTGTTGGAGCACATTGACAATGTGTTGGGTGAGGAGATCCCTCGGCTCATGCAAATGATTCCTCACGTAAGTTTTCTCGTCACAGTGATTACGTCTTATTTTACCCTAAACTAACTGACAACGCTGCTATTTACGTCCTTGTAGATCTTACTTTGAATACATGAAATTAACCTTTCAGGGGTTGACCACTACTATCTCTGTCTCGTATGGGTCGGTTAGGGCTATTGAATCAGCGATACGTTAACTACTGTTCGCAACCACAAAAGCCGTCGTAATACTTGAATAGTAGCATGTTAGATTCCTGTAAGTTAGTGCAGACCGCAAGAGTCCGGATGATACTTTTCGGGACCGTATTTCCATAAAAATTGTATTGTACTCTTAGTTATGTGCCGGTCTCCGTGAGGACTTGATACCTTTTACGGGACGCGACACTTGAGGGTGAAATTGTCATAGAAAACTATTTGATCGGATCGATGCATGCAAAATATAGTTATCGTGACCAGTTATTGAATTCGAAGGGTGGGGGTCCTTGACACAGTCAATTGCACTTTGGACTGTAATCTATCCACCATTATATACTATCCGAATCGCACGTTTTTGAGGCCGGTAATTCCTTGGTTATTGTTCAGGTGGCTGCTGATTTGTGCTCAGTGGGCCTGGCAATTCAATTGCAGACGTTTTCCCACCATTCGAGGAGATGTCACCAGTGCGTTATTGGGTAGTTGATGTTAATTGGTGTCTCAGGTAATGGGAAGAGGCAACTCATACCTCGTAACATTGAGCTTATGGCCAGTTACTCAACACTCCTATAGAGAAGATGCCGCAGATGCCTCTAAGTTTACCACTGACGCCTTTCAGGCCGAACTTGTAGGTTTTATTTTGATGAAATCGTGCTACCGGCTGACGAAGAACCTGTGCGTCTCCCACGTTTTCACAGATAAGGATAATATTGTCTGCATACTCCAGGTCGACAACAGTAACGATTTGAACACTGGGGTTTTGAAGGCCTTTCAGGGTTCGCCTCATTATATCATCGACGACGAATTTGAACAAGGAGAGATTGGATATTCTCGTTGAACAGAACGTTTTGTAGGGAGCGCCTTGGGGGATGTAGACAATTTGGGATGTTCATCAACAGGTCCCCTCCCTCACTCAGTCTATTCTCTTTTCATTCTAAAGCTCTAAACATAATTGGATAAACTTCATGGTTGCCCGGGAGTGAAGTATCAGTGTCAACTCTGAGTTGCTGTCTCTGATGTTGATGATGCTCCTTATATGTAAAACTTTTGGTATAGCATTATGGTCAGTCCCTGTTTCCCAATATGGTTAGGTTTTTCCCCAGAGCGTATCGTTCGGCTATTTAGCTTTGTAGCCCATACACGCACCGCACTGGCTGCCGTACGAGCGGGTTATCATCAATATGCGGAATCCACACGCCCACATTCACTGTTGAGTATTTTGTTGATTATGTTTAGGATGACTGGTGAATTACGCATGAGGTATTATGCTCGGTGAACGTCAGGCAGGTCAAGTGATTTTGACGTGAACGTTTTGGTTACATCGATTTCTTTGTAGGGAGGAAGCTTCATCGATTAGAACCATTGCCGTCGGTCACTACTTTTTACAAGTGAATTCTATGTACAGCGAAGTCTGTGTGAGCAAAAAGATAGCTAGTTCACAGCATATTTTTTTATCCAGACGGGAAGGTTATGGTCGGATTGGAGGACAGAAGCGCAACTCAGTTCTGCTTATGAATAGAAGAGTGCTTCAAAAACTTTCAGGACTGGCGTTGGATTCACTCTGCAGAGAACATTGAGTGGCTCTCACCCCTTTATTCTCTTTATCTTCGGTGAACGAAGCGGTAGCAATTGGAAGCGCTACATGGTTTGTGAGCTGAAAAACCAACTGATTGACCGAAGAGGACATTAGTACCTGACCCCGTTCTGTGCTCCTGTGCTATTAGTTTGCGCATGTAATTATTCACTCTGCTGGATAATACCCCGTATCCCATCAGGGCACATGATTGAATTAGACGTCTCTGTCGAGTTAAACCGTGGTTGCTTGATCATGTTCCACCTTGATCACTCCCGCTAAAACACAATGTGAGTACTGGCCTGCCGATCAAGAAGGAAATATGAAATAGCGATTTTGACGCGCCTGGTTTGTTTTTTAGTACCATTACCTACTGAAAACATTCGAAACGTGGGCACTGAAATGAAACAGTCTTTGTCTTGGTATAATACATCGTTCGAGCTCTAGATGAAGAGCTGGCATAATAGGTTGAAGAAAGGATTCGGAATTGAATGCTAGTTGAGGACCACCTGAAGACGATTTTGACTTGGAACAGCAAAACTCCTAAAGAAGGACGAAAACGGACAAGAGTCCAAACCGTTACTTGTTTCCTCTTCGTACCGTTTTGTTCCCTCTAGGAATGCTTCTGCAAGAGAAGATAAGACCCGTCAAAGTCTATCGGTTTCATTCAGTCACTTTACGCTATCATTACTTTTGCTCGGGTGTAGCACAGTTTCATACTTGGTACATCTCTCGATTGACTGTGCTGTGGACCTCAATAGCTTTGCCGTACAAAACACGTAAGTTCATGCGACAGTGCTTTCTGGCAGGCCGCGTAAACGGATCTTACAATCTATGCCACGTTGCGATCGTGCTTCTAAAAATACCGGTATGTTCTGTCATTTCACTCGGTACCGGTGCAATGCGTTTTCTAATAGGTTTCCGCTCTTACATACGCCTGCCTTTGGGTGGCCCGTGATAAGAAATTATTTTCCCACTAAGTGCAAATCTGAACTACAGGAGTGATTCTTTAATACAAGTCCTCACTTCTGACCTAACGGAAGAAAACCTATGCTGGAGTTCACGCCGTCTTGCACTGTATGTTGCCAGTGTGACAGTTGCCCAGCACTCAGGTTCAAGGGATTAGAATCGATTGACCTGACCAATGTGTACTGTAGCATATGGTGGCAGAAAGCGACAAACAGGTAAGGATACGCCTTTAGCTTCAGCCGATTGGTTCGTCAGTCTGAAACGGACACTTGGGTGTGCCGTGCCTCCGACAGCCGTCAACAACTGTTGTCTTACCAATGGTAACAGTTGGGTCTCTGCACGTGAGGAATAATGTAAATGCTTTTCGCTGTTGACGTGATAGCCCTTCTACTAAACTGACTTGGAATTCACATCCTTGGCTGTTCTGGAATTTCTTCCGCTGGAAATGAGTAATCGTAACTCAGGATTCAGCAGTACTAAGATACAGCCCGATTCACATTGCATATATAATCAATGGCTTTCGAGGGGGGGGGCGAGGTGGCGACATGGCTCAGTGGTTAGAGCGCGAACTTACTGACCGGAAGGTCTGTAGTTGGAAACCGGCCTCTGGATCTCGACTTCTGTCTGGACTTGCGCAACCTGCAGGCTTTCTTCGGGTGGCATGGCAGCTACACACAGAGAGGTCGTTACAGCTAAACGACCTTAGAGGTTGAGACAATCCGACCAACGTGGTGGCTGAAACTATCCTGCTCTCCTGTTTTATAAGGACATTCAATCTGGATCCAAATATTGAACGTTTGGGAGATCTTCTTGCAGCTTTTCACGAGTCTACGGTTAACGTTGGCTCCAAAATCGCCGGGCGCGTTATCACAGGGCAGCCTAGGTGCTGTGACTTGCATACTATTATCAAACGCGTGACATAAAGTATCCCAACTCCGTGATCGCGAAACCTGAAGTGGATTTTTGGAGCTGCTACGAATTGAATGTTTAATCATTGATAGACTTGAGCTCCTGGATTCATATGTCTCACCTAGCCTATATGTCGCTCAAAGGTTTTTAATCGAACGTTCCCACTGGCGGTTCATAGATATCACCCACGAGGAAGCTTCAATCAGTAGCACTACATAAATGGATTCAGTGACTTGAAATCTCTTCATCTTGAAGCATGAAATTGGTACAACCAATCCAGGAACCCCCGAAATCCGAGTGGTGCCACCGCCGTTTGTTTACATTGGGATTGAACATTTTGAATTTAGTTGACTGCTGACCGGCACAAGTGTTTCTGAGGCATGTTGACAGCTTGCGAAGAAACTGTTGAAGACATGTTAGTTCGGGAATTCGGGCCTTTTGTTCATTCAGTCTAATATGCAAGCCACAATAGAAAACTATTTTGCTTGTTCTGGATCGGTACTTTCTGCTCCGGGTTGCCTAAACTCATTAATTGGTTCGCTTTCTAGATTGCGAGCTACGATATTGTTGTGGGTCATGTGTCTCGTTCGTATGTTCGATGTTTCCGCGTTTTCTGTGTGCCAGTCTAACCGTGAAAAAGATGGTCGTTACAGACCATTGGTTCGTAAATGTTTGTTCAGCATTCAGGAGGACATCGTCAGTACGCACAGTGAAATAGTTTAACAAGTCCACCTGACTTACAAATCATGGATCTGGTGAAAATGTTTTGGCAGTTGGCCAAGTGGCGATTTTTACTGCATGACAGTCCGAAGAGACCAGTGGTTAGGCTATAAACCACCTCCATTAAGACCACTTGTGAATACGTGACATGTGACCGCTTTTTCAGCCGGCCGACCCTTTCTTGTCACAAAACTGTCACTGTATCTCCCCTGCTGTTCTGCGTATGGTGCTCGTAGGGACTTGTTACAACCTTTGGACTTCTGGGTGTCTTTGTGTGTTCAGCTTGTACAACTCTGTGACTGGAGTGCAAACGGGAACGGGGACAAGACGCAACTGGTCGTCTGAGCAGCACTTTGCCATTTCACCCATGTAACTTTTGATGAATAAGGTGCAAAGGAAGTTAAATGCATCATACAATGTCAACACGCGCCCCGACCTTCGATCATCAAGACGAAGTTCATGTGTTAGCTGCTTCCTGGCTAAGGTGTACCCGTAGACATGGCACCCAACCGATCTCAGCACTGAGCCTGTTGTCAGTTCTTATCCAGACTGTTTAGCCAAAGTTTATCTGTCTTTGCCCGTGGGGCTTGTATTGATTGAGATCCATGAAGCTTTTTGGTTTATGTCATCTTATTCAAACACAACGCACAGATGATCTTAATTCGACACGTTTAAAAAGCGTACGCGCCTTGCTGTCGACCACTTTTTGGGGGCATGGATTTCTTACAATAAGCTCCGCCCACTCCATTTTCTTCCGCTCGCCATGATTCTACGGTTGTTTATCGTCGGTATTTACTACTTGTGTATTACTACCCATGATGATAATGAAGAGGTGCGATGCTACGTGATTGCCGCAACGTTACATGGGTTTAGCAGTCGCTATCAGTGAGATACTTAGGTCCGGAATCCCAGTTCCTGGGCAGGTTTCTTGGTCGAAGCTCACATTCACCTCTAAATCCGATGGAAATAAACCTCAGCCTTAGTCTTTGAGTTGTTGTGACGGAATTTCACTCGGATACTCGTGGAATTCACATTTCGCACCTATTTCCCTACCTCTCTGTCTGTGTATCTCTTTTATTCGAATAGGATTTTCATATCCGCGATCGTTTCCGTCTTTTGTTGTTCTTCGTCAACTAGTCTATGTGTGCAGTTTTAATCGTCACTTCCTGCACACAGTGAAGTAGAGTTGTCATGTCGAGTGTCTCACGCACGACCCACCTGATTCGTTCGAAGCTTCGTTAGCACACTGCGTTCTTAAGCAACCTGTTGAGTGATCGCTCATCGTGACTGGCATTCTGTGCGAGTGCTGCTGCTGAGCATGTTTATTCGTGTTGGTTGTGTTATAGGACACCATTTCGCCTGTGTCTCATCCGATATCGTTTATGGGCACTTGAGCAAATTGGGTGCAATCCCTTTTGAAATTAAGGCTGGAGGAGCCCTAGTCATCGCCACTGGATGGCGGCGGTAAACCAATGGGATTAGTAGCCACATAGGGCCGAAAATTTAGCGGGTTGTTGTCTCAACTGCTAAATTTTCAATAAGCATGCAGTTTTAGGTCGCCGCTTATAACACCAAGGGACACTCTGTGGTTTATTTCTTCCCTGCAGAATTTATCAATAAATAGTGTTTTCTGTATTTCAACAGGAAAAAATTGCAAGTATCCAGGATGGGACTGGTGCCGTACGAGGTGGTGCGTTTGAAAGTAACACTGGCGATAGTCCGTTCACTGCGGATGCGAATTTAAGCATCAACCAAGGGCGTTACGATTCTACTTGGATCGTAGACAAATACCGGAGAGAGTGGGATCAGGTGAGCGAAGTTGCTTCTGTTTCACTTCCCTTTGAAATGCTTGGTATGTTCAGTTTACAGCTCCGCCCTCCCTGCATCTCATTGCTTTCAAATGAAATTTCGATTCCTTGGAAAAGTTCTCTTTTAGACAGATGTTTAAAACTCTCAGTTCCCTGTCCCTCCGTTGTTCTGATCGATATCTATGGATCATTTTTACCTTAGTCTGTGGATGGGAATGATTCGATTACATTCCGTATATCGGTGAGAGATCTTTCTGTTTGAATTGGGACAGCTATCACTGTTGATAAAAGTTATCACTTCGGGGACCAATATGTGGTATAATGCATTTAGGCCTAATGAATTGCTACTGTGGTCCAGTGTGTCCAGAGCCCGAGACGAAGTTAATATCGCTTGTTTTTTTTATTTCTTCCTCTTCCATTTAACTTGAAAGGTTTGGATCTTTACAGCCGACTTCATACAGTAGCTCTCAGATCATCTATTCACTAAGCATATAACCATTCTCGGTCTGCTATGCACTGAGCTCTTAAGGAGAAATGCTATGTACTGAGACGCCGTCAAGGACACTTCACTGATCCATTCGATAACTTATCCTTAGATGCATTTGGCGTGAGCAGTGGTCACGGATTCAACCAGAGATGCTCCAGGATAGGAACGTCATGCGTAACACGCACTGATGAGCTGTGTCCTTGATACAAACAATATAACAGTCCACTGCACTCTACTGATGGATAACAGTCCCTGTTATCGTTAGTGGATGGATTGATCTCATGAGCCTACAGAGGTATCAAAATACTTGGTGAAATTTTGTTGATCGTAAATTTCTGTGAACCGTTCCCTGGTCTAGGGAGAACACTTGAACCTAATCTCTAAACAAGATACCTGGAAAACCAGGATGCTCGTGCGGATTTCGTACTGCATTGCGGAGCAGATGTTGCTGAGGGCCTTCAATAACCATGTACTGAGTACCTCCTACATAAAACAGACTCGATCTGTACTAAAGTGTTAAGTTTTGTGCCGAATGCTCTGAGGTCTTCTATGCTTCAAACATACGACAGTAAACAGATAGCTTGGTTGACTAGAACGCGCTACACGGAGTTGTCAGTAGGGCAAATCTTCAAGAGTGTTGTGTGGACGGTTCGCGGCATGGGAAGAGAAGATGATATTCAAGGTAGCCGAAGTCATAACTTGGAATTCCACTACTGTGGTAGGTTAAAATCATGTGGTTAAGCCGGTCGGAGCAATCACGACCTGTTCCTATCTCCTCATCTTTTCCTGTGAAAGCTCTATGTGGTACTGCTCTAGCCTGCACTGAATCAATGAAATCACTGGGCCTCTGCCATATATTGGGTTATCAGACTGTTCTGTGTGAAGGTACGACCACTAACACATGCAATGCATGCGGAAATAGTGGCAAGTTTTATTAAAAACTGAAATAGTTCTTTGTTTACCGTGAATAGACCAACAGCGTAATCATGGAAATATTATGGGATTCGAGGCTAATTTTCCACGCCGCTCAATGCCAATTGTACTAAAACGCCACATTGGTAAGAAACAATATTCCATGCCAAGTCTTGCACCCTCAGCGCATTGCGTCCGTGCACATGTGAAAATTGATTTGGTGAACCGCTGTCTTGAAAGATATGCGTTGAAAATATGAATTTCCGAGGTCAGATAAATTCAAGGAAAGTTGGGTACCCGTAAAAGTCTTTCATATACTTTATCTGCCAGTTTTGTAGCAAAGTTAATTTATACAGTCGCAGTTCTACAGTTTTTATAGTACTAATTCGGATTTTGATCCTGACGTTGAATACGCCTGAGCACACTTTTTCGCACGGATGTACTCGTTACTAGATTCCGCTATCGTGAAAAACCGCGTCCTGTTCTCCTTTTATATGCCTAGATATCCATGATTGATCTTAGGCACTGGTCAGATCACGACGGAGAACCTGTTGTTTTTAATATGATGTCTCGGTGATCAAGAGGATTTAACCGAAAACTGAATAGAAGTGAGGGCAGAGGAAAGTAGGAAAAATGGCCTACAGATGTACAGTCTGTTTGCGACTCAGCCAGCAGAGGTCATGATCCCTTAGCAACTATGACGTGAGCCATTAACACAATCAACTCAGAGAAGACTGAAAACAAGTGTCGGACGATTAGGCAAGGGTGCTAGCTCTGTTCTGGTAGATCACACGCGTTAGTCGTCACTCGGCTTCATACATGAAGTGTGTTTATGTCCAAAGCTTGCGCGCACGCGCTGTTTGTAAAAGTGTACACCTGGCTCAAACACATCAGCGTTTTGAGTGCCTACGGAATGTCCTTCAGCTATCGCGTGAGAACCAGTGAATGAATTGCAGTTTTCTCCGCTATGCTGCAGTCTAAGAGGCAGAATACGATCATTTCGTATTTGCAGCTGCCAGAAACATTGTCGAACGTAGCTTGAACCATGTATATGCGCAGTTGGAACATTTTCCGTTACGGTGTCTCTCACAAGACACCTCGTTGTCGTTGCTCAGATGAGGAGGACGGTATCTGTTTTATAAGCGAATAGCACTTTCTTCACAGTTCCGATGAACCAGACGGGCATAGTAACTCAGATGCGGAATGTTCGTGTTTTTACTAGTTTCCGTTATCCTTTTGTTTGGCCATCCGGATAGGCTATCGTGTGGGATATGAGCATGTGTCTGAATCGAAACACACACACACATCTAGGTCTGGATAGTAAATTGGTCGTAGTGGAACGTTAAATAAACGCAGGGTGTTCAGGCATAAAGCTCATGAGGGTGGGAACGTGTAGACTCTCCGCTGCATCGATCGCCACTTCACAGCTGACCTTAAATGGCCCTGTCGTAAACAGAATGTACACATCTAGTTTGGTCATTTCCGTTGCCGTGATTTTTCTCCAGCTTTCCGTATACTGTTTTTCATAGAAGTGACCATGCGTCGGGCAAAGTGTGAATCACAGAAATCCGTCTGATTCACAGTCTTATTTACCAGCTATCCTACCACTAATAGCTCAGTGCTCCATCTCTATTGTAACCTTATTTGACACGGAATTGACCAATAAAATATCTCTATCTTAGACCAGACTAGTTTCCTAACCTATTTGTTGGTCGAAACCCATCTTAACTTAGTCCGTAGATAGGACGAATAATTCTTAAGTATTCCTGTTATCCTGTGATTAGTGTTTTTCAGGGTATCCTTATCGCTTGGGTAAGGTTGGCTTAATTGATAAAAATATTCACATCTTCAGTTCTTTGCAACTCAGCAAAGCTTCTTCTGACTGTTGCAATCTGGGCATAATGCTGCCTGACCTAGTACTTTTCCATTGATGACATGTGAGTAAGAAGTAATTTTCTACTTGGAAACCTATTTGCGACCCAGCCGTTCGGCTACACGTTTCGTGACAAAAAGTGACAGAAAATTAATCCTAGACTTCAGGCCGTTTTCATCCTGCTCAAATAGAGTCATCATTCATCGAGGAATCACTGGATATGTAAGTATGTGTGTTCACCCGTGGGGACTCACTAGATGTACACTAAAAATAAATAAAAATCGCTCAGCTGTAACACCCTTCCGGTGCCTAGCTGCCATGCCGCCCGAAGGAAGCACGAGGGCTAGGATACTGCCAGGTTGCCCAAGCCTAGACCTGGGAAGTCGAGAGGCAGGAGTGGGGTTCGAACCACGAACCTTCCGGTCGGTAAATTCGCGCTCTAACCACTTGAGCCATCTCACCCCCACTAGATGTACACTACTGCATGCTTTCTGCGATGAATCAATGGAACTTAAGTTGTACCTGGGATTTCTAAACGTTTTGCAGGCGCACTTCGTCCGAAGTGACTTAGGTACTAGTACGTGCTTTGTAAATATGCATGATGGTCGTCAACCCTTGCCTAATTTTCATCTCCCAACCGTTATTTCTGAACGAACACTCTTCTTTCACGTCATTCTTTGTAACGAAACCTGCTCCGCCAAAGTTGATTGGTAGTTGGCCTTACAATGTGCTGCGGCTAGCAGACGATAGGTGAGCCAACAGATAAGACTGATGACGGATGTCTGTCCATAGCTGTAGATCCATCATCTCTCTGTATTCAATTTCTATGCTGTATGGTTGTGTGTCACAACGCTTTGTTTCTACCTGCTCGCATAACGATTTTCTCCTCCTCCTCCTCACGTTTCAAGACTTTCCAGTCGCTAAATCCTAAAGATGGCTTAGTCACCGGAGACGTGGTCAAACCGATCATGGTCGCCTCACAACTTCCGAATTCTGTGCTTCGAACCATTTGGCAACTGTCTGACGTGGACAAAGATGGTCGTCTGGATGCCGATGAGTTCGCTTTGGCCAACTACTTGATCAAGCTGAAAGTGGAAGGCAACGATCTTCCCTCAACGTTACCGGACCATCTTGTTCCACCGTCCAAACGCTCCGAACAGGCTCCTGATTGTGTACCAAATGGGTCCGTGTCATGAGGACTTGTAGATCATTATGTATTGCCGAATAATCTTTGTATATTTTGTCTCACTACATCAGACCTCATGTTTGGTTTTAAAGCCACACCGCCTATTGAAGGGTATTGCATCGTACCTATGTATGAGCCATTTATTCACTGTTCAGGTAGCAGTCCTGTTAGGAGACACTGTGATAAATACCTTCTTCATTCCACATTACATCAGCGCCCCCATTATACATACCTCCGTTCCAGAGACATGTTCAAATACCTTGCATTCCTCTGGGTTCTTAGTGCATTCTATCCATCCCCCAGTTTTTTTCTAATGGCATTAATTTGGGCTCAGTGTTCACTGGCCGCCAGTGGAATATTGATTTTGTGTTCCTGGTTTACCCAATGCACACACATCATCGGTAAATTTATAGCCGTTTCTTTCATCGATTCAATCAACAGATTGCGCACCAGGGAGGCATTATCACAACTCTCTCTCTCCTGTTTGTCTTCGTGATTCTATATCACTATTAAATGTGCCTTTTTCTAGTGGAATGCTTCTTTATACAATTCAACTGTGACCCGAACTAACTCACGAACCTATGTTTTCCACCGTTTTTTTTCCAGATCGTTTCCATACATTGATTTGGCTCTTGATTCTGAAGAATTTCGTCAGTTGTCTCGTGATGCACTTACTTCTTCTGTTCGGCAGTTAGGAATTTTGCGAATAGGTGGCGGTACTTTCTTAGAGCTGTTTTCAACCGCGTCAAAAAATTTGGAGCTTTATGCATGGGACAGTCTCGATTACGTTATATCCAATCTTTGCTAAGGTGTAAAGTTTCAAGGGCGGACGCCAGTGGATAACCTCAGGGATTGTCTGTGTTGAAAGTTCACTTATAGTCAGCGAAGTACACTCATTTGCAAACAAATTTGGTTTTTCGAGAGACTCACCTGGAGCCCAGCTGGATCTCTCGTTTGTGGTGTTTTTAGGCCACTGAATGTGCTGCACCAGGCCGCCTCATGTTTCAGTCGTTACGATATTCGAGATATCGCGATACATGTGTAGACGTAATACACTACTCATAAGGTTGCTGAAAATTCTTCGACAGCCCACCACCGGGTCCGCCCTTCTTGGAGCTCATCAGGTAGGCGCAGTCCCCGAGTTTCCGTCAACCTCATATTCTACTTAAGCACAAATTAGTCACTCGCATTTGCACACCAAATAGAGACCGCTGTTACAGCTTACCACTAAGAGATGAAAGTGGCCAATCGTAAACCTATATGCCGTTTAGCGAAATACCCTCAATTGCATATTAATTTGCTTAAAAACATCATAAACGAGAGATCCGGCTGGGTTCCAGCTGAGTCTCTCGCCAAACCAAATTTGTTTGCAAATGAATGTATTTCGCTAATTTCGTGCAATTTGGTTTCGAGTAGAACATAAGTTTGATGGAAACTCGGGGACTGCGCCTACCTGATGAGCCCAAAGCAGAAGGGCGAAACCGGTCGTGAGCTGTCGAAGAATTTTCAGCAACCTTATGAGCAGTGTATTACGTCACTTATAGTTGATTGTCAAGAGCAGTAAACGCGAGCTAGTGTTCTTAGTGAGGGTGAAGCATTGGCATACTTCTTACTGGGTTTTGAGCACGCTTACTCATCGTAGTGGATTTTAAATGCCCCACTGTGTTCATGCATAGAGTGCGAGGTTGTTCATACGGTTTTGAACTTCTCAACTTCATTTGAAGTCAACGAGTCATCCGCTAGTTATGATCGGACTTTTATTTCCATCAAGAGTTTTTGTGAAATCACTCCATATATGATTCGTTTGATTTGTGGTTTGCGCCCATGCGTCGAAGTTTTTCATTTCGGGGATGCTGTCTTTGTAGACAAGAGGCCTTTTGCTAGTTGACAGTATCTACGTCACAGTGAATTTCCCTAGCAAGCGAAATAGCAACTTTCGTGAGGCTATTAGCAGTTTAATCACTGGTTGCCTTACCAGTGCTTCTGAACACCGTGATATGTTTTGCAACAACCGGATTTTCGCCACTTCCTCTAGTTCCTCACCGTACAAGCAAAAATGACTGCACGTGTCACGTGACCACGTCACTTGTTTCAAAGGCCACAATCGTGCTTTAAATCTGGTACTGTACGGCGGCCATCGTAAGACTTTGACACTTATTGACAGTTTAGACAAATAAGCTCTCTATCTTTTTTGTCGCTCCGGTCGAACTCATGATTCATTACCTACGTTAGAACATTGTCATCAATGTTCGTTATTATGGTTACCCAGTTTGTATTATTAGCCTTGGTTTCGGCTAACAGTTTTGTAGTCTTAGACATCACTGATGAACCACCACAGTTTTGTATAAAAAAATCAGGTGATACGTTGCTAAAAATATCCTAGTTGCACTTTACTGTCGCGAGTTTTTATCCGTATCGTCGTCAGTGATTGATGGTACACCCGCAAAATTTACTAATACCAGGCTGGCGTATGACAGGTTTCATACCAGCCCCACGGTGTCGTTACGTTGCTTTATCGTCTTTCGAATAGGGTTGTTTCACGGTCGTCAGAATCGATCCTTTATGTGTGTGCCAAATGACGCTGCTTATTTTTGGCGGCGCTTGAAAGCATGATTTGAACAATTAACTGTCAAAGACTTCACTCATCTCGTTGTCTGGAGAACAGTAACAGACACCTCCAGCGTGGGTCAACCCCTTTTAACACAACCTTTCAGGAACTCGTACTCTCAGATTCTTCATCAAGTTGTAATGAAACCTGTAATCCAACTGCGTCATTCGTATTCCGCTCCGTCACTCCGGTTACTGGGCACCCAATGCTAACAGACGGTCCACGTTGGCGTGCACTGAGGCATGTTTCCAAACGTGAGCACCGAACTTATCACGCCCTACTCGGATGACCAATACCAGGGAGACTGATTTTATTGAAGTATTTTACGATTAAGTCCAAACACCGATAGTATTCAACGAAGTATCGGGCGTTTGGCAAAGCATTCCGATCTGCGTCTCACCTGTAAACCAGGCCCGCTAGCACCTGTAATTACCCACCAGAATATCATCTTGTCCTCACATGAGACTGATGACAAGGGAAAAATAGCAAAATAGGCCTATTCAGAATCCAGCTGACTCCTTTAAAATCGTGGAAATATGTTTGTAGAATACGTGACCATCTGACTTTTGGACTCAGCTGTTGAATCGGCAATCCCCATTTTCGAGACCGAACCTGGGAGGGACCGTATTCTCTCTGATCATTTTTCCGGTGTCGTTGCAAAAACACCCCTAACATCATCATCATCGACAGCATGACATCAGTGTTCTGAACTGATGCTTCGTTGCCATACAACCTTGATTTATTTGAAAGCTGTATTGTGAATTGGGCACGGAAAGCAGCACTCTCTTCGGCGAACGTTGGCTCGGCATCCGCAGCACATGGCCTAACCAGCGTAGATTCTTGTGCTGGACACATTCTCCAATGGGAGTCCTCGTTGCGCAACCGAAAACTCGCTTTCTAATTGCCTCGTTATGGATTCACCGACACCAACCCACACGAGCTATGGTTCTGAGACAACAGTTGTCGAACACCTGAAGATGTACCGGTCCCGCTGCTCGAACAGGCCACAGCTATACAACAGAGCCCGTACTGTAGCCTGATACACACGTCCCTTGAGATTCATGAATATACCGCCTTGATCCCATAGGCGTTTCAAGTCAGTGAACGCGACCCGAGCCTTACAGATTTGTGCATTGACCTCATCTGCCGCACTACAGTCAGAAGTAATTCAACTTCCAAGATACGTAAAACGCTCCATAACTTCCAATACCTCTCCCTGGATTGTAAGTGGCGTGTTCAGTGACCGCATGTCCAGGAACAAGACCCTAAAGCTTGTCGGTGCAATGTGCATACCAAAGGACGGAATGACTTTAGTCAGTTCATCCAAAAAACCCTGCGCCTTCTCCTGCTGTTCAAGGACGAGGACGATGTCGTCTGCATATTCCAGATCGACGAGCTCTTCGTCAGAGGCTATTTGAACACAGGTTTTGAAGACCTTCCAGAGTTCGTCTCATTATAATTATAAATTAAATATGAATGGAGAGAGTGGGGTCCTCTAATGGACACCGTTTTGTGTACAGAAGCTTTCGGAGAGCTCTCCGTATACACTTCAACGTCCGTTCAGATAAAAAGAACTTATGTTCACAAACTTCCGGGCCATTCCTTGATGGGCAAGCGTATTAAGGAGAACTGACCGGTCAACTGAATCGAATGTGCCCTGGAAATCCAGGAATACTAAAATTGTGGCTAGTGTATATGTATGGAGTTGTTCTATCACCTGACGAAGTGTGAAGATTTGGTCAGTGAGCACCTACCAGACCGGAATCCCATTTGCTGCCGTAGAGTCAGTGTTTCACAAGTCACCATAAGGCGACGGAGCACGAGTGACGCCACCAGTCTCGTTACGACCAGGGTTAAGCTGATTCCCGTGTGGTTACTACACTCACTAACAGACCTTTTTTTGAAAATGGGCACTATCATCGACTCCCCCCAGTTGTCTTGGGCGGTCTCCTTTTCCCAAATGCAGGCAAACAGATCAGACAAGCGCTAAACGAGGACTTCACCCCCATCTTTGAACCAAGCGAGTGGGAGGTCATCCGGACCAGAAACTCGGTGGGGCTGGAGGGAACGCATGCAATCATTAACCCGCGAAGCCGTATCGAGTTCCACGTTCACCGTCCGGGGTTCTACGTCAGCTGTGGGCTCCAGATGAGTGGCAGCTGTTGTTCGAAGTATTGAACCCAGTGGTCGAGGCGTTCTTCCCCTAACCGTAGGTCACAAAGTTTTTCTGCGCTATATTGACGATTCTTGCAAACCGTGATCTTATGCACACTGGACTGTGTCTTTCCTGATTCTTATTCACTCCTTTTTCCCAGTTCATCACACGCCAAATCACTTGTGAAATCTATTCATCTGCCCCCATTTGCAAGCTTTCATAGTTCACTGGGAGAGTGTATAGTGGTCAATGCGCTTTGGTGTCCCACCATGTTGCACACATTTCCGTCTGTATTCTCGATATCCTGAGTAAGCTCATGTCGAGTAAAACGCAACCAAACTGTATGTGGAAAACAACTCGTCTGACGGAAAAGGGTTATTACCACGAGGAAGAAAATTTGCTATTCTGTGCTCTTCTGGTGTAGTCCAAAGGTAGAGGGCCTCTGTTTGGTGCTGTGAGAATGATGTGAAATCAGACATCGTTTGATCTTGCGGTTTCCAAGATTAGTTGGTCAGATAATCTGCTCCGCTACGGCAATGTCAAACTGCATAAATTGGGTGATAAGTGTGCAGGCGACGATAACGGTCAAATGATAAAAGTGAGGTCAAAATTAGTCAGCAATATAACCAGTACGTTTACGACGACACATTGATTTTTGACACTTTTGGGATTGATTTATTTGATAATGACCTGTTGATATTTTATCGATTGACTGTAAATTTAGACAATTTAGCTATTGGGTGTTTATGGTTTCGGAATTTTTTTTGTAGAGTGCACACTCACATGACTCTGGTTTGGAAGATCGTCCTTCTATCCCTGCGCAATCATTCTGATGAGTCCACACCGAAGAAGGGAAGCACTAGACTCGAGTTTCGCTCTTATTAGAGATCATCAGCAGTACAGACTCACATGACTCTTGTTTGAACGAGATTGGCGAATCGGTGCTCCTCGTTGAATAGTAGTAACGGTATTCACGCTTTTATATTCTGGGGACGGACCTTTAGGTATGTCCGGGCCATTCCATTGGTTGACCCATTAGCTTCTGTTCCGGTTGGCCGAATTATTCGTGACTTTTTAGCCGAATCTCCGTAATTCTTATCCATGGGTCAACGCTCGGTGGGCTATGACCTCGACTTCGTGTACCACGCTGTGGCTCGCGCTGCTCCTGGTTCCTTGTTCAGATACTCCGCTCCATTCGTTGGTTTTTTTCGAGTGTCCACACTCTGCGCATAGTGCAGCATAGATGAGGTTAACAAACGGAGAAACTCCTTGGAGTCAGATCAACAGGGTTAACAAATTGGAACCCAGAGAGGTCAAGGACAGAGGGCATTTCACTGACCAGAGCCAGGGAGGCCAAACTCGAAGGCTACATGGTCACCGACCAATCAGGATACAAGATAACAGACAACCGATGGAACTTCTCGACTGAACAGCCAATCGTGGTCGAAGATCAGCCCCGGCCAGTAGCACGTATCTTAACACACACGCAACCCTACTCAAGGCACAACCACTAACCCATCGATATGCCCCATAACAACACATGGATGATGTCACCTCGATTAGTGGTGAAGTGTTTGCAATCAAATCTTCCGGCTCAGAAAACAAACCAACGACCATATAGGGTTCTGCCCGACATGCCGCTTGATCTAATTTGTTGTGGATTACCACATCCCCACGAGTTCTCTCCTTCTGCGTGCATCTGCGCTTACCAATATCCTAACGTTTTCCAAGTTGATTTATTTTGATCTTCGTGTAAGGGGCTATTGTTGCTTCTGCTTGTTGCCTCTCTTCCTTCTTTTGAAATACTCAAAACTGGTATCTTTCTCAATTTGGTTGTCCTACAGTGTATTTCTACCCTGCTGAGCAGAGTCGGCATGCAACTCTTGTGGCACATTCGATTGTTGCTATAGCATTTGGGTATTCTTATCACGGTACATCCATGTACATACGTATCTCCAAAATATCTGTAGAGGCAACACTTCTCACACGATTTCTCACCCGCGATTGTCTGGTACAGAAGGGTTTTTCTATTGTGAGAATGCAAGTTAGAATATGGGTGTTAACCTTCGTTTAACCACCTGTCAATTTCGTCAAATAATGTTAATTTAGGCGAACAATCAAATTATATTTTCTGAGTAGTCGTAGACTCTCGCGGAGGGTCTGGTAATCATTCAGCGGAGAGCCTCCTCTCAGAAGGAATACTGTAGTAGACCAGTACCAAACGAATGAAGTTTCGAATGGATATCACACTAGTATGTTCGGAAACTAAGAAACCTGGCAGGTTCTCAGGGACACATGACTACAGCCATATCAATGCTGCCTTCAGTTTACGTATCGGTAGCAATTTATTTTCGCACTGATCACTGGAAGGTGGAATTTAGCCAGGTGGTGGAAAGGTATTTCCTGGGGACACTTTTCACAGAACACGCTGCGAAGAGTACGGAGTTGGTTAGTTTCCAGATTGTCTCAAAATAGAACGCTAATAGACGAATCTTGCTAAGGGGTTAGTCCTTTATGATCAGTGCCAACGCCTTCGATGCGTGATTAGTGTTCCTCGTTCGTTATTCGTACGCCTACTCCCATCCCAACACCTACACCATCAGCTCTCTCCCTACTCTGTGAGTTCAACGTTTCAGTGCACTGTAATCACTCTCCAATATTTCTTGTCCTACACGCACAAAAGTGTAGTGGTTTAAGCCAACTACAGTTGGGACAGCTTTACGGTTGTCATGCTGAACTGCTACCCACCCGAACTTAGACAAAAACGGGTATAGTTGTGATCGGGATAGTAGTCAAGCCAGGATGGGTTAACAAACGATCCAAAGACAGGCCTGGATCTTGTTCCCACACGAGATAAGTTAGTGACACCTGACACGTATGTTTATCACATGACGTGTCACATGAACACACCTTGTTAGAATCAAGTCGGCAGGTCACACGCACGTGGGTTTTGACGTGAAAAGATCCCACACCTTCTCACCAAATAGTCAATTCAATCCACTGAAATCTATGGTTCCACAAGATGAAACAACTAATACTTTAATTTGGCGGTGTAAGCGAGAGAGGTAAAACGTCCTTTAACAATCCCATCCCAGCCCGGCACTTTCCTGAGACCATTTCCTAGAGAGCGAATTCCTCAGGAAGGAGCACTTTACGGTACTTATGTGTGGCTGCGTAAACGTAACTCCAGAGACTATCATAAACGAAGAGAAAGTCTGGTATGCGACGGCACATGATCCAGTCCATCCTTAAGAGCTAGAAGTGCCTTTCTCAGCGGTTACCCACAAAGAGCATTCAAACCAAACATGTGATAGAGAATTAGAGTGCGTGCACGTGTAATACCTGACTTTGTTGTCAAAAGTTGTTAGAAAAACTAACTGTTTAATAGGTTCTTTAGGATGGCAAAGTAAAGCAAAAAGCACCAGTAAGGAGGCATTTGTTGAAGAAGGGCGTTCCATTCCTGAAATCTCAAAGCGAAAGGGAGCTTTTCGATCGTCCAGTCTGTTAGACTGATGATAACGTTGGTCATGGGTTTCGTGGGAAAGACTGATAGTCCGTGACTTAGAATGTGGCGGCATTGATGGTAGGACTAATTCAGAGACGGCACATTTGGTGGGTCTTTTGCGGAGAACAGACAGAGTATGACCCATCTTTCTGTGCCCCTCATCTCTGAGGTTGGCTTATAATAATAATCGTTCAGCTGCAGCACCCTTTCGGTGCCTAACTGCCATGCCACCCGAAGGAAACATGAAGGCTTAGGTACTGCGAGCTTGCCCAAGCCTAGACAGGGGCAGCCGAGATGCAGAGGTTGGGTTCGAACAGCGGACCTTGTGGTCAGTAAATTCGCGCTCTAACCACTGAGCCATCTCGGTTCGTTGTTGCTTAATCATCGCCAGTATAAAAATTGATGTTACGATAGATGTGGGTGTGAATACATATGGTTGAAAGTTTCGGCAAGTTTACTGGTTCAAATCGACAGAGCCCAAGACGGCTGCTCTCTACGCTGTGTGGGGGGAGACGTAAAAGTCGGACTGAGCCGCAACTGTTTTCTTGCTTTATCTTATCAAGGTTGTAGACATCAATGAGTGATTTCAGTGTGCCAGACGGGGAGATTTTAAGGTGCAGTAGACAAAAAAATTCCCATAAAATAACTACGCCCAACTTCTGAGAGTAATATATATATATATATATATTTATATATATGACCTTACTGGAACACTAAACTAAATTTCTTTTCAACTTCCAGGGTTGCTTTTTTGCAATGTGTGCAAAAAGCCTTCTTTTTTCGCCAGGACTACTCCCGATATTTGTTCCACACCGCACATATCAGAGAAACGTTCGTCGGCATGGTGCAAGACGAATTTTGTGTGAGATTCTTAAGTGTCAAATGTATTTTCGCTTGGCGCATACTAAAATCAGTAGTATAGTACGATGCAGATTACTTCCGTTACACAGCAGATCAGATCTGCAGCTCCCCAAAGAGCGGCCGTGTGCAACACATATAGTTGAAGAACATCATAAACGGGAGATTCACTTGAGTCTCCCGTAAAAACCAAAATGATTTGCAAATGAGTGCAGTTGTCGAAATCAGTCCGATTTGGGTTCAAGTAGAACATAACGTTGATGGGAACTTGCAGACTGCGCCCAAGAAGAGCGAAACCGGTCGTGAGCTGTCGAAGAGTTTTCAGTAACGTTACGAAAACTAACACTTTAATTTGGCGATGTAAGCGAGAGAGTGAAAAATAGACTACCAAGGTAAAACCTCCTTTAACAGTCGCAACCCAGCCCGGCACTTACCTGAGACTATTGCCTAGAGAGCGATTTCCTCAAAGAACGACTGTTCGTCAGGCACTTCAGCATTCTCTCGCAACGTTTTCGTAGACAGTGTCATGGGTTATAAATCAGGGGTGTCGATCCTCGAAAAGCAACACACTATGCGTTCAGTCTAGATTAGGATCCACTAAGTGGACGTAGCAAAATTCGCTCGCCCGACGTTCAAGTTCGAATTTCCCAACTCTAAAACTAAGCAGTCATTGCGCCCGACGTACCCAGTTGTTTTCACTCTCATTGACACGTGTTCAACTAAGTTTAGAATCCGATGGTTAGTAGAGCTTCTAATTTTTCACGTTTCTTACACAGGACCTGATAGTTACCAAGGTAATAAATATCTGAAGGTATTTATGGTTTAGTCTCCTGTGCATACAAACATAATATTCTGTGTGATGTGTATTATCAACGTTATGTTCCATTTTAGTTAATGTTTCCATTCTGTAACTAATAATTTAGGTTTTTGTCACTAAATTACTCTGTTTGGTCGAGAGACCCACTGCAATTGATTGCAAAAATCCTTGAAAAGGTTGCCCATGCCAACCGAAACATGTGATTCCATTATACTGTTCTGACATTAAAAGTTCCCATAAAAACCACAACATATTACAGAAAATAATACTAAGTGGTAAAAATAATGTTCTAAACGAAATCCCGTGAACGGTCCGGGGCACGACATGTCAACCGCGATATAACGGGGAAATACTGCATACAGATCGATAGCGGGAAATTGGGGTAGCAACCCCTCTAAACGGTGTGTTCTACTGATTGGTTGTATGAAGTGGTGTACGTAGTGTTGGAGTTCATATTGTTAAGCATATAGTGCGTGGATCAACTAGTCACACGGCAGACTGCCTTATTGTTGTTTCGCTTTCACTGCAGGCACACGCATCATCTTTTAGAAACTGAGTACGAACACAAGGGCTCCCTATTACCATGCTGCTAGTTTTTTGGATCTTTACGAACAAGTCATAACGAATTAGGGGTTTTGCGGGATAGGTATTTTGTTCATATTCACACCACTCTCGTTTGAACGGTCGTCCTCCTGTTCTGGCGTAATTATTCCGGTGAGTCCACACCAAATGGAAGCACTGGACTAGAGTTTCGCTCTTATTAGAGCTCATCAGCAGGGCACGGCCACTGGATATGCACTACTGATGAGCTCTAATAAGAGCGAAACTCGAGTCCAGTGCTTCCATTTGGTGTGGACTCAGCGGAATAATTACGCCAGAACAGGAGGACGACCGTTCATAACGAATTGTGTGCTCTGGGGCTCTCTGATACAGCGTTGTGCAGACAAGTAAATCCCACTGGGCTTCAGTAAACCAGCACGCCAAGCTATACATACTTCGCTCATCTTCCCATCCCAACCCTAGTACTTTAGGTCATAAGTACGGATCTTTGTTATCCACCTTGTTGTCCACCTGAAATCCACCACGGCAACTGACGACCGAGAAAGAGTAAAATTACAACGAACCACCTTACTGTGAAAGAAGTAAACGTTGGTGTTTTCTGTTAACAGAAGAAAAGCGATCAAATGTGTGTTATGACCGAAAGATATTGAACAAATTTGCTGAATTTTGATGCACGTCGCACATGTTTTCAACCTCTGAATCTGTTCCTCTTTAAAAAACAATTAAGTACAGATCATTATGGCCAGGGTACTTCTACACTACATGCTGCCTGATACTTCCCTTAATATTTCGATTTTCTAATGTAAAACGATGTCACACACGATGTTATTAACCATCCCTTAATCTCCAATCAGCTTTATTTAGCACGGCTCTATCGTCTTTCTGGTCTCAGTTGTACCTTAGAGCCAGACAAAAGACCTGTTCACAGTAGGTTTGATTCCTCCAGATGGTTTTCCAACACATTTGCTTGTTTCTTTGCTCCAGGATTTTCCCTGTGGAGTTATGATAACTGAGTTCTGCTTCTCTAGGTCCCACGTGTTACTGTGATCCGACCTACCGAGGAAATTAAGATCTACTGACTGAACATTACTCACCCCAGCAAAACGGGTGAAACATGTGATTGATTCCTACTTGTATGTAATTGGTTTTGGGTATAATCCCTGGAAAAAAGCTAAAGGAAGCCCAATGGTTGCAGCGTTTTCAATCTGTTTTTGATACCCCAGTCGAAATTCAGATCTCCGAGTAACTATCTAATGCCTTAACTTCCCGGTCAGATTCATGGGACTCCGACATCCGTGTAACCGAAAACTTAAATGACTATCAGCGGCACACCTGGCAGAATCTCACCCAATGATTAGTCTATCGCTAGTCGCGTGGTATCTCGGTATTAGCCATGAAATCCACTGGATGTTAAAATCAGTTGATCAGCTTCAAGACAACGGCAATTTACGTTTAACTTTTGGTTCGAATTATTTTGCAGAATTCTCGGCGACCTGGAACATACGTAAATAATGTAAGCGAAATCTTGCATCCTGAGGCCGGAAATTAGAGGACTGGTAGCTCTTACAATCACATGGATCCCTGCGGTAAATCTTTGCAACTGGTGTAAGACCTAGGCATCATGCGACGGCGACTGGCGGGACCCAATTTCAGCCGGCATTATTAGGCGATAGCATGGAGAATTATCAAGTCAGACGACTTATTTAAGTCAGATACCTCATCACTTACAGAGCAATGTAGCTCCGCTTTGGTTTGTGTTTAGTCTGCACTTTTTAGCTTGGTCCGACCGTAGCACAGTAATGGCGCTCGCCGGGTTTGCCGTCCGATGCCATTTTAAACCGATCTAGTCGCATGATTATCCCATAGACACATCAACTGATGAAAGTAAAAATGTCGTTACCCATGTAATGAGCTCTGACTTATTCCGTCAAGTGCTGTTTCTGAATGAGGTGAAAAATTTTTATCGTACCAACAGTAGTTACCGGCGATATTTCGCACTCTATATGAACTCTCGGACAATAAACCTTGAGTCTGGCACTCCTGCTTTGTGAGCCTTACTGAGAAGTCTTTGTGCCCCATAAGGTTGTAAACCTGACCTGCGCCTAGTTAACGACGCAGATTTCCTTGGGGATTCCTTCTGTGCTTAAATGAGGACTAATCAGTGCTGGTGCTAACGGTCACCTACCGCGATCTTAGCGTTTCCTTGCTATGTTGCGGAAGCCTGACGGGATACCTTGTTTAAGTGTATTGAATGACGTAGCAGTTCTTGTTATCGAATTATACAGTTCCATCGGATAGAATTAATCACCCCGCTGTCGTAACAGCCAGGTCGGTTACTTTTTAAAATAACCGATGGTTTTATAGAATCATCCTTCTGGGATGCTCACGATTTGAAATCCTGTGAAGACTAATGTGTGTGCTGTGATTAGACGCAACCAAGTCAGTTGTGAGAATTGATTTGATCTTTGGTGGTGCATTAGTAAACGAAATAATCCTATGCGCCTCACAACATGGAGGTAATCTCCATAAGCCCAAGCTAAAAGTATCTAACCTTCCTTAAATGATGATCGATGAGTCCATGGTCCCCCATGTTATACTTAGCGAGTCACGCATCTCAAATGCCTTAGCGCCCACACATTCGGCGCTCATTAACATTGTCTTATATTCGGATGCGAAGAGAAAGTGCACTGGTTGGAGAGTCTCCGTGAGTTTTCAAATTACTAGACGAGCGCAGGTGCCGAAAACTGAATGACTTTCAATTTCCATGAAATCAATTTCCCTGTTGAATCCAGTCTAATCTTGGCCCAATTCGTTTTAAAGTTGTCGTGAACACTTGAGATTGAGTTTCTCTGGGATTATCACATCAGCGACACTTATCAGGCCGATATCCGCTAAGCAGGATAAATATTTTTGTCACTTGAAGTTAGTTGTGAAACTTGTCAGACTTGTCAAAATTTCGTTTAAGGCCTTAACAGGCGGGTCCGTCGAGTGACATCACCAGGACATCATCAACGAACCAAACACGTCATCGTGCTATGACCAATGATCTTCCTGTTCTTTTGGACGTGGTAATACAGACGCATTCAGCGTTGGAAGGTTTCAACCAAACGTTAGAAGCCAAATCTTCAACCCCACTGACCGCCGTCGAGTGTAAATAACAAAGAAATTAGCAGTCGGAGCCTCCTGTCTTGGGTGAGAGAATTTAAGGTACCAGTTTTTTCAAGCCAGGAGAAGGACTTTCAGTTTCAGGACAAACTATTTTTGTGTCCAATTTGTGTGTGAATTTTCAAAAGATACCCGGATCGAAAAAGTCAGTAACACCAAGGTGGACACGTCAGAGAGCGACATCATTTTTCACGTCTGTATTGGGACGAATCCTAGGTATTTGAAAAAAAAACTTGGTTGTAACTTGGGGAAAGTTCTTTTTTAATATGGGACTTATTATGGGACCTTTTCTCGGGGAATAATTTGCTAGCTTAGTTGGCAAAAGTACCGGCAATCCCAACCGATATGCAACGAAACGGTTGTTGGTTTGTTCGCTGAACTGACAATTTGGTTGCAAACGTCTCACCATCAATTGAGATGAAGTCCTCAGTGCCTTGTTAGGGGATGTAGTCATCGGTCGGTGGTTGTGCACGGTGCATGGTTGGCGATTATGGGTGGGTGGATGATGAAACGATTGCAATCCACTTACCCAGCGAACAAACCAAAGACTATCTACGCTGCTTGAGCTATCAGCATTCTCCTCAATGCTAAACGCAGTGAAATGACTGCGAAAAGGTCATCAATCGGGAGAATTGGTCCGTTATTAGTGGATTTCACGCTCCTTCTCTCCCTGATATTTTAGCTCCTGAGAGCCCGAGAGGACGTAGGCTTTCAGTGGTACCGTAAGGAAGCCAAATTTTTCTGTTCGTGGGGGCGAGACACATTTTAGTGGAAATTTCATATTATTTCACCATTCATTTGCCTGAACCCGGAGCTGTCTGAGCACATAATCACCTGTCGTTCTTGCTCTGACTGGGGTCTGGTCGCTGACCCATCGATTCAATGCCCATTCGGTCGTTACTGGAAGCATATTCTAGCCGAAACATCAATATGCAGTCTACGTACCCACAGTCCTGTATAATAGGGCGTATCTTGAAACCACAAATTGGTTTCGAAGGGACTTATCACCTTTGCACCATATTTTCATGTATTTGAAGGTTACCAAAGTTTATTAGACAAAACCTATAGGAAAGGAATTAGTTTTTTTCAAAACGCCGAAAACCAGAAGGTCTGAAATTGGTTGGTTGATTGAATTCCAAGTTCGCTGGGCGAGTGAATTCGAGAAGCTTTTGAAATCTTGTGGAAAAAACCTACCGGTGCAATCATATGGCTCTGAGGCTGTTTTTCTTTTGCTTCAGAGCATTGTGAAAAAGTACCGTACTAGGTTTACGACACACGTTGTGAACCTTATTGATTTTTCGTTTTGTATTTGCATCATCACAGTTCTCCGTTTTGTGAGTCTCCGGAAGCTTGAATTGCTATCAAAGTGTTGTAAACGAACCGGATTGCGCACTAAATTTGTCACTAGTATGTGGAAGACAAATGAGCAACTGAATACTGTGCTGACTACAAAGTTCGGTCAGCCAATTTGTAAATTAGTGACAGCTTCTCATCTGGGTCCAACCGAGCAGTGAGAAAATTTCAAAGCCTGACCTTTTAGTAAGTCAGGCGCAATTTTTTGATCATTTAAACCATCACTTCGTGAGGGGACACTGTTACAGGCTAGTAAATACCCGGGAGCGCAAGTCAGTCCGCAACAGTTTGGTCTGATTTCGGTTCAGTGTGCTCCCATTAAATGATGAGAATATGTACGTTTTCTATCCGCTTAGTGCTGTGACGTGACACTGGTCGGGTTGGACAGGGTTTGGGAAAGACCGACTCGGTACCCTCCTGTTGGTCAGCCTCAAGGAATCGACACAGTTCCGTTTCGATCCTTAATCATTCGGTTTTGACAGGAAAACCTTTTCTCGGTCCTTAGGTAGTTTATTTCATGAATACTATCGTCCAGCGCAATCTATTTGAGACATTGCATCAACTAGATTTGAGGGCATATCATGTTAGTTGTTTTTTTCTTTTTTACTTGAGTGCCAGTAAACATGCCACTCCAGATGTCCCCAGCCGTAACTTGCAGCACGTGGGCGGTTGCTGATGGAATGCGAAACAACCAAACGTACCACTTTGTCGACGGGGTGAGTACTTCTGAAGCCTTATGGCCTCGGTGAAAACTACAATAACTAACATCAAAGTTGAACTGCATGCAGCCAATCCGTACCGCACAATTACAGCTGAGATACGATAGTTTATTCCACTTCTCCAACAGCTCCATTGTTGTGGCTTCTTCTGCCAACCGATAGAGGTTAGTTAGTACGATTTTTTATAACTGTAAGAGTATCAAACAGTTCCTAAGTTTTAAGATTGCTGAGGCGCAAAATAGTGCTCCAGTGAGTTTATGTGTAAAATAAATAAATGACTTAAAGTTGAATCAACACTGATTTGGTGATCAGGGTCGACCAGTTGACGGAGCTTTTGTAGGACAAGAAACATAGTTCGAGGAATTCGGCGCACTTAACAATTGTCAGTGAAGCAAAACTGATTTGAGTAAAGAGTTGGTCGGATTCTGAAAGACTCAGCTACACGAGCGCTATCGCCTTTAGGACACTCAGTGATTGAGCGTAAGAGCAGTAGTCAAGTGAAATTTTTGTCAAATTGTTTCCAGCGCAACCAATTGCCCATAGACCAGTTTGCACAGCTGATATAGTTAAGTTGGATGTGAAACTTGCGACTGCATCCGACCCCTCTAAGAGATGAGTTCCAATAAGGACACGAGTGGTCATGTGCCTGAGCTTTTCGGGATTTGACCAAATCTCCACCACATTATCTGGTGGAAATCCAAACCCATGGCTTTGCGATAAGCAGACCGTCTGCAAGGATTGGTGGCTATGCTGACTGTTCACTTAGAGGGTTGTCTGAACAATCCAACGCTTGTTGCAGCACGCTTGACAGAATTTAATGTTACTAGTTAACGAACAGTGAATTTTTCACAGTCCAATAAGAGACCTTTATGCAAAACAGATAAGCTTTAAATCGTTTCTAAAAAGTGCCGCTGCTCATTCGCTCATGTGTGGCAAAGCGACAACATTGGTGTGATTTCCAAACTTATTTTCATGTTTCACAACGAAACAACGTATCTGTCAATGACACACAGGTTACATGAAAGACTAGTTGCGTCATTCGCAAACAAGACAGTACTACCACGAAATCAACGACAGAGCCATCAGTAGATGAGCTCCGGTGTTTTTTGCTGAACAGGTCAGCCTACTCATCTAGTTGCTCCCGAAGCAATCGCGTCCTCGGGGAGCGAGGGCAGCCAGCAAAGCCATAGCTGTCATCGAAATGGAGATGAGTAGGCACACATGTAGGAATTCAGAGTGGAAGTGTGTGTCCGTTGTATAGTTATTGCTCTATGAACCGAGGTTTTTAGGACCACACTGTATAAGTTGGGCACCGATAAGAAAGGTCTCAACAAGGAGAAAGAGACCTGGACGACTGTTGACTGAAGTCGGTCGAATTCCACATGACTTTGTCACTAATCGGGACGCGCTATGCTCCAATCGGGTGTTCACTGAACGACCTAAACATTTCGTTTCCCCTCAGTTCTGTCTACTACTAACTACTGATACACCCCAAAGATGGCGAAATTCTAAAAGCCACAGGGATTGATTTATTGTAAAATTTCATCCGTTTTCTTCCGACATCTTGATTTAACAATTGGCAAGCTGCACTCGGCCTGAAGGCACACGACCACGGAGTGCAGGAAATTGACCACCAGTATGCACCTATTAGTGTTCCAAGTTTTTATCACTCTTTTGTTTTATACAATGTGTTATTTTGAGTATCCGTTACAGATGAGATCCGAAAAAAGTAAAGTGAGCCAGTACACTAACCAGATCGCGCAGTAGCCACGTTCTTTTCAGAGGGGAGAGTGTTTTCAAAACTATGCCAATAAGTGGGATTAGCATTTCCCAACCTGGCTGTTTTCTAATCAATTCTTGAAGTTCAACCGAAAGTGAAGACGTGACGAAAGATCGCTTTTTAGGAGAGAAGCACCGTTTAGTGGCCTGCCAGCTGAATGTCACAGATACAGCGATCCCCTCCACGTACCATTCCACTGCATCCACCCGAAGTCTGTTTACTGTCCTGCCTACCTGTTTTACTCTGTTCACCGGTTTTGCATAAGAACAAGCACCGACTTCGGGTCTTCATTAACTTGCTAATCGACCCGGCATGGCAGTCCATTGGTCGGGCTTTGTTGTCATTATAGACAGTAATCTAGTGAACAAAACAAGAGCAACCCTGTTTCAGTCGAGCTGTTATGTGTTGTGACCCATGCCAGATGATAGACCGAATGGTTGGAAGGTATGAGTGTGCTTGTAGTTTGCCAGAGTTTACCGCTTATTTAGTCCCTGGGTGGTATTGTTTGGAGTCACCGTGTTCAGCGGACCACCCAAGTGTTCAGGACTTACTATGCCAATCAGATTGAAAAATGCCCACTCCATTATTTCAATGCTGTAGAAAAAAGGTCCATTATTTCAAGCTCTCTATCCATCGGCAACCACTTAGTTAAGGGATTCGTGAACTCCGAGTTCCAGTTTTTTGTTAAGCACTTTACTCGAACAGAACTAGATGATTTCCACACATTTATTGAATTAAAATATGAAATAAGATGTCTTGCTGTTTTGTCAAACGGTGGTAACCGCCGTTTCTTTGTAGTCGTCTCAGAAAATTAAATCAAAAACCGAACATTGGCTGAAGACAAAGTGTGGGAAGCTGAGTTCTTAAATCTAATTCTTCCACAAAGTTGTACACTCTTTGATGACAAGTTACGCCTGGTTTGCTTAGCAGCGGTCGTAGTGACCTTCACCACACTTCGTTTGATTGATTTTCCACGGTGGTTTGTTGGAAAACGGCGGTTCTTCGAACCTTCAGTTTTGTAAAGCCTGTCAGATGTGGATTTTGAACACAATATGAATTCAATTTAAACATAACACCTGCAGGTGTGAAACATTTAAGTCAAAAAAACAACGTTTGGGAAGCCAAGCCGCGTCGCAGAACCTCCTTATATGTTCTGGAAATCTCTGCATAGTTTCAAACAGATTGTTTTAGCAATGATATCAAATGCAACAGCGGATAAGTATAGGTCCCCAATGCATACACGATCGGGTGTCATGACTTAAGCCAATCTAAGAAACAGCTCTCTTATGAGGAACGACGTTTAAGTACACTTTTCCCCGTTCTTGTTGGGCTGTGAAATGCTCGGTCTGCAAATGGCGCTCAAATTCCTACGTGTACTTGCCCACACTTGTACACGAAACCATCCGGACCAGGGTGTCGAAACAGGATTTCCAGAAGTAGAACAACCCGGCCCCGCAAGACTACGATGGATGGACACCAAACTGCACAGCAGTGGCACAATTATTCTTGATAGATTGTATAGCTGCATTTGGAAAGTTCAATCGAGGTTTTTTACCACAGCTTCAGCCATATTCAATCGAGGTTTTATAAATGTCACTAGTATTTATTTGCAACGATTGTGTCCGAGTAACTGTCAGTTCTCATCACTATCATCATAAGCCAGAGTTTTACACCCAGCATTCTTTATGCTTTCTTTTTCCCTTGTATCTATCTGTTTCCCATCTGGTCTACCAATGTATTTTGACAACATTTTGGTTGACTGCAACTGTGGCAGTTCGGAAACTAATAGACCGAAGGAACTTGTTGTCTCTAGGAGTTGCCTTTCTCCTCATTTTTTTCAACATGTCTGTTTTTATTTCTTCCAATGGCTTAGGTAATAGCTAGGCATCACTTATGGTTGACCACATTTTGTCCTGAAAGTCCTGGTGATGAGAAATTCCTCGGAGTCAACCTAGCTTGAACTGGTCGCCTCACATTCGGAAAGTCTCTACTTAAGTCTGTTAATTTCCTTTTCGTGCTCTTAAACTGAATTCATTAACTGTTTTTTTAATCCTCTCCGTGATTCTGGTTTTCATACTCGTTCTTTCCTACTGAACTCATTGTTCCCTTGTCATACCTGGAGAAACATTAGTACCTGGTAGTTAAGTTATTGAAACAAGTCTCCCAGCGAAATCCTGAGGAATTTCTTCGTCAGGACTATAATCATGTAGTACCCTGATGCTTGTACAAATTTAACCTGAAAAGCTTATCGGCTGCTCAACATCACCACTGAGTTTTACCTCCTGATTCAAGTCCAAACACAAACCTTTACCCACGAAAACCACTAAGTGCCGAAATTTCGCGATGCCCTATGTGACTGGGTGTCTAACTCATTGCGTGGTACGCCCCTGTCACGCTTCCGTGTTTAATTGTATTTCTTCGGAGTGCACTCTCAATAATTCACCCATTTTTGCCTACACATTTTATCTTCCACGAATCCATATTCTGGGAGTTTACTTATCAGGTTCTACAAGGCTGTTCTTGACTTGACCTGACCTGACTGACAGATCTTGAGTGTAAAACAAGCTGAATTAAGCGAACGTGAAGGCTGATGCCTACTGGTCAAGGTAATCAAGATCATTCAACGGGGATATTAGGAAGAAGTTGTGGCACCTGGAAAAAAACACCGCTGATACCATCGCGGTTGAGTAACACGAAGCCAGTACAAACCATCCGAGCACCAGCTTACGTAGTACTGCTGAGAATAAAGCTGTTCTTAACTCTATTTTTTTCATTCATGTCACAGATGGGTCGTGTTTTACTCATGCTTCTACTTCATATCGACAATATGAGCAGTTAAACTGGAACCAGTTGGAACCGGATGCCTTGGGATTACAAGTCCACCCACTCAATTGATTATGTTAAAATGATATAACAGATGTGTGTGCAGAAACTAAGCAACAAACCTTCGATCCAAACACAAGGCAAAACAGTTTTCTTCCGTTAATATCAAGGAAACCAGACAGACTTTAATCCATCAACAGCGGTACGCATGTACATGTGGTTTTACTCTTTCCCGTAAGTCCTATACAAAGACTGTCCTCCTTAAATTAACCATATGTCTTCTATCCCATGACAGGACAATATTGAGTACCTGTAGTTGAATCATTTCTCATTCTGAATCACCTGCTACAGAAATAGGACTACGCGAACATGTATCAGCCCGTCAGTTTATTGGTGCGCAGTCTCACTACTGACTAAATTTTTCGACAAACTGAGCGATCGAAGGCTTGTGTTCAATGAAAGAAACGATGCTATGTAATCTGTGGATCTCCTCCATTCGGTTATCCAAGTCGTTCAGTTGGACATCAGATAGCAGAGGGTCCTTAGTTGATACTCTGGGGTCTAGTAACATGTGTTTCGTTGAAGATGTCTTTTCTTGGATCCACGGAGTTCTCACGGCAGCAGTTTTACCGAGGAAGAAGAGCAAACGGTCATTCGGGTACAAGAAAGTGACGAAAAGCAAAATATAAGCGTCGTAGCTGCTCAATACTGACTCCAACCCTATCAACTTTCCTTCATGTGGAGTTCCCACGATCTAAATCACCACAAACGACCCCTATTTACGGCTATGTGAAGTAAATGGGAAATAAATCTCGTGCACGTCAAGGAATAAGGGTACTTGTTGCAAGTTTTATGGATGTTTTCAAATTCGTAGTTTTCTTCATTCATTGGAGTACATTTGAATCGCTCTGCAGTAAAATTGTGAAAATTGCCATTGATTTATAATAAAAAATTCTGAGAATTTCGCACCGTTCGGTGTATGACCTACCAAGTTGAAGACCTTAACATGGTTTCACCACTTGTGTTTTATCGATTTTTTGGATCGAATGAAGTTTAACGTCGAGTATTCAAATCACCATGAATTCCCGCTCAATTGTGCAGTCAAGTATGACCGCAGCCATCATACTGAGATCTGCTCTCCCAGATCATTCCGAATTCAATCGGATGTAAGGCCAACCGTTTCGTTGGCTGTACAACCTTTCAAAGTTTTTGTTGTTCCAAGTCATTTGCAACGTGTCACATGAGACGTTATTGATGAGCTGGTGCCGAAAATGCATCGATCGACTGCAACATAGCTAAGCGACATAACATGATCACAGGTGCCAAGTTTGGACAGCCTGTGTACTCGCTGTGCACACGGTGGGGTTTTTTCGTATATCGTGTTGACAGTATTAAAAGCAAAATACTGGGCCCGATGCACATGAAGGCCCCGAAATTAGCTGGTGTTAAAAATATTCACTGACACGCTGAGACGAATTAGAAAGACTGAGTGAATGTGATCGATTTCGTCCCATAAGTTTATCAAGAATTTTACTTCCATTCTCCCTGAATTACTTCATATCCTTCGTTTAACTAGAAAGATTGGTGAGATGTCCAGGAGTCGTGTCCATCAGTTGTCTCGGAAACATTGCTCGAATTCTCTGCCCACAGCACTAACAACATTTAGCCCGGACCGGCGTATATATGGTGAATATCCGGTGTGTCCAGACTAAATACATGTGGTTTGTTTTGTTGGCGACCGCCAATCGGATAATGTGCATCCAGGGGAAAATCTATTTGATCGAGAGAAGTGCTTGTTCTCTATCAACGTCAAAATCTCGTGTCACTCTTCTAGATCGGCGCTTCTGCGCGTGTACTTTTAAATTTTCCAGTGCACGTGATTTATCACCCGCTGTAACCAACACATTTCCGTGCTTGGACGGTGGAAAATGCCGCAGATGTGTTTGGTTTATAAATCTGATATGGCATGATGGAAGACTCGACTGAACAGCCATGTGGGCCGAGAGCATTTTATCGCATCTAGGGAAGCAAACTGCTTTTAAGTTTACCTCCTAGACAAGCCTATTTTAAGTGCATGAACAACAGTGAAGCACGTCATTTGCTGAAGCAGAAAACAGCACCTTAGCTGTTACGTTTCATCCCATTTCATTGGTTGGTCTTGCCGATGGCTAAGCGTGAATCCCACACCGGCCCTGACGAACCTGTTCTAAGCGATATACTGGTTGATCAAAGCACCAATAGGAGCACCAAATCGTGCGACAATTCAGACCAAAAGCGTCACTTTGAAATTCAAAGAAGTCAAGCAAATTCGGTCATTTTACAACGGTAATAGTAGTACCGTTTACACCCAGAACGGTCTTTTAGAGTTTTCCCAGTTCCTTTCATGTGACGAATGCAATCACTACGTCCAGAAACACTATTTTTGTATCACCAGAGCTTTAGCTTCATTGAACGCAATTTAAAATTCAGTAAAAAGCCATTTTCCAAGCAGAATTGTGAAATAACAGGTGTTTTCTATGATCCTGAATCGATTAGACCGACAGTCGCATGACAACATCCTGATTAGCAGATATCTAGGCGAATTTTTATAGTAGACTGGATCAGATACCAGAGTGCTTCCATCTCACAGGCCCCTTAACATTATCACCCACTAACGTGGGGGAAGCTGATGAACAGTCCCAACGAAACGTTTGATTGAATCAGTCTGAAAAGTACACTGTAACACCGATGTAGACAAACTAGATGCGTCTGCTAGAGGATATGAAGACGAAGTTCAAAGTATACGAACAAAAGGGGTACTGGGTGGGAAGAATGGAACTCCTGTTCTGGCATTCTCCATGTAGGCATATTCATCCCGAGTACGACTGTATAGTAGGAGATGAGTCGATCTGCCGTGTTCTGAACCTGCTCTCTCCGAACTAACATCGTCGCTTCACTGTACTGTACGCGCGAAATCTTATAAGAGCACTGTTTATTTCAAGTTGAAGAATCTTACTGTTTCACTTGTCCAAAACCTACCTTTTCTTCCGTAGTTTGGCGTTTTGTCAGTCAGTTTTTGACGAACAGCCTACTTCGGTCTGTGTTACAGACTTTGGGTGATCTCCATCACTGGCTAAATTCACTACCACAGTTGGTTGCAGTACTTGTCAGTTGAAGATGTGAAGGTGGCGGTGAATATAGCTACTCAAGCATTAGATTCAAATGTTGCAGTACTTGTCAGTTGAAGATGTGAATGCGGTGGTGAATGTAGCTACTCAAGCTTAGATTCAAACGCTGAGCTTGACCGAACGCGAACTCAGTGGGCAAAACCGATGACACCGTGTCTTTTACTAGGTTGTAATATTAACGTTAAGAACCGAAAATGCAACATCTTAGTAATATGGAACTAGCCAGGCCCAGTCGTTGTCATGCAATGGAGTGAGTAGACTCACAAAACATTACAAATAACTCACTAAGTCATCGCCTGTGTTGCGTGGATGGGTACCACTGAATCCAGTGGTCAGCAGAGGTGTGTGGACGTATCTCACGCCACACTGATAACGTGCAGTCGTCTCGTATCTGCTCAAATGACCAAAGAATGCAATAGATCGTCAACCATTGGTATGCACATGAATATAAGGTTCAGTTCTCCAGGGATAGGGTCGGATATCAGTCTGGTCGTTTAGTTAAATGCATCATTCCACTGGAAGCCTTCTGTGACCTTAGCACACAGACAGAATGTGTTTTCAATCACAATAACGAAACATACCAAATTATGGCTATCGATGGTCCCAACTCAAGTTGACGTGTGATTTCGTGACTTGCCGACAAAGTGGACTTTTTAACTTGAAGCGATCTTTTGGCAAGGTACCTTATAGGTGAGTGGTAAAGTGCAATATGTCCACCTTAGTTATCAAGTGTGAAAAGCAAATGAGTTAAATCCCCAAACAGTAGACTGAGCCTGGAAATCTGGACTCCTTGTCTAGATCCACCGTTGAATTGATCCATTGGGGAGTAAGTACCCCTACCAAGCATCCATTATCTTGGAACTTGTCTTTCCGATGTCATACTGGGTGCTCATTCGCTAAAACATTCGTAGCTATCGAATTTCTATGACGGGGCATGTTGCTTGTGCACTCGGTCAGCAATGACTTTCTTCGGTAGGAGTTTTCACAATTGAACACAAGTGAGGGTAATTAGTCCTTAAGCCTTATTTTCGTTTCAAATGGGGAGAGAAATGGAAGTTAAGCCCTGCAAGGAAAGACTCGGTATCATTGATTAGAGCAAACGACAGATTTACTGTGGCATTTTTCAACGCCTGCAGGTTGAAATAAGTTCCCTGTGATGCGGAAGGACTCTTCTGAATTACGGGGTACAGTTTAAAAGCTTTGGAAGTAATTTGAAAACAGAGATGAAACGTTTCTTTTGGATGCTTGTTTATGAAATACAATATGCAAAATCATCTGGATAGAGGCTGAAAAACAACTCGAAGGCCCCCATGTGTGGTTTGCATCTGAGCTATTGATGTGGTGGTCCATATCTTATCCAATGAGTCACCTGGGTTTGGTTTCTGCTCTGCTGGGGTACGCGGTCGCCAATTGTTTACCTACAAGCGATTCATGAAAAGAATATGCTGTTAGGCCTTATGTAAGCTATGTTTGATAACAACCGGTTAGACATGAGCCCATGACTTCGATCACGCTCAACCGAACAACCTTTGTGCAAACATTGCCTCACGAACAATGCACGTCCAAACTTGCTCGTAAGGAGTGATGCCTCATTAATTCACATGTTCTTTGTGTGCGCCTTCATCTAAACAACTACTGCATCATTTAGGACCGGTACGACTAAACAAGCGACACAAACTCTACAGGCCTGTGAAAGTGATTTGAAGTGTAACCAAATCGAGGACGCTATGCTCCGGTAGCGTGAGTCGCCGGAGCAATGACTGCACATACAAGTGGAACACGCGGCATTTGGTGATTAGTGAACTGAACGCTTAAAGAACCTGTCGGCCAGGATGCTAACCCGCTCATGAGAGTTTGTACGTTTTTTTCGTCACCCACGGTAGGCTACTTTGAGGTCTCCACTGGGCGTACGTGTGACAAGCGCAGCGGTAATCTTGCTCACCAAAGGATACTACAATTCTTCCCCAATGAGCGCGCTTACATCAAACTGAATACCAAGTTAAATCAGCAGGCAACAGCTGTGGATCTCGTCGTGATTTATCCCTAGAAGTATGATGACAAACTAAATCGTTAGATCCGGATCAGCTAGGGTGAGGCCATTTCCTTGGTAATTCCAAGGTGCCATCTCCGTCATCCCGAACCTATTGTGAAGCGACCTCAAGGTAAATACCGTAATTAACAGAAAAGAACAAGAGTTAACTTTTGTTCAAGGTAACTTCGTCTAAAATGACTACTCTAAATAGGTTGAAGAGTTTTTCTGTCAGAAAAACCAATCCAAGAACTGTTGAATTGATGACCGATCGAAAACTAGCGGCAAAGACAAAGAGAGGAAATAAGCGCTAGTAAGTCATTATGGTCTTTCGATATCAGTATTTTTCTAAGTTGGTTGTTTTGGCGTCATACGGTGATGTGGCCTGCAGGATCAGCATGCTTAGGTGAAACAAAAGTAGGAGGTGAGGTCACTTCAACCCTGACGAGTTAGTTGGTTTAGCAATAGCCACTAAACAAGCCGAACCAACTGCGCCGTTGAGTCAGCTGGCCATTTGACTTCAAACCGTTCCCGAAGCCTCCAGAAGGGAGCGCCAGGTTAAATTTCTCGGTTCCTGCTAGGCAGCTCACCATAATCTAAAACGTGGCCTAACAGTTGACACTAAATCTCCTTGAGACACAGAACATTCTTTTACTTACAAGCGCCCTACCAAGCAGCTCCATTTCCATTTTTGAATATTTGTCGGCCTTTCACATAAGACAAGTTGTCCTGTATGCTAACGTGAGCCTGTTAGCATCTGCTCTATTCGAGAAGAACGACTTGGGATAAAACTGTAAGCTCAATAACTATATCACTCTTCAAATGCACTCACACACCGCAACTGTTAGCTTCCCTGGCTTCATTTTATTTCGGAAACTGGTCTCGGAAACTGTTAACAATACCGATTATCTCGCATGCGAACGAATCTGGAATGCGAGGCAAGATTATGATAAAACCTTTGACGTGCCGCATCATCCCTCGGACGAAAGGCCATTGGAGGTGCCCATTGGGTAATTCGAAATGGCATTTAATACGAATATTATTATGCAATTTCCCCAGACTCAAGAAATTCAGCCATTAATTGAACAAGTTTGTGAACAAGACGACCATGTTCATATCCTGAATACACCGACAAACAGTGGTCAATCGATAAAAAGTGATCTAGAAAATCCAACACAATGACCAACCTGGTAACAGAGTCTTTGTGGATGCTGCATGGATATCCTCCAGTAAAGTTCAGTGGGTTGGTGAGCTATGCAATCCCCCAAACCACTAAAAGTTTCGACTGTATCATGTCTACGGGGTGGTACATCAGCAATACATGAAGGACATTATCAACTGAGCAGTACTGGTGGTGGTCATTATGGCCCGCATGTTGCTGTCATCGATTGCCTGTGGAATGACGGTGTTTTTAATAATATTTAAAAAGATAGTAAAGGGGATAACACGCGCAAAAGAACGAACCCTGCAGTGGTGTGAACATGCTTGGCTGGTTCTAAAGAAATCTGTCTTAGAAAAAAATCACTGTACAGTTTTGCAGGAATGACCGGATATGGAGCAAGTTTACGCTACCCGAATTCCAATTAGGCATGAATCAAACATTCGACTGAGTCGACCGACGGAGTGTCAATACCCGATTGAGAATCTGACTTATGACTATACTAGGTATTTGAAAATGGTCCAACGTTTTGTGGCATATCTCGTAAAGAACGGCGTTGTGGAGGCACATCACTGAAGTGTGGTTGGAATTAGCGACAATCCGAACGATCACGTGATGTGACTGACTGAACCAGGGTGATGATGATCACTTAGCCTTCTACTCGATTATAATGTTGTTCATGCTCATGATATACACTTGACTAAACACGGTGTTGGCGTTTTCTAGGTCGCTCTTTATTGACTGACCACTGTTTGTCTGCGTATTCAGGACATGAACATGGTTGCCATGCTTGCTAAGTTTGTGATTGAATTTCTTGAGTCTGGGGAACTGTTAAGAGTTCTAACATAATATTCATATTAAATGCCATTTTGAATTAACTCATGTGCACTTCAAATGGCCTTTCGTCCAAGGAATGATGCAGCATGTCAAAGGTTTTATCATAATCTTGCCTCGCATTCCAGATTCGTTCAGATGAGAGATAATCGGTATTGTCAAGAGTTTTTCAGACCAGTTTCAGGGATGAAATGATGCCACGCGAGTCACTGCACTCGTGAATGCATTTTAAAGTGATGCACCTGTCGAACGTCCACTAAGGAACTCAGTGGTACATCCAAACAGATTCAGGCGTATCTAACAGTCGCCAGTCGTTAAGAAGAAGCACAAGGAACTCAGTGGTACATCCAAACAGATTCAGGCGCATCTAACAGTCACCAGTCGTTAAGAAAAAGCACGAGGAGCAAACTTTCTTGTTTAGCCAACTCCATGTACGTATGAGAACCTGGCTGTCTCTGTGGGAATTTCATATCACCACAACGATCAGAAAGTTTTCGAGGAGTTTGTCTTCGCACAACACCACTTGGCTAACGAAAAAACCAGGTAACTCTGAGCTAAAGCACTTCTTTCGTAATTGCTAACCAAAAGTTTTTGAATGTTTCTGTCTAGAAAATTTAAGCAGAGATGAATAACGGAGATCAGTTTTCTGTAAAACTTTCATCTTTATTCGTTGCCTTTATTCTGGAGCAGCATCTGAATCCATGGTTACAGTCAAATGGAAGTTATTTGATAGCTTGGCAAAATGTACTAATTTGATCACACCAGAATTCTTTTATCAAATTTCTTGGCAAGAATTTACCCCAAGTGAGATCCGTACTCCACGTGACGTTGTTTTTACTACTAAATGGGTGGAGTAGTTTTACTGCGTGTATTATATCATCGCGATGTGGCTTGCCTAAATGTTTGGGCTGATTTGACACTGCTGCAGATGACAGGAAGTACTCAAAAGGTAATGAAAATTTCTACCACTGTGTTGATCACATGGCTGGCTGCTTTTTGTCTGTCTTTGGATTTAGAACGTATGGGCTAGCATTACTTGTCCTTGTTGGCGAATATACTACTGATATAAGCAAAATAGTAGGAATGTTATTTACCATCTTCTTCTGAAAAGTTTTTCTAAGTGAAAAGCCATCTTAGCAAGAAGACATGGCAAGGACAAAAGTAACCATAGGGTAAGTGAATATAAACGACGCAAGGGTTCAGGAGTTCTGGTAAAATAGTCAAACAAATCTTTTTTGAAAGGAAGACAACACGAAATAAAGCAATGTAGATGCTAATGTGTAAAGAGATCCGTTTCTACGTACAAGGAATACCCCTGAACAAACACCAAGAGTAGTCTTTGTACGCAGAGCTGACTGCTTGACTATTCAAAAGAGAGATGCTCACAGGAAACACCTTAAGGGTGACTACTTCTACGAATGAGCCTTTTAAAAAGCTGGCAAACTTCTTCAGGAACCGAGCGGAAACTGAACAAATGAATTATAAATTCCCTTTTCGATCTTGCTTTAATTCTACTCGTTAGATGAGGCGAATTGAATTGAGCTCCACTGGTCTGGTAAAATCACACTGTGGAAATGTACCTCAATAGTTGGAAGGTGCAGACCAGCTACCAAACTAACTGCCAAGTTAGGCGAACAGATGAAGGGCCATCTGATCAACCGCCAACAAGCTCGCTCTAGTTGTCAAAACAGAACTGGGACGGAAACTGACTGTTCCGATGGCTATTCGTTAAAAATGTTTGCATCTCACCAAAGATATCAGTTATGTGTCGTAACAAACCGGAACAAAGCGGTTATAATACTAATAAGAACAATAACGATAATAATGATAATATAATGTTACGAGTTAGTAATTGTGGCACCTAGTCAAGGAGAAGATAGAGTTACAAAAGTTGGCCCTCAATTACATTCCACTCCCCAGAGCGACATAGGATCAATTAACTGACTGTTCGACTAGGAAACTTGTCAAGCAGTCTTGTGCAATGAGAATCCTTTTGAAAATGTGTTCATTTATTGAGCTTGGCTGCATTCAAAGTCCATCTGGTTGGAAAATAGCGCCCTCTTAGCTATGTATACCCTAGATGTGCTTCGAACCTAACCGCCGACCAAGCAAAGTCACGAAAACCATAGGTACTTAAACAAAGAGGGACAACTGTGTTAGAGCAGATTGCCTTTCCATAGTGTGCAGAATGAATTTTCCGTGAATTAGGAAGATATAGCATGAGATTACAACCTCCCAAATTCTGGTGAATGGCACCTAAACTCTACCTTCTCTATCACAACCACTCACCGCACTTTCTATGTATCAAAATTTCCAGCACTTACATTTCACTGTTAGTCAAATTAACCATTCAAGGTCACGCTTCCGCACGTTTCTAGGGTAACAGAGTTCTTCCACTTCTCCAGTGAGTGGTTAGTCGGTCACTCTTTTTTCACATCAAGGATTTACAACAGGAAATTCTCACAAAATCGAGGTAATCCTAGTTTGCTGTAATATACTTGCCAACGCTTTTGAGATGTAAAAGTCTATAAACAGCCTGGAGAGAGAGCAACCTGAAGAGAAGCCAAGTGCAACCAAAAGTCTGCCTCTCGCTAACAGTTAATGCTCTGAATCGCCATACCACAAAGACTTGAGAACTCGTCAACAAAGCATTTGCTGCCCATATATCTAGGCTTGCACACCGATGCTTCTCAAATCAAACCAGCGCGTGCTTGGTTGTCGTACAAACCTCGTGTAATTAGTTCCTCTGTCATCCAGTGGGACAGACAAAACAAAAAATGCCTTCTGTCAATGCTATCCAAATTAGTCAATACAGGAACGTCAGAGTAACAGGAAATCCACCATGTTTGGTAAATAACATTGACACAAATATAGACTGTGGTGAACCAAGTCAGTCCAAAGTGCTTCATGTGCCTGTTTCTTGTAAGTAACTGAGAGAGAAGGCGGAGTCGAATGCATCGAATTTTGTGACTACAGTGGCATCAATCAAGAAACATGGCGACGTAAGACGATATGAAGTGTACCGTATCCCGAATACCTGGTGAACAGCCAATGTGCCCGGGTATCATACGGCAGGGTGGACGGGAGCCGCTTCCGTTCGAAAAACTGACCCTGCTCACTTAGTCTAAAGTACAGAGTTTCGGGAGTCAGGGTTCTAAAGCACTTACACGGAACGTCCTATGTGCTTGAACTATTGCACACGAAGCGTTTCCCATTGGTGTGCACCTGAAATTATGTTGCTTGTTGTCACGGCAACCTCATCGTGTTTCTGATGTCTTGCTTTAATATACTACATCGCCGAAAGCCTGTCAAGGCGCAGAACTTGCACTTTTAAGTCGCGGGGTTTGACCTGTAAAAGTGCGTTTATCACGCATTTAGGTAGTTGCCACAACCCAGGTTATTTTCTTTATTTGACTCCTCGCTGTCAAGCAAGAGATTTAAAACAGGTCATGTCCACTTGCCCGCCAAGTATAGGAACATCGGTCGGTCTTTTAAGAATTGGCACTGGTTTAGCTCGGCAACTTGAAAACCTTGACTACCTCAGCTGACAGACTGAGTGGATTAAGCCTTAGTTACTTAACCGAACACTTACCATCTCAGGTGTTCTCCTTTCAAGTTTTAAGGCTGCCAGATTATCCTTCGTGAGCACTTGGTCACCGAAACGTCCTTTGACCTTGACTCTATGCCCATGGCAGATCCATATCCAGTGCACTGAACCTGCATCGCTTAGCTCGAACACAAGCTGAATCAGCCACCCTTCACACTTGCTAATACTCGTGGCTGTATTTTGGTTCACACCATATTGATTTGTTATCTAGTAGGACCTGAAGTGGCAAAGCACAAATACGTGGCACGACCAGACGGCCACATAACTGCAGCTGAGTCGACCGGTCGAATAGCATGATGATAGCATGGGGTTGTTTTTTGCCAGAAGTGTTTTACAAACTATCGGGTGTCTGGTGTGACATGGTTGCAGGAAAACCCCAGCGAATTAGTCACTACGTAAACGTTTGAATATTTCCATATGTTCAACAAACTCACAGTTACCAACATGAATGTTTTCGGAATTTCACCGTCAGCTCAGTACATATATACTGGTTAAAATATAGGGGTAATTAATGAAATATACAGCCAAGGTTGGTTACCAAAACGAACGAAAGGAACCCAATTATCATTTATTTTGATGTTCTCGAGGGTTGTTGAGCGAGTGGTCGATCGATTGATGTAACCTGACCACGGCAGACACAGTGCTCGTACGAAAGGTTTTTGACAGCATAGTGCCGAATTTCACAATGGTATTTTGACCGTTCGCTCAGTTAGTTGCTCAACAGCCTGTGATAAAACACAGCACACTTTCCTGTGCGGTTCAGTTGTTTACGGCTTATACGTTCATTTTTTTGGAGAATGCAATCTTCGCGATGAATCCCGAAACCGACGATCTCATTAGTGCGCCCCCAATCTGTTCGCAATGCTCTCCTTTGAACTCAAAGTATATGGTCAGGCAGAGGTTGAGCAAATCAGAGTGATCGGGCTGGAAGTCCACGATTATTCAATAGGTCACTCACAGCTGCTTTGCTGAAGCGAGGTCCATAAATGTACTTAACGCTACACTGGTCGACATATTTTCACAAACATTCATCGTATCTATTGTTGCGTGGAGGCTTGTCGGGAGGCAAAGTATCCCATCGAATAGAGATTGCTTTCAGTCCCAGGTTTTCCTACTATCCGGTACAAGATAATGTCGCTCACGCAAATGTTGCGGCCATGCTTCCCTGTTAACTCCGCATCCCTGTAGACAATTGCACTGGTAACCAGAATTCACGTGCTGTCCTTTGACTCAAATAAACCATAAAATTAGCCGATTAGGGGGGATGACCAATCAGCATGTGTCAACTACGGTAAGAAGACAGAATCAGCGTGACTCTGAAGCAACTGTTTGAAAACGTGGCACTACGCATGCCAAGTGCAGCTATCGATTGCGTGAATGGATTGCGCTTAGATATCTCGCAGAGCACAATGTTTTGGAAACTGTCTTGAGTAAGCTGTGTCGAAAACTGAAGTTTCAGTGTTGAACATCTGCGAGAATACGTGTGGTATTAATAACCTTTCGCACCCTATGGATCTGATTATCTCGCTTACTGTATTTTAGTAGTGGGATGATTTTGCTCCACCTTAGGGCTATTTACTTTCACACAGTACCCAGTGTCTAGCTGTACATAGCCATAAGTGGCCCTGACTCCTTGTCCCTTGGTAACCTGGAGTAACACAACAAGAAACTCACAGGTGTCATTAAAAAATCGGTCTGAACCAGTGAGTAGATTTACCACTAACCCTTGGCGCATGCACCTCGAGACTGGAATCTCAACCACTTGTCGATTTCTCACTGTAGATGGACCAATAACTAAAATTATCTTTTTACTTTACCGTACAGTCTCTCAAAATGCCTCTAAGGTTCGGCAGAACAATAGACTGGTATGTGAAATCTCACTGAGACCGATACTCACTAGTATGATCATAAAGGTAAAAATGGCAAACACCAGGTCGAGCATACGCATCTGTGAGTGGGCTTAATCATGTGGTTTGGAGGGAGTCTTCATGAGACATTCCTCCGTCTTTGTAGTAACTATGATCTCACAAGTACTCAATGGTTTCCGAAAATACACAGGCACAAACGTTGGGGCACATTGGGGTAAACGTCACCGAGAGATAAGCTTTCTCTTAACTATCGAGACAAAGTCCTGAACCAGGCATGAGGCACTTCTGTGAATAATTCATAGTAGTCCTGGTAAACTACGCTGCTTGGCAAAGCAGACCTTATAACAAGGTCTCTGCAGTTATCCGAAATCAGTCTGACTACCTTACAGACTTTTTTTGATGGAAATGCTCCCTTTAACACAGATTATTGCCCAACCAGACGAATTCTCTGCGGATACCTAGTTCTTGACTGTACAGCAAGTGAGTATCAATGTCCGCACAGGCGTCGTTGTCTCGGATGATGACGATAATGGTAGTTTTGATGTTTGTATTCATGGAAGATGATGATGACAGGAAGGCCTTAGAGCACTTTACTCACTTGATTACAACGACTGGGTTCGGAGCATTGCAGTCACTCCGATAATCATGCCGACCACTCATGGCTGTGATGTGGGCTGTTTCGCATACAGAGTGTAGGCGGCAACCCCACACGTCACGAGGAAAGACTTTTTATAATGGAGACCTTTGCTATTTGCGCGGAAGCATGGATCCCAACAAAAGTCTGTGGTACCAACGAATTTATCCGCGTTAATGATGATCGTCGGAGAAAAATGTACCAATAACGAGTGGTGTCTGTTATAGTTCAAGGTGTTATGATGGAAGGCCACAATAATAAAGCACTACCTTCAGCGTTCCATTGTCGTCACTAATTAAGTAGTTGTTCGTAAGTCAGTAAATGGGATTCTACCAAGGTGGACCACAACCTCCCCCAGTTAGAACAAATTAACCAGTTCACTGTGAGTGACCTTTGCTCAGGAAGACCCTGATATATATATATATATATATAGTTCTCTGGCAATGAACAGAAATCCTTCAGCTGTAGCACCCCTTCGGTGCCTGGCTGCCATGCCACCCGATGGAGGTACGAGGACCGGGATGTTGCCAGGTTGTCCAAGCCTAGACAGGGGTCGGGTTCGAATCCTGGACCTTGTCTCGCCTCCTGGCAATGACTTAATAGTAATCCAAGAATACACTGAATTTTTACAAATGGTTATCCAAATTAAAAGTTACCTCTCAGGCGTATATCCATTTCATCGGCACACGGTCTCTTAAAAAAAAGTAACCTTCTTAAACTGTGCAAAGGTCTGCGGAGATCTCCCGTCTGCTAACCTCCTCGCCGTCATACGACAACATCCGAAAGAGGACAATGTTGTCTTGGGGTCTATGTTTTCCTGTTTTGAGTTTTCCTAATTTACATCTGTAATCACTTGTGTCTGGTATTCATTGACTCCTATCAAAGCTTCGTCGAAGGAAATGAACTGGTTGAAAGTGACATCAAACTGGAAAGCAAAATCACTCAATAATGTAAGGAGGAAAGCCCTTCGCCGCGAAGTCGTTTATTGGCAAACATCAACTAAACTAAACGTCTCATAGGCACCTTGTTTTTAAAAATTGAACATCCTCACCAGTCTTCTTGAACTTTCGTGGATATTCATTGACTAGCACGCAGTTGTAAATGAAAGCTGCACAGCAGTTCCACAAGTTCCGTAATAACCCTTACCTTCCATCAGACGCGACCTTGAACATTGTACGGCCGTCGTTTGTGACTGGGATGAGACCATTACTGTTTTCAGCTGATGGTCCGACGTTATATGCCTGGTTGTCCTTAAAGAAACAACTTTATCGAAACATTCTTGTGAATAACAATTCTGTTAAAGACTAATACCGCAGTGATATTGAGTGTGATATTTATTGATCCTCACCTAGTGTGCCATCACACTGGCTCTTGATTGGCTTAGATTTATGCACTCTACTTTGAAGGTGCTAGAACACAGTTCGATTTTTGCCATGCTAAAAACAATTTTCCACCCGGATAAAACTGAAACGTTTCATTTGGGTCGATAAGCAGTTGGTTGTAACAGAAAGGCACTTTGATGTGAATCCCCCTAATATATTTTGGTAACCACACGCGTACACCTAAATACGTGTCTTTTAACAAACACTTAACCGTAATGCAGTGCAGGTCGGTTGTATCGGCCTGTTAATGAGGGTAATTCGAAATTTTCCTTACTGAGGACGGAGAAGTTTTCTCAATCGTCCGGTCGACGCAAACTGTGAGTACCTTTGAAACTGTTCGGTCCGCTGTATTGAGTTTTAAGCAAGAGTGAATCCACAGTGATTGTACAGCAATTGATGAGTGTTGAGGCTGTTACCCGCTCTACCCTCAACCGGCCAACTCACTTTCCACTGAAATATGTTGACAAGAACAACAGGTTGCATGTAGCCACACAACTTGTAGAATTCCTATTCAGATCATCCTCGTTTGAACAGGACCGAACTTGCAGTTCCATTGCGGCACTTATTGTGAAATAGTGCTGCTGAAATTCTTGTGTGATAACAATGTAGTCACCACTACAAAGCATTTTTATTGAGCCACCGTCACAAAATGTGACCTACGAACTAAGATTCAGGCGAATAAAGCAGCATTACTGGCAATGGCTGCGAACTAAGGCAGTACCAACGAAAATGTTCACAGAAATGCATTCATAAACGCGAGTTGCCGGTCTCTGACTTACTGTGCCACAAGTTGGAGGACTATCTCAAGCTTTGCATAACGATGCAGTTTGAACTGACAGTAGAGAATGTAACCGCTTCCTAGGAATATGGATTCACCATCACCATCAGCGACAGTAACACTAGATGAGAACACTGGTGCTTCACTATCATACAACCGTGTCAATTTATTTAAACAAAGCCTCGTAATGGGAAAAAATGGATTAGGGAGTTGGGACTAGAGCTGGCCTACCAAGAACATTGGAGATGCCTACACCTCCAACACTGAGGCGGGCAATCTGGATAGAAACTGAAACCACGAATGCCAATGATATCAGTTAGCCTAAATATCCTTTCAGTGTCTTCAGCCACTGAACTTTCTCAAGCACAGTGAGCTCGAGAAAGTTCAATGGTTAAAACGCAAACTTACTTCCGACTGCTCCTGTGCTAGCTTGAACAACCTGGCAGTATTCCAGCCCTCGTACTTCCTTCGTGCAGCATGACAGTTATGCCCAAAAAGGATGTTACAGGTGAATTATATTTAAATATTTATATATATTCACTACCGGTTTTAAGGCGGGTTTGTTGAACCCCATCACTGAATGCGTACGGCACCAACTATGCACTAACTCTTCTTAACCTCTTTGATTTCCTTCTGTCATGTCAACTTCTGTCCACCTCTAGATTTCCGCCATTCAGAAGTACGCAAAGAAAGCAGTGCTGGTCTCGACAGGCGTTAACTCGGTATGCGTAACACATGGCCCAGCCACCCCATCTTGCGGTGCTTGATGTATTCTTTGAATGTAGTACTATCCGCTTCCCCAAAAAGCCGCTTTCCAGTTACCTAATTGCGAACTCGCTGGTTCCAACCGACTCCAGATATACTTTGAGGTATCGGTGGTTAAAGACTTGAAGATTTCCTCCGCCTGAAGTGGCCAAATCTCGCAGCCGTACAACAACACGGTCTACGCTGTAGTGTCATTTAGGGTCTTGAGAAATCCCTTTTTTATGGACAAGCCCAAACGAGCAATTCTGGCCTTCGAGAATATGGAATAAAACAAAGTTAGAAGTTGACATTGGCTTAGTCCAGCTTTGACCATTATAACTTTGTTAGTGTTGACCTTTCCTGTGTCATACATACCGTCTCACCCTCATTGTATGTATATGTGTGTTTGCCACAGACTGATTTAAGGTGTCAACGGTTCTTATCTACTGAACCACTATCCGATCAGACGCTAATTCTTGCCGTGTCCTCATAGTTCTTGGTTTCATACCCAACTGTTGACAAAGGGTTTGTTCTGACTATGTTGAGTTCTTCCCACGGAACACAAGAGCTAGAAAATCCAGCAACACTGACACTGCTATAAGGTGACGGTGAATTACTCCTCTAAAACACATTCCTTACAGAAAAGTCTAACAATGAAAGAGAGGGAAACTGAATACTGTCCAGTGATTAGCATCCCTAGCATGACAAGCTAACGAGGTAGAGGTAGACAAAAAGTGTGCTGGGTCATCACTGTCATTTGGTTTTCACTCAATATGTTGTGGAAAATGATTGGACTGAGCAAGCCTTGATTACACAGGTATTTCAGTACGAATACATAAACTGATCACCTAAATATGTGCACATTCCGTTCACTATTGTAGACAAATGAAAGTGGACTGCATGTTCCTATGACAATTCGAACATATGTTTGGCAGTTCACTGTAACTGCTTACTGCACCGACAACATTCTACAATCTTTTAACTCTATATGACCGGTTCTCTCAAATTATCTACTTTGATCGATCGTTCTAATTCAGGTTATTATGCGACTTTGTGTCCTGACATTTAATTGAATATTTCCATTTGGGGTCATTCTGCAGCAGAACAGCCAAAAGATGTGAACCAGAATTTATCCGTCTGCAGTTCCAAGCTGAAAAAACATGCACTGACCCTCAGCATTACGTCGGCTTGTAGGCCAAAGCGGATAGTCTACACACCGACGTAGAAATAAGCGGTGATACACAGCTCAGTTACTATGATCTGATGACTTCATCTCGGTTGGTGACGAAACGTTTAGAATCAAATTACCCAGCTTAGTGGACAGGATAACAGGTAACTGGATGTCGACAAATACACTCATTTTCCATACATACTGAGTTTTAACGAGAGACTCAGGTGCAGCCCAGCTGAATCTGTCCTTCATACTACTCTTCGACTGAAAGTGTTACGAAAGACCCCCTCATGTCTTGGCTCGGACAGTATGCGAGATATCGCAGAACTTTGTCTGGACAGAAGATACAGCTGAAAAATTTTCTTCAAGAATATCAGTAATTATTTATCTCTTCGTAATTTCGGAATTTGTTGCACAATACAAATCCACTACAGTACACTCCGCTACGGCAATCTGACTGCCTTTATTCTGTTTTGCACTCTCACCACGCGCAAATAACAAACCTCCAACATTCCGACAGCAGAGGCGGAGAAAAAGCTGACCATGTTACCCGCCAGTATTTTTCTCCCGTGAAAATCGTCTTGATTTACAAGCGAGTGTACAAGTACACACATTTTGTTATTGCACTGTTGAAGAAGGAATTAGGATTGATGAAAACCTGCCATGTGAATCCCAAGAAACTCGACAACTTTCGTGGGCGGTCAGAGATTTTTCACCAATCCCATAATAAGTGCTGTATAAGGAAGCATTCGGTTTTCCGAAAAAGTAATGGGTTACAACCATCTCCAACGCACGACCTGGACCGACTGCGTAAACGTGGCGCTATCAGCTGTTGATGAAGGCGTTATTCACTGAAATGAACTAATAATTATTCAATTTTCCGAACACTTATCCCCAAAGGTCCACCGTCTTTAAGATCAAAGTCACATCAAAACAGAATTTTGTGGTCATTGGGTATTTAAGTTATTTACTGTTATTGGTAAGCTCTTTAAGTGGGCGACTTTTTCAAGGTCATTTTATGACTGAAATCAGAAAATTCGCCACTTGAAAATATGAAAACCGGAAAATAGATCGATATATTGGAAGTCATTATGGGACCTTTTGTTGTCTTGGTACTAAATTGCCGATGAGTAAACTCGATGATAAATAAAAAATGAAAACGACCTTTTGTTGTCTTGGTACTAAATTGCCTATGAGTAAACTCGATGATACATAAAAAATGAAAAAGTTTTCTGAGTGGTCAAAATAACGTCTGGATTCGATCGCATTATTTAAACATTCGTCTTGGCTTTTTGGTGCGTGTCGTCCGACATATATGCCGCGACAGTTACAAAGAGCCACCTGATGCGTACGGAGCAGCTCAGTGTGTTCAGCGGTGCTAGTGTCATTAACCTCGTTTTGCTGTAAGAACAAGAAAGTTTACAAGTCGATCGGTCGATTTCTGGGCTACCGAACCATAATTTACCGGCGCACCGAAAGTGAAGTTCCAAAAACACATAATCTGATATGAAAAAGAATAACCGTAGTCTTGAAAGTTTGTCTCTAAATAAAGGAACAACTTCCACGTGTTTCATTGCATTTGTAGCAAAGGCTTCATAAGGAAAATAACCTTGAAAATGGCGTTTTAAACAGACTTCATGGGAGTAGACCAGGTATGTATTTCTACTCATTAAAATCAGTACACGTGTATCCAAAGGCACCACCACCAACTAAAAATAATAAATGTTTTGGGCACATGACTACCCTCGGACAGATGTCTGAATCGAAAATCAGCGCGCGAAATTTCATGAAATCGATTAAGAAATGTGGAACGGCAGCACATATCTGCAGCATGGAGCGGCTCCCTTTTGCTTAATTAACTTTTCGACTACTTCCCTTAGTTCGACCTATACAAGTGCAGTCACAATTTCCCATCCTTTTCGTTTGCGCTCCTAACACTTGCATCACGTGCCATGCTTAAGACCTTGACCCACATCAGGTCAAGTGGTTTTTGGTTATGCAACTGTCAAACTGGAATGACCACTCTTGTTTTCATAGTGCACACAATAAATAAGCATGCCACCTGACACGCACACACAAGACAGGGAAGTAACCAAACTCCACAGGTCCATGAACCTTCGCGATGCACGTGTATCAGTTATCCTGTGAAGGAACTACGTTCTCTGTCCGGATTTTCATTCAGGAACTCTTATCAGTCATACCCAGATGATTCCTAACATTTTGCCATTGTGTTCATATTATACATGATGCACCTATTAACGGTAAACGAGAGTATAAACTGCTATTAGTGCACTTGATTCATAATCTGACCATTCATAGCCAGTGCACTAATAAGCACAACAACGAAGGAGAGTTCGATAAGAAAAACTCAGTCACCTACAAATATCATTTTGCCATGTCACCACAATAACCTTCTGACCTGGTATGTTGTAGATTTGAAATATGGTTAAATACGCTTCATTTGACATCGCTGGGTCAAAATTTGCTCTGTTTCTTTACTGTATTCGTTTAGTTACTCATGTGTCACAAGTAGTACGTATTTGATGTGCGTAATGCTTCGACACGAATGCACGAGCTCCACACACCGTTTCCACAATGTAATTAATGGAACTGTGAGCACAATTAACAAATTTTGTATGGACTAGCCGGTTAAGGAATCACCAAGGTGCACTGCAGGGACTCCCATCGCAAATTTCATCACACGTGCAGCTTCTTTTGAAAAACGGATTCGCTGAATGAAAATAACCTTTGCGTAGCGGTCAAATTCCGGCGGGGGGGGGGGTACTCTCATGGAGTCTCATTCATTCAATCGATTCTCTCATATTCACCCTGCACGTAAGATGTGGGATGCAGCGTCAAACGGTGAGGTCTGCTAACCAGAAAGACAGGACCACTGCTGCTGTATTCAACTGCTGGAGCCGCTTGTGAAGACTTACCACATTCGTTATCTCATAGTTCCGTTATAGATTCCATAATTCCGTGCCACATCATACATACCGTGAATCTTTTGTAGGTTCCCATGTCATTAGAACTGATAGAGTATGCTAGGCTGAATATTTTGCCTCAAGATCACAGATTGAAATTAACGCACCGTTCTAGTTGTTCAACACGTAGAGAATCAATGAAAGCCTTATCCTGGAAAATAAGTCAAGCTGCGCTGAGAAGCTGATATGCACTCTGTATCTATTTCCGCTTGCCATCAATGCAAAACCTACGAGATTCTAGGACGGCTCGAAACCGCGATATTCAGGTTAGAAATTAGGTCCTGTACCACCCGGCCAGGAAAGGCTCATTAACAGTGTGATTAACTAGCATGTAGATCACGATGTAACCCTCACAAACCTTCGGAGTAAATCTGACGACACTGCACCAGCCACGTCTAATTCTTGTTCTTACGTACGTAGATAGCAAAACTTGTAAGGCTTGCCGGCAGCATATCGATTGACGACGAAACATCTGAAATTTTATTGTTTGGATGAGTCATTTTCAGAGCTCAGTAGATGCAACAATATCGGGTATACACAACAACAAAAAACTACAACTATAGACGCAACCCGCTAACCATAAGGTTGCTGAAAATTCTTGGAAAGACGGCGACCGCTTTCATACTTCCGGGGCTCATCAGGTAGGTGCAGTCGCCAAGTTTCTGTCAACCTTATGTCCTAATTGAACCCAAGTTGCACGAAATTCGACAACCTTACTCATTTGGATATCTGTTGGGTTTTGGCATGAGGCTCAGCTGAAACCAAGCTGAAGTAAAACTTCGCCGACAAGAGACTCACCTGTGATTCAGATGAGTCTTTCGTCAAAACGAAATTGGTACGCAACTGAGTATGGTTGTAGAGTTTCGTGCAATTTGGGCTCAAGTAGAACATAAGGTTGACGGAAACTCGGGGACTGCGCCTACATGATGAGCTCCAAGACGGGCGAAAAAGGTCGGGGGCTGTCGAAGCGTTTTCAGAAACCTTATGAGTGGTGTGTTTCGTCTTTACAATGTATTGTGATACCTCGAATATCGTACCACCCGGCAGATGAGGCGGCGTAATGTAGCAGACCATCATCTCCCGTCGAAACCAAATTGGTGTGCAATGGAATGTATTTGTCGCACTACAACTATCTTTCCGTGAGAATGCACTCGATCGACCACAGGCGGAACAGAACTCAGAAAACCAAAAACTTTTACCAGGTGTTCAAATTTCCTGCTGTGCTGTGATGATCCTGCTAACCAATGTGGCTAGAATTCGGTTACCTGGGGTTAAGCCACGCCAGAGATATCAATCAAGGACAACCCAGAGATAACCAGCGAGTCCTCGTAGGACGATAAGTCGTATTACTCGGCGACCTATAGATAAAATGGAGCTGTTCGGTGCGACTAAACTGTGTAGGCGACCAGCGCCTGCTTATTTATGGAAACCGCACCGCCACCTTTTCCGATAAACGATGACCCCAATAACCACGGGTGCAGTGTCCAGCACGATCGAATCCCCTTTAAAAGTCCAGTGCCATTAAAATGGTAACTGTTGTACGCCGTTATGTTATGAATTAAACTTCCATGGCTTACTCCCTGCGTCCTCGAAATTGGTCAACGCTCACTGTCTTGTGGGTCAAACCTTGAATTCAAATGTTCGGCATGTGGTAACTGTATTCCCGTACTCAGCAGTCAAGAGGCTCCATCTTCCCACATATAGGCACACCTGAAGAGGACTGTAAATAGATGGAATACAGATCCTCTATGACACTGAGGCTGGAAAGTTAGAACTGTCCTAGATAAATATGGAAGATATGGACCTAGAAAAGAACGGCAACTCCACGGTGTAGATCCAACTGCACTCACTGAGAACCAACTTGTTGAGCAAAGAAAGTAACCTGAGGCTGGCTTTGGTACTGCCCTCTACTGAATTGGAGCAACACAAGAAAATCGAGATGAACACGGTGCCGGATTCGCAGCCGCAGCTCACATGGACCAAAGAATAATAGGTGAACCTGGACCGATTCGAGAATGACGGCCATCCGAATTTTAGCCAGTAAGGGTGAGGGTTGCCAAAATTACTAGCGCTTGTGCCTCCACAGTTTCACTCAGTTGAGAAAAAAAAGCATTCTGTGATCGGCTGTCACAACTGGTCAGATCTGAGTCTACAAGCGAATCCGTCCTCCTGCTCATGTTGACAAGGAGACAAGAACTTCGAAAAAGATACTTGGTTCATGCGAAACTGGGATCTGCGGAAAACTAAAGATATGCAGAGCATTCAAACTTCCAATAAAAAACAGTGTTCTGCGGGACAGATGTTGTTTGGCACTTAAACTCATTCGAGAAGTAGACTTGGACACCTAATCGACTGACTTGTGCAGCAAGATGTACGTATCGCACTGATCTCAAAAGTGTTGCATAGAAGCGAATGCAGTAGGGATCGCTCTTTGGTGTCTGCCAAACTACGCGGAAAGTTTCCAAGTCGTGGATCAGAGGGAAACACATACAATTTAGATGAAAGAAAAGTGAAGAACGGGGAAAATTCATCAAATATTTGAGAAGCTCCAACACGAAGGTTGGCAGGTAACCAAGACCTAAACACCTAAAAACAAGTGAGACTGAATGTGAACACACATCCGACCAGCTATTGTGAGTACAACTGGACCAAATCAAGAATGGTGGAGAGGTTGATTTGATGAGGATGATACGCACCCTGATTTAGGAGAATAATCTGACGTTCTTCAAAACTTTCCAAGATCCGACAAACACAGAGACCTGAAAGCAACTTGGAAGCATCAAGTCTAAGCTTCTGAAAAACCTGCGGAAATCAAAAAATGAATAGTGTACCAAACAAAACTATAAGCTCCAGTTGTACGCGAATCTCGTTTACCACGATGAATTTCTTACTCTTCTGTAATAAATCCACCAATCAGAAGTCCATAATCTTCAGCGTCTAGGATACAAACAAATTGGTGACAAACTCAACTAGCCCTATGGAATTCTGGCAGCTTGGATGTTGCTTGGAATTACGCACCTCACCTGTCCGGACACACACTGAAGACCCACTTAGGCGGTTTACGTACTACTGAGGACCACAAAACGGGGAAACAGCGGGACTGTACGATTCGCCAGCGATACTGTTCAAACTGAGAGGACCGACACTCAACCTGAGGTGGAATACTTTCTGCAACATTCCAAAGACGCAGTGATGATTCCTCTATGTAAAAGGAAAGGAATTGGAAAGAAGACGGTCAACTACCGCTAAATCAGTTTTTTTATGCACAGTAGACAAGATCACAGCTCGTGTCCAGCTCAAAGGTGGTGGTATAACGGGAAAACGTCCCACAAAATCAGTGTGCATTTCAAAACGACTGGATTACGGCTGAAGTGGTTTTTGCCAGGAGATGAATGCAGGAGAAATCTCGTGAATAGAATCAACCGCCCTATGGTTGTTTTTAGACTTCACCAGAGTGTTTGACTTAGTCTACAGAAAGACACTGTTACATAGCACAACCCCGTATAAAAGTTTGGCTGTCCGGACAGATTTGTCGACTTCATCAAAGCTCTTCGGGCTGAGATGAGAGTCCCATTCGGACGTACCTTCTTACTCGATACCGAAGCGAAAAAGGGTCATGCTCCCGAGCCAGTTATTTTCAGTCCTTACTTAACAAACACTCGTCTGCAAAGAGACGTTCAGCCATCGCAAAAACGGTATACCAGTCCAATACTTCTCTAATGAATATTCATTCGATTCGAAGTGTCTCCTAAGCAAAACACTGATGATTCAGCCCAATGCCTGTGTTTCTGTTCGTAGATTGCAGCGGCTGATTACGGCGTTTGGATTACATATAAGTGTTTCTAGAATAAGCCCTTTATCAGCCTGCGCTGAAGACTCAGTGTATCCTGCTAAATGTTTGTGAGGTGGAATACCGCTTGGATTTCTCTTCACTTGGCAGCACGCTATCCATAGGCGCTTGATACTGAAATTAAAAGCACGCTTTTCAAAAAACAGCAGGGTAGTTGGTTGTCTTCATAAACCCGTCTGGAGTAGTCATCGCTTGTTAGTAAACATCAAGATTACGGTGTATCGGTCGGTAATGATGTCTTCACTAACATACAGCAGTCTACGTGTTCTGGAGTGGCTTTTCATGCACTCTCCGCACATAATCCTTCGGATCAAGTGCAGCGAAAGAATTCCAACCGCTGGAGATCTTCCAAGAGCAAAACCGTTAGAGTTGAATGCAGTTTAACGCAAGACTATCTCCAATATTTTGGTCAGTTTGAACGAATGGTAGGGACTCGCATCACAGAACAACTTTCCCATAGTCAGCAGCGACATGGAGTTCAAACCCGGAGACCACGAAATTCCGCTACCGAAGCAACCTCCAGATAAGTTTGAACAACTAAAACTTCTATTTCACGTCATGGGAAGACCTGGCACAAGACAGAAGGGTACAAAGAACGGCTGTCCAAGGAGGTGTGAGGAGCTTCAAGACGCGACACGTTGTAATGCCGTAAAATCAGCTCCATTCTCTGAGGGACGAATCTGCCCAATGCAGCTTCGACCAAGTGGACTTACGCAATATATAACCCACGCGCTTTAGCAGGATCAATCTTCCAGGCGATCAATGGTTCATCTGATAAAGATAACCTCCTAAAACCACAGTAAATTTGTTTCACTTTCCAAAGACTGCTCTCCCGACATTGTCCTCCTAAGGATGACAATATCATTAATAGAATACCGCTAGCTTATCCAGAGTCGTGTTGATGGGGGCTCCTTGGTCGCAATTGCACGGTACTAGAGGAAGTGTGATATTACGTCGAAATTCGAAGAGGTGCAAGGGTGATACTGGAACTTCGGCTAACAGGTAATTGGTGGTGGTGCCCATTGTTATGTCATCATATGTAGGCCGGCAAATGTCTCGCAATCAGTATCTGCAGGTTCACCCACTGATGTTCTTCACTCGGATCTACATTTGTGCCAAGGAGTTAAGCGATTTTGGCTCAGGGCAAGCCGTCATCGGCTTGCTAATATTCACAGGCGTCTAGTGGATTGACCGCTTCTCTCTAACGACTCCGATTCGGATACTAGCCAGCCATATATGTGTGGTCGCTTTCCCATGCAACTTATTTAGCCTTTTGGAATTCGTGGACAGCCGAAGTTTCGTCTTTATGGCAGTTTTCAGGTAAGTACAGAAAGTTGTTATGTTGATTTTAAACATTGGGTTAATCAGAGTAGCCTGGCGAAACGCAGTCTACAGGAGCCTATCGAACTCTGGCACATCTTTCAATACAAGTGTCCAATATCAAGCGTAACAACAGTCGCCTTGCTCTCTGCAACTTTCAAACCCATATTGCTGAACAGAATCGAACTCGTAAGTCTCTTATGACCCGCTACGGAAGGGCCAGTGAATCGTCTAGCTACGTTTCTTCCATTTCTAGCCTGAAGCTGCCAAAGGTAAGCTTCTAATCAATACCTACCCGACTTTACTTCCACATTAAGAGATAATCGATGGTAATTCAGTTGATAGTTTGCCACCTGGCTGTTCATTTCCACCTGAAAGGTGCCACCCGGATGGCAGCGTTATGGCGATTTTTCTAGGACAAGCTTCGGATTCCATTGAAACTTAGAACTGACGTGTTAGCGCTCAGTGCTATGCCTTCGTACTTATTTCCATCATCAGGCGGATGGCACTCATAAGTCCCTGCATGTGTGCATACCGATTTTATTCTGTCGGGTGAAAATCTGCAGCAGCGGCTTGCATGTAGCACCGCATGCGACTTCGCGCAAACCGCTTGTAGGTCAGTTGCCGGGGTTAGGCATCCAGTGAACCGGCGGGTCCGCGTCAGATTCCCGCTAGCCATGAGGATACAGGAGAAAGCCAGCACCAAAGTCAATCGCAGGGTTACCAAGCTCTGTCCGCACGACACTCAGCCTGTGCCGTTTCCGTCTGCAACCTGTGGGTTACGACCAGGTCACGGTTAAGTTGAGATACCACCAGAGCAGAAATCGAAATTCCAGCGAAAGGTGGAGAGGAAATTGAAGGAAGCAACAACGTTTGGAAACTGTCTATATCTTAGAGCTGTTCCATTCATAAGGAGAATTTTACAACTCCATACACAATTTTCTCGAGGGATCAAGGCAAACTGGGTTGGCACCAACATGAACCCAAAAGTTTAGGGTATCTGAACGGGAGAAACGATATGCAATCACTCATCTATTAGGTTTAGAATGACACCTTCAGTTAAAAATGACAATTTCATTGTCTGTGGTAGCCGGGTTGTTTGCTATCAGGCCGCAAGAAGGAATTCCGGTCTCTTTCGCTTAGCAGTCGACAATGTCTCATTGCTTGCTCGCTCTTACGTAGTATGCTCGCGCGTCGTCTGCTGGCTAGAGCATGAGCCACATACCAGGAACTTTGCATTATGTTTGAGTAGTTGGTTATAAATAGATCTTGCTTTCTCCTGGAAGGTATAGCTACATCTAAAACTAAGTGTGGCTCGCCAATGATTCGAGTTTGCTACTTTGTTATCCATTGGCACTTTTTATTGCTGCTTATGTATTATATTGTTCATACTGATTCGGATTGTTTTAGTTCCTGTTCATATCCCACATAGACCTATAACTGACCAGACGTGGCACTCTGGACAGTGGAGAATGTTGAGCCTATTAGAGGTACGAGAAATGACTTTCTGACCTTAGAATCACCCCTCCCGTCTACCTAGTGGACTCGTACCTTCAGGTTTTAAACGGGCGTCGGACTCAACCATATCCAGAAACGTCTTGGTGATAACAGTACCTATATTGACATAAACGAGTACCTGCTGGGATGACCACCATGGTCTGGGACAGCTAATGCCAATCGAGTGATTCATATAACTCCCTGAAGCTTGAGTAAACGTGCAATATTCTGCCTCTTTATGATTAATTGGCATTTCATTTGAGTCAGACAATTTCGAATCAACAGCAGCTTTGTGAATCTTAGTGTGGATCTGATAGATGAATAAACCGACACGAAACCAAGAGACATTTGCATTGTTTTCAATTCTCAGTTACAATGAAATCCAAAGTAACTCAGGCGCTGAAATCCTTCAGTTTACCTGTCATCGGTGTAGGCATAATCGGATTTGCCGTCCAACCAGCGCATGGGCACGAACGAAATGAGTGAGGCTGTTGCATGTCTAGCGCTAGATTTTGCCAGTCCCCAATTGTGTATGCGTTTGTTGCCAAGGCTTCTGTCATAAACGCTAAGACAGAACAGGACTAAGTGATCGGTTAGTGTTTACGGTAAGCTCTTCAAGCATTGGTTGTGTGAAGTGGCAACGGATGAACTAACTAGGAAACATCCTGGTAACTGCAAGTGTCCCATCTGATGGAGAAGCGTAGGCGGAAGGAATGGTCAACGGGCCGAATTCCTCCTTTAGAACTCCTACCCGGACTGATTAAAGAACACCAAGAAACAACAGAATAGTCGGGAATTTTACCCCAAATTGATACATATTTACCAATAGGGGGTTCTTGTTCAAATTAGCCATCAGCTTATTCAGGTCACTTGTGACTAATCAGATATTTCTTTAGTCAATTTAATTTGTACCCAAATGCATGCTTGTGGACAAAATGTAAAACAATGCGGAATTCCACCTATAGAAGGAATCGAGTTGGAGTTAAATAAAACGAACAGTCTGCGGGCAGCCTGACATGGATGGTCCAACAGTTTACATAAAATGGGTGTTGAGCCAATGAAAATGTCCTAGATCGTCAAACGGGGTTATAACCTTTTCCGTCCCACTACACTACCTTCATATGCAAGACTGTGTCCATCTGCAACATCATTGAAGAGAGGAAGTTACTGACAGAGCTTAATGGAGGCGAGTAATACTTAATGATGAATAAGTATAGTGTGATGTCCTTCACTCCGTATACCCGTCTTGTGTCCTTGAATTCCTCTCACATAAGGCGATCGAACAGTTGGTACATTCCGCAGCATTTAACGGCCCACAGTCCAAAGGTCTACTGTTTGACAGTAAGTGAGTCACAAAATTCAAGAATAAACTGACATCATGTGTGTGTCTGTGTAGGCGGGACGGTTGAAACTCATCGAGAAGAGTACCAACATCATCATTATGTTTTTTTTTCGTATGAACTTCGGAAGGAACCACATCACTGTTGAGCGCACAACGGCATAAATCGCGGCTGGTTAGTTTAGATATCACATAATCAATATGCATGAGCCAAGATGCTTAAAATAAAAAAAAAACGGATGAAAGACAAGCACAAAAAAGTTCTCAGATGATTCAATGCATTTAGAGATCCCACATGCCTCCGAGTTGGTAAGAGGTGAGAGATCTGTGAAAATGACAAACGAATTGTCTGGTTCATGTTAACAACAACAGTCTGCTTGTTTGTATTCTGCATGCTGTGGTGGAAATTTGTTATTTTTTGCGAGCCATTTACGGGCAGTGAACCAATCAGCTAAAACGTATTCAGAACTTCGATTGAAGCTGAAGCAGATGTCAGCAGCGGATGGCTCGGCACTTTCAACAGTGGTCCACTTAGAGGTGTTTAGGTGCTTCCCAGAAGAGATGGCGCTGATAGCTGTTTTCGAAGGTCCCTTCAGGTTATCTATCCAGCGGCATAAACTAAATTTTCTGTGAAAATGTTCGCCTTCGAGTAAAATTGATCTATCTGACTAGTTGGGCTGTTAATGAATCGGCCAACAGCAGATTAGAAAGAGCTGTAAAATCACATCAGCCACTGTATGTGGGAAGAAGGCTACGTTGTAGTGCCTCGACTGAGCAAAATTTGCTGCATTTCGGGATGTGTATGGTTATGGTTAGGATGAACCATCTCATGTATCCAGACAAACAATTATTTGTTAGCACAGAATTCTGAATTACACTGAATGATTTATTTCGTTTTTGGTTCAGCCATTTGTGGATGCATGTCGAAAAATGCTCCCACCTCGCCCGTCAACAAGCCCATAACCATTCCTCCACTTGAAACAATACAGTCGAATCCGTTTTTTCAATTGGTTACTCAATACGAATTCCAGCTATATGCTCGAAACCCAAGAAAGTCACCTTAAAAATGGATATGAAAATGGATCACAACTAGATAGTCGTTGTTATTGTTTTCATCTGAATGATTTCCACCGCTTACTCCTCACTAGCTAAGACACAGTGAACTTTTACCTGTAATCCGTAACTCCGTACTCAACAATGCATTTCGAATCAATCTAGTGAAGTCATAATATCTTAGTTTGGTCATATAGGATATATTATCAGGAAGTGGTTTATGATGTGAGGAACTTGCCTATATTCAAAATAAAACACTACATACGTAATGCACTACTCATAAGGCTGCTGAAAATTCTTCGACAGCCCACCCCCGGTTTCGCACTTCTGCTTTGGGCTCATCAGGTAGGCGCAATCCCCGAGATTCCGTCAACCTTGTGCTCTACTTGAACCCAAATTGGACTGTTTTTCGATAAATACACTCATTTGCACATCAATTTGGTTTTGCGAGAGATTCACCTGGAACCCAGCTGAATCTCCCGTTTTGGGTTCAAGTAGAACATAAGGTTGACGGAAACTCGGGGACTGTGCCTACCTGATGAGCCCAAAGCAGAAGTGCGAAACCGGGGGTGGGCTGTCGAAGAATTTTCAGCAGCCTTATGAGTAGTGCATTACGAAAATTGGTATATATGAAAAACGATTCGTTGCCGTGGTGATCGGCCGTACATTCAAATTTCCTGCAAACCAAATTACACCGACACGGCCACATCTGCTCCCAGTCCATTGATAGTGTGCGAGCGTCCGCGTATTCTGGCATTCCAATCAGAAACGAACTTGTCAATTATAAGAAAAATCTGATCGGCTATTACGACCAATGCAAGCGCTAACGTGATCCACCTACATTCATGTTCAGATGGAGGACTCCAAAGGAGACAAGAGTGGAGGGGGTGACTTGGATAAGCACATTCGTACAAGTGATGCAGGACTCCATGACCAATAATCCTTTCCCATGTCTTTGTCTTCTGTTTTGGGGCGAAACCTGTATAAGTCAGTGGAGCAAAACACAAAAGAATGGTTTCTCTAGGAGTTTGGGTAAGAGTTTGTCAAACCTTACTCTGAAAGCAAACAGTTCTCCATTCGTAAGATAATCCGCATAGCTGCTGTGAAGGTGCACGATACGGATAAAGTACAACTACACCGGATGTTCTCCCTTTACTATCCCAGTAATTTGGACGATCGAGCAAGTGGAGATATGATTACCGTCCCTCTATAAAAGTCAGTGAGTGAACACCGCCTAGGACATGCGTAGAAGACCTAGCTGTCAATCACGCAAACATATAGTGTTTTTCGAGAAATACACTAATTTGTAAATCAATTTGGTTTTGCGAGAGACTCACCCAGCTGAATCTCCCGTTTTGGGTTCAAGTAGAACATAAGGTTGACGGAAACTCGGGGACTGTGCCTACCTGATGAGCCCAAAGCAGAAGGGTGAAACCGGTAGTGGGCTGTCGAAGAATTTTCAGTAACCTTATGAGTAGTGCATTACGCACATATATGTATCGCGATATCTCGAATATCGTAGCAACTGGAACATGAGGCGGCCTGGTGCATAACATTCAGTTGCCTGGAAACATCACAAACGGGAGATTCAGCTGGGTTCCATGTGAGTCTATCGCAAAAACCAAATTGATTTACAAATTAGTGTATTTCTCGAAAAACACTATATGTTTGCGTGATTGACAGCTAGGTCTTCTACGCATGTCCTAGGCGGTGTTCACTCACTGACTTTTATAGAGGGACGGTAATCATATCTCCACTTGCTCGATCGTCCAAATTACTGGGATAGTAAAGGGAGAACATCCGGTGTAGTTGTACTTTATCCGTATCGTGCACCTTCACAGCAGCTATGCGGATTATCTTACGAATGGAGAACTGTTTGCTTTCAGAGTAAGGTTTGACAAACTCTTACCCAAACTCCTAGAGAAACCATTCTTTTGTGTTTTGCTCCACTGACTTATACAGGTTTCGCCCCAAAACAGAAGACAAAGACATGGGAAAGGATTATTGGTCATGGAGTCCTGCATCACTTGTACGAATGTGCTTATCCAAGTCACCCCCTCCACTCTTGTCTCCTTTGGAGTCCTCCATCTGAACATGAATGTAGGTGGATCACGTTAGCGCTTGCATTGGTCGTAATAGCCGATCAGATTTTTCTTATAATTGACAAGTTCGTTTCTGATTGGAATGCCAGAATACGCGGACGCTCGCACACTATCAATGGACTGGGAGCAGATGTGGCCGTGTCGGTGTAATTTGGTTTGCAGGAAATTTGAATGTACGGCCGATCACCACGGCAACGAATCGTTTTTCATATATACCAATTTTATGGACTAACGAATGCAAACGGCCGGGCACACTTTAAGTACAAATAGTTAGGAGGACCGCTGAGTTTACTTCACATGTTATTACATATGAACAAGCATACTTTTTAATTCTTGAAATTGATTTGTGCAGCAGTAGTCAGTGAGCTAACCTTAGCTAAGACAGTCACATCCTACAGTGTTACCCGGGAGACGAAAGCACGCCACTGAGTACTTTTCCCGAGGGGAAGGGTTCATAAACGAGTGTTTTCGAGATGTGGTACTCCAGGTTGGTCGCAGATCACGAAGATCGCAACCTTCCACAAGGCGGATAGCTAGGTGGATACGGTGTTTCTTGTGCCTGACTTATTCTGATAAATTGGGGATCTTAGAAACAACAACTTTGGGTTGATTTAACTCCACTGAATCGTTCTTCAACCTCTGGTGATTGGGGTAAGCCATACGTTGTTGCAACATGTGGTCATCACTTGATTCCTACTGTCTTTTCTGATGGCTTAAATCTTTTTGCCCAGGCCTCGCTAGCAACCTAGTAGACATTGCCAGAATGTTTTTTGGGTATACTATCTCAAAGCAACTCTATTCGAATTATGGGCGGACGAATCAGGCCACGAGAAAGCTGCCACCTAATTAACCGGTAATATTCTAGACAGTGAACAGGCCTTTTAATGCCGCTTAAAATACCACGAAACGCCTCATCAACTGTGTCACTCTGATTGATGGCAAGACGGTTGCACTAAACTATCACATTCGGTGAACAGACCCATAACCGGATAATGCCCCTGGACTACTAGTAATTCAGAAGGCCGCTAGCAATAATCACTACATCAAACACGTGAAGGATCGTTCACGTTACGCAAGAGTTATAGGAAAGAAAAGAGTTCAATCCATTTAAGCGCGATTATTATGGATCTTTAACTAAAGAAAACTTCAGATAATGGCCGCGTCCTATTCCGTTATTATGTGTGATGGTAAACTTCCATTGGATTCCCTACATGTGTTCATCTGAAAATTCAGTTGGCTCACAATCGTTAAGTGGAGGGTTTTTTAACCAGGTCCCGATCTTTGTTACAAATATTGTTTACATCATTTTTACTAGGTCTGCTGTCCGAAGTGCAACGAAATGGGGGCTCACCTCAGTGAAATCCAGACCGTTTTTCATATATACCAATTTTATGGACTAACGAATGCAAACGGCCGGGCACACTTTAAGTACAAATAGTTAGGAGGACCGCTGAGTTTACTTCACATGTTATTACATATGAACAAGCATACTTTTTAATTCTTGAAATTGATTTGTGCAGCAGTAGTCAGTGAGCTAACCTTAGCTAAGACAGTCACATCCTACAGTGTTACCCGGGAGACGAAAGCACGCCACTGAGTACTTTTCCCGAGGGGAAGGGTTCATAAACGAGTGTTTTCGAGATGTGGTACTCCAGGTTGGTCGCAGATCACGAAGATCGCAACCTTCCACAAGGCGGATAGCTAGGTGGATACGGTGTTTCTTGTGCCTGACTTATTCTGATAAATTGGGGATCTTAGAAACAACAACTTTGGGTTGATTTAACTCCACTGAATCGTTCTTCAACCTCTGGTGATTGGGGTAAGCCATACGTTGTTGCAACATGTGGTCATCACTTGATTCCTACTGTCTTTTCTGATGGCTTAAATCTTTTTGCCCAGGCCTCGCTAGCAACCTAGTAGACATTGCCAGAATGTTTTTTGGGTATACTATCTCAAAGCAACTCTATTCGAATTATGGGCGGACGAATCAGGCCACGAGAAAGCTGCCACCTAATTAACCGGTAATATTCTAGACAGTGAACAGGCCTTTTAATGCCGCTTAAAATACCACGAAACGCCTCATCAACTGTGTCACTCTGATTGATGGCAAGACGGTTGCACTAAACTATCACATTCGGTGAACAGACCCATAACCGGATAATGCCCCTGGACTACTAGTAATTCAGAAGGCCGCTAGCAATAATCACTACATCAAACACGTGAAGGATCGTTCACGTTACGCAAGAGTTATAGGAAAGAAAAGAGTTCAATCCATTTAAGCGCGATTATTATGGATCTTTAACTGAAGAAAGCTTCAGATAATGGCCGCGTCCTATTCCGTTATTATGTGTGATGGTAAACTTCCATTGGATTCCCTACATGTGTTCATCTGAAAATTCAGTTGGCTCACAATCGTTAAGTGGAGGGTTTTTTAACCAGGTCCCGATCTTTGTTACAAATATTGTTTACATCATTTTTACTAGGTCTGCTGTCCGAAGTGCAACGAAATGGGGGCTCACCTCAGTGAAATCCAGACCTACTTTTTATTGCAGTAGGTTTTACTGTTCAATCCAGTTACCGGAAATCTCTAAAAAGAGTACAAAACAACCAGACTTCTACCCACTTTCACTTAACTATCTGGAATGAACACTGAATAAACACTGCCACTCAGCGTAAGTCAGTATCTCACCACTGCAACCACCCTACGTTAATGCTTCGTCTAGGTTCATGTTTCAGTTCGGTGACTCATCTAATACAACTACAACGTGTAGTGAACGTGATAACCCGCAGAATGAGAAATCGTCACGGGCTCTTTACGCCACTCTGCAACAGACCATAATCCAAGGGTCAAATCACATGCGAAAAGCTGACGTGAATCGAAGTGTTTATTTCAAGATACAGTTCCCTTGATATCTTGATATCCACAGAGTGTTTGAAGATGGGTGCTTTTATACCCAGGCTAATCGAAAATAAATCAGACTTGCACGCACCTTCCTAGTCGCATCCATACTAGAAAAAGAGCTGTGGTTCTCCTTCAATTCCCTTGTTCCTAATTGACGGACGGCATTTCTCTCCAAGCTCGTGTTTCGTCTACTCTAAACCACATAAGTACCATTGAGCTTCCTTCTCTTAGTTTAGGCTGTGTAGTAGAGACGTAAAGAGCCATGGAAGAGGTTAATCAAAGTGTGTGAACAGTGAGTTATTCTATCTGATGTTTCATCTCCTGTGAACGGAAGTAGAGCCCACACAAGAGATGACTAAAACCAAATGCCATAGAATATTCAACAGGATATCCACCAGACTGCTCTGAATAGCTGTGGGACATCTGCACGCTCTGACACATATAACCTTCCCCTAGGTTCTCAGCAACCATGCAAAAGAGAACACCTACGTTCAGAAGAGAATTCCTCACAAGTTGTGCCTCAATGAAGGAACAGTGTAGCTTCCCGGAAGAATGATGGCCCCTAATTAATGAATCCGATTACCATCTCATTCGTTATACGACATTGAAATTGTGCAACAAAAGAGCCACAATGAGTTCATCAGAAAGACCAGCTGCTCTGTACTACCAAACTCTCTGCTTGTTCATCAAGGCACAGAAACCTATATGCAACACCCACGCTCGTTTACTCCGTGATTTTGCAGTGACTGGTCACAGTGTGGCGTGATACACGAAAAATTGTCTGTCTGGTCGACGCGTCAGACATGTTAGAACCGTTCGAGAACGTACGTGGGTGTTTGCTACCCAAGTCTTGTCAGCCTACTATGAAGTTTTGTGCAGGTGCATCAACCAGGACCAAGAATTACTTTATCCGGAGTGGATCGATAAGGCAGTAGACATTTCTCACTCAGTTTAGTTAGAAGAAAACATCATCACAGATGAGAGATCTGTGAAAATGACAAACGAATTGTCTGGTTCATGTTAACAACAGTCTGCTTGTTTGTATTCTGCATGCTGTGGTGGAAATTTGTTATTTTTTGCGAGCCATTTACGGGCAGTGAACCAATCAGCTAAAACGTATTCAGAACTTCGATTGAAGCTGAAGCAGATGTCAGCAGCGGATGGCTCGGCACTTTCAACAGTGGTCCACTTAGAGGTGTTTAGGTGCTTCCCAGAAGAGATGGCGCTGATAGCTGTTTTCGAAGGTCCCTTCAGGTTATCTATCCAGCGGCATAAACTAAATTTTCTGTGAAAATGTTCGCCTTCGAGTAAAATTGATCTATCTGACTAGTTGGGCTGTTAATGAATCGGCCAACAGCAGATTAGAAAGAGCTGCAAAATCACATCAGCCACTGTATGTGGGAAGAAGGCTACGTTGTAGTGCCTCGACTGAGCAAAATTTGCTGCATTTCGGGATGTGTATGGTTATGGTTAGGATGAACCATCTCATGTATCCAGACAAACAATTATTTGTTAGCACAGAATTCTGAATTACACTGAATGATTTATTTCGTTTTTGGTTCAGCCATTTGTGGATGCCTGTCGATAAATGCTCCCACCTCGCCTTGTAGTAGTGCTGTGTTTAACAACGCAGACTTCCGTGTGGAGGAACCTGCATGAGCACTTTCCATATTGGTTGCCGGACTCCGTCTTTCAAACTGCTCAAATGTTTTACTCATAAAAAACGCAAAAAAATGTTACTTACTTCTCTAGTTCACATTAAGGTGGATGGAAGTATGCCCGCATTACCTATTGTATCACAGGTTTCTTTGATAACTGACTTACTGACTCTGAATTAACTTAGGTCGTATTTGATCCTTATTTCAAGATGGGCACTTGTTCAAAAAACTGATTTTCCAAAGCAACCTGTAATGTTGCTTTTAACAATCGTGAACCAAAAGGTAGGATACAAAGCACTAAAATACAATGCATCAGGCTCCAGCATTAGCGTCAGCCGTGGACCGTGTACGAGGACTGAGACCAATTTACAAGTGCCATGATGACGCTTCATAGGTATGACGTGTAGTCTCAAAGTGAGTTTCTCGGTTTGCGATGTTTCTCCCAAAGTAGTAAAGATAAATATCTGTACCCTGCTTTCATTTTTGCGCGAAGCACTTTTGGGGGTCAGATTTTTGTAAGCTGCTCATGGATTGGAGAAAAAGTAAGTACAGATGGGCTCTGTCACATTTCGACGATTTGGATACGGAACACAAGTCACAAGTTCCCTTATTAGCTGGCATGCATATTGAAATGAGCAAAACTTCTATTTTCTCAAGAAGTTTCGTCCTCGATCTGAATTGCATCCACAGAACGGAAAGTTCATGATGTTACCGTAATCCAAGTTATTTCTACTTACTGCAAATCACTAGGTCTCGTAAGATTTTTTGAATATTGTTTTCGGGTCAGCAAAACTTTGTGTAGATGAACGTTCTGAAAAAGTAAAATGTTAAAATTAAGAAACGTGGTGTGGTTCTATGGTTTCTTCTTGGAGGTGTTAGCTACATTACCAATGTGGAGAGAACCTGACAGCAAGAACCCAGTCGAAAAAATGTTAGACGCTGTTTCTTACAGGACCAACCACAGAAAGGGTTACGGGAACACAACAGCAGCCAAGCTCTTCGTCATCTATTTTACGTCCTTCTGCCAAGTCGCGCATTGTCTACCTCACAGTTTGCGTCATCATGGAGATACGCCACGGTAGAAAGTGTTTCGGTATACGTAGCACGTTGCGGAATCACCGTAGTTGATGTGTTCCGCAACTGAAGTACCTTCTGCATAACTGAATTCCCGTTTTCTAAATACCCCGTTACGAGCTTCTCGGCACCATCCGGTACCAGCTACATTCTGACACATCGGTGGTAAAAAACTGAAGACGTCTCACGTCCTCCGTCTGCAGAGGACATGTCTCACGGCCATACAGCTATAAAGCCCTTACTGATACACGCAACCCCTGAGACCCAGTGACATGAATTTTTGATACCGCAGGTGACGCCAACTAGCAAATGTGATCCTGGCCTGATATTCATGCACTGATTTCATCGGACACATTTTTGTGTCAAAGCTAGTACTACTATTGAGGGGCCTAAAGTTCTACACGACATTCAGTACTTCTTGAACTGGAACAGACATGCTCAGAGACTGCATGTTCTGAAGCATTTTGAAGGTGCAAGATGCATGCCAAAAGATGGCATGATTGTGATCGGATGATTCAACAGCGCCTACGCATTGTTTTCGTCTTCACAGAGGAGGAAGATGTCGTCTGTGTGCTACAGGTCGACAAGGTCCTTACCGGTAACTAATTGAACACTGAAATTCAGGCGATCATCCAACATCCGTCTCATTACATCACCGATGATGAGGTTGAACAGGATTGGAGCGAGTGGGAAAGCTCTCACTCCCATGGAAGTATATTAATATATTTATTCACAAACGTCTGAGGCATCCCGTATTGAGCAGGGGCCTTTGAAATCGCTGACGGTTCTACTGAATCCAACGCAACTTCGAAGTCCGTTAAGGCAAGTACTGCCGGCACCGCTCTACTCTAGCACTTGAGTGTCTGGAGGTTGACGATAAACATCTAACCAATCGGAATCTCCATTGTTGCTGACGAGCAAAGACTTTGCGTGGCGTCCTAAGACGATGAGTTATCATTGACGTCAGAAGTCTTGTTACAATATGAGTCAAAATTACACTTCTGTGGATACTACATTCACTGGCGGTACAACAGTCCACTCATCCCATTTATCTGTGATGGTCTCTTTGTTCCAGATATAAGCAAATAGACTGGAGAGGCATCGGCTGGGGAATCCACTTTGAATGGAACAGGTGAAGGGTCACGGGGAATTACAGCAGGCTAATGCTCAAATAGGACTGTGTAGTCGAACAATTGTAAGACTGGAAGGGATTTTATATTCACGTCTACGTTCTTATCAAAGGCCGATAGACCAGATAGGAAGCAACAGATAACCAGCTGAATTGTTACTGGCTAGCGAGCGTCCTCCGGTGCTGTATATCACAGAAGCACTGTGACTAAAGGTCCCCGAGGACCTGTCAAACGAATTGAGTGGAACAAGCTGTGGACATCTCAATTTTTGACTTCTTCCAATTCTTCGCCCTTCTGGACTCACCAAGCTTCTGGGTCAGCGCGGGCTTCCCGCATTGACTTTATCAAACAATTCCATTAGAGCCGATACAACTATTGATAAATTCAAAAATTCTTCCCAAACTCTGAAGAATGATTTCGCACCGTGTGGGTGCACGGAACATTCGTGGATCTTCGATCTGAGGAGTCGCCACCCGAGGAGACAGTCGACGTATGTCTACGTGATATGAATTCCGTGATTGAAGGACGAGTGGCGCTATATCCCAATTACGAGTTAATTACACTGCTGATCAGTGGCTCGTGTTCGAACAGAGTGGTGTTCAACTACCAGCCGGCAGGTCACGGGTTCAAAACTCCGTGGGTTTTTGTGAAATGCGCGCTGTTGCTTATTTACAGTAAGGATGAACCAGACATGCGGTGCCTCTCAGCTTTTCAGCCTATGTGAAAGGAGAGTAGTTGTGAACTAGTTGTTTTGAGTTCCAGAATACTGTAAGGCTACCCACACATAGGGAAGGGGAACGATCAAGGTCCTTGTCGAAAGCCTGATAACATTGAAGCGAGAGGTTTCGGGCATACTACCATAGCATCTGTTCCAATTCCCAACCTCGTGCACACAGAGACTGCCTATCAGATTTCAACCCAGTGACCAAAGTGGCAATACGAAAAATGTGGGTGTCAAACTGAGATCCCAGTATAGATCAGTGGGTTATGGGGGCACACAAATCACCGCACCGCTAATTGGTTCGGTCCTTTTGCGACACTTTCATGTGCACTAAAGGGTACAAAAGTATGATCAGGAGTTTTTTTGGAGGAACAGCGTTTTCATGATAGAAACCCCGATAGAACAATTCTAAACGTCGTGCCCTTATTCCCAAGCAGCTTTGGGACACTCCCCCAATCAGCATCATATGAGGTCGACCTGAAACTCGAGGTTCTCATGAAGGTTACGGTAAACAGCGAGTTGCCGATATGTATGCAGAGAGCATGGGTTCTGAATTATGAAGAGGTTCCACTCTTTTAGAATAAACTCTGACAAGACTGTGGGGACGGGGACGAAGAGGCAAGTTGAGCAGAAAACATCTCGGAAGTACAACCTTTCGCAACAAGGCAAAAGACGCTGAACGCGGAGAGGCGGCGGGTTCTTTTCCTAAACTAAAGTTTCACTTTCTGGGAATTAGAACAACTCACTAGTGCATTTTTCATTGTTCTAGTTAGTTTTTAAATTAGCTATGAAGGAAGATATCACAAAATTACGACTTAAAGCGTCCGATTGCAATAAGATCGATTTGCTCTCGTCTGAAGGGTTAGCTAAATTTTGTCGCAGTCACTTTTCAAAGCTCTCACAGTGATGTGTGATCAATAATATCGACAATACTTATCAGTTGCTCGATACACAATGGGTCGAATTTTGCTGCTGCCGGGACTGACTTTCGATCACGATTATTTTTTCCGTTACTGCTCTATTACCTTGTGCCCTGATTGACCTATGACCATCTGACCTTTCAATTTGGCATCCACTGGAGTGACCTCTGTCCTTGACCCCTCTGGGTTCCAGCTTGTGACTTTTTTTCTTGGTTTGTTAATCCGATATTCGGCCCTCCTTGAGTATTCCGGTTGGGATATTGGTCCTTTGCACTTAGTGGCCCGCAAATTGGACCCAATCTGCCGTAGAATTCCCATCCATGTCTCCGAACGCCAAGACATTTTTGCGTTTTCCAGATTGAATCCGAGGTCTTCTTGGTCTTGTATGGATATCAAGGATATGGGAGGGGCATATTTCCTGACGGCCGCGTCCTGTTCCTTTATTCATGTACACAATTTCCTCCAAGTTTGTCCAACGTAGGAATTGTTGCAGTTGATTCATCAAAGGCAGAGTATGTATGCATGCAGCAGTTCAACAGCTTGCATAGACTTTCGAGTTTTATGGTCCCTGTCGCCTTTGGATTATTCCGAAGCAGTTCTGCTATGGTTTCTCCGGCTAGGTTGTGGTTAATTGAAGTGAACAGTAATGTGACATCAAACGAAAGCATGAGTTCGTCGTCTTCTATATTGACGTATTCCGTAGGTTGCGCAGAAATTGGCCAGCACTGTTGATTGTGTTCCGATACAGAAAGTTTTTAATTAATTTGTAAGATGGAGTTCTCCATCGATCCTGACTGGTTATATCGTGTAGTGCTTGCAGTTTCCTGGGCGTCGTATTGATTTGATTGATAAGATGTGAATTTGGGTCGTGATTCACTGACTTGTAGGTCATCGTGTCATTGAGCAGTTGTTTGCCTTTTTAATCTGGCTTGTCGATTAACAGATGTGGTATTATGATTGATTCATCCTTTTCCAAATTTCTGAGTGTGTCCCGTTGTTCTCTGGGAATCAGCTACATGCTTCTACTCCGTGTGATGGCCGATACTCGAGGTTGAAGTTAAGTCTCTCTTATTCAGCTGTGCTGAGTTGGCGGCCAGATAGGTTTTTGATCCAAGTACTGTATTTATTATGCTCGTTGCCTTGGTTGAGTATGCGCAGTTTTGTTTCCATGGCTGTTCTACGTTTGATCTTGGTATTGCCTGCTCGGGGTTCGATTGCCGCTTCAAGTTCTGCCGAATGGTGTGGACCGATTTTAGATCTCGGAGATTACTCTTTCGTATTTTCTAAGACTATTGTGGGTGTCTGTTTCCAGTAATTTCACCATTCGTCTGCCACACTGTCTTCCTAGGGCCCAGGCATGTGGATGGTCTAGTGCCGGTAGTGCAATCAAATTGCCCAGCTCAGCGAACAAACCAACAACCATGTAGGCTACCCGAGCTACCAACATTCTTCTCAACAGCAAAACAATTTGGGCGTACAACGTTCGAGGAAGCTCGTCGCTGGGAGAACTTCGCCTGCCCACAAACCTCAACACGCGAACTACGCTCCCTTCACGTATACCTACGTAGGAATATGCTACCACCCAGTACCAATCACAGACCCTCAGTTCATGTCGTAGTGTACCTACGAGTTCCACATACTGACATGCTTCATTTCGAAGCTTTTTCGTAGCCGGAACGGAAAAGAATAAGTCGAAAAAAGTTAGAATATTGCTTACTTGGTAAAGAAATAAGATGTGTGAAGTCACTGTGGAGACATTGGAATCTCTATGATAGCTCTGTCAATTTGTTAAACGAAGTAAATTTTCCGAACACAGGTACGTGGAAATTCAAAATGTTTGAGGTTTTCTACTTCGCTGATACATCGTTAACGTAGGTGTGGTAAGAGTAAGGTCACAAATCTTGCGCGAAATCAATAAAGTCCACATCAGTTCTCCTTTGCGCTGGCTCAATTCAACCGAATCTAAATGTCCTGTCAAGCGTTTTCGTCAACTACGTTTCCCATACTATTAGACAGGGCTTTCAGAAGACATGCATCGATTCTCCTCCGTTTAGTGGTTGACTTCATTTTTAGGTCTACCACTACTACATTCGCCTGCTGAAACTATTCTTTTGGAATTGGCATTTGGAATAAGCATGAGACATAAACCAGATGTGGATAGTGTCAGAGGAACAAGCATGTCAGAGCACACGTTATTTTGTGGTAAGGATGACAGATTCGAATGAAACAGTTTTGAGGGGGCAACTTAAAAGTGAAGCGATGTTCAGAAGAGCCAAGCCAGGCAAACAGCGAATTATTGACTCAGGACAATGAACAAGTGACCGCGCCGTTCCTCTGAGAACGAGTGATTGTGTTGTTTCGCGGGTCACGTCGGCAAAGGCCCGAGATGACGGAATAATCCGACCAGAAACACGACATCAAAGTTCATAGTTCGATCGTCTCACGCCGTTGAGTATTGCTAACGAAACTTTACAAATGTATTCTGTTGAATCCGTGGTAAGCGAGTGAGGTAATGTTCAATAAGCTACCGGCCTCATAAAAATGTGGATTTTCCCCGTTGGTCAGTAGTATCTCGAACAGCTTCTCTACCGCTGGCAATTACCTCCAACCGCTCTACTATCCATCTTTTGCAAGTCATTTGCCGTCACTTCACGCAGTCCAACAGTTTTGCATGGTGGAAATCGACTTTGTCTCAGGCGAATTATGTGATGGACACTTCACACCACAGTTTTTCTCTATCTGACTTCAGATGGGCAGCATTTAGTAATTACACATTCTTCAGGTGCTAAATCCCCAAAGATTCATCCGGTCAGAACTTAGCCAGAAAGTGCGGAACCAACCAATTGCAGTCCCCTTATATTTACTATGAATTTCTAACAATTCCGTCTGCACCTATTTCACGAAAAAACTATGAAATGAACAAACTTTACTACTTCAACAAATACACCCATTTGCCGGCAGACTCACCTGGAATAGCTCGTTTATAATGGTCTCAAGCAACCGAATGTACTGCACCAGGCCGCCTCATTCGAGATACCTCGATACAAGTATAGACATAATACGCTACTCATAAGGTT